>CATNWA010003382.1:0-82500 GCA_951230385.1 Staurois parvus | reverse complement strand
TGACCCCTCAAAAACAAGATTTCCCCTCATCCTTTCACATCAGAGTCCTAAGTTTTCCCCTCATCCTTTCACATCAGATTCAGTTTTCCCCCCATCTTTTCACATCAGAGTCCTCAGTCCCCCCTTTCACATCAGAGTTCTCAGTTTTCCCCTCATCCTTTCACATCAGTGCTTTATTTCCCCCCTTACACCAGAATCCTCAGTCCCCCCTACATCTACTCATATAAGAGTCCCCAGTCTAAGCCCCCCTTTCATATGACAGTCCTCACTCTCCCTCATTTCCCACATCCACATCCCCAGTAATCCCCTCCTTTTCAATTTAGAGTCTGCTTCTCCCCCCTTCACATCAAAGTCCTCAGCTCATGCCCCTTCACGTCCTCAATCCCACTTTCCCCTTCTCCACATCTGTTCACATCATAGTCCTCAATTGTCCTCTCATCCTTTCACATCAGAGTCCTCAGCCCCCCCCCTTCACCTCAGTAACTCTCCTCCTTTTTACATAAGAGTCCTCAGCCCTCCCCCTCCCCGCCACGTCTAATAACATCAGAGTCCCCCTTCCTTCCCTTTCACATCATAGTCCTCAACCCCCCCTTCCTTCCCTTTCACATCATAGTCCTCAACCCCCCCCTTCCTTCCCTTTCACATCAGAGTCCTCAACCCCCCCTTCCTTCCCTTTCACATCATGGTCCTCAACCCCCCCCTTCCTTCCCTTTCACATCATAGTCCTCAACCCCCCCTTCCTTCCCTTTCACATCAGAGTCCTCAACCCCCCCTTCCTTCCCTTTCACATCAGAGTCCTCAACCCCCCCTTCCTTCCCTTTCACATCATAGTCCTCAATCCCCCCTTCCTTCCCTTTCACATCATAGTCCTCAATCCCCCCTTCCTTCCCTTTCACATAAGAGTCCTCAACCCCTCCTTCCTTTTCTTTCACATCATAGTCCTCAAGCCCCCCTTCCTTCCCTTTTACATCAGAGTCCTCAACCCCCCCTCCTTCCTTCCCTTTCACATCATAGTCCTCAACCCCCCCTTCCTTCCCTTTCACATCAGAGTCCTCAACCCCCCTTTCCTTCCCTTTCACATCAGAGTCCTCAACCCCCTCCCTTCCTTCCCTTTCATATCATAGCCCTAACCCCCCCTTCCTTCCCTTTCACATCAGAGTCCTCAAGTGCCTTATCTTTTACAAGAGTTACAAGACAGGAGGTACAGCAGGTCTAAACAAAGGTGGAGTTCTGTACACTTCTGAATGCGGGGGCTGCCCTGAAAGTCACCCGACTTAGCGTTGTGCATTTCCATGGTGCTTGTGGCAGACCCACATTATAGGAACACAACGCTGTGCAAAAATAGTGGATGCAGCGTGGCACCCCTGATAACCCCTCACCAGAATCCACAGCACCCCAGCTGAGAAACAATGCTATAAACCTCATAGACATTAATGGTCATTAAAATGGATCTTTCTTCAATAATTCATTTCCTCTCAGTGGCTCCCCCCCTGCCTGTTACAAAATCCAATGTTCATTCAAGTTTCCCATTCCCAGCATGATGCAACTCTTCAGGACATAAATGCCCTCCTCTTTGAGAGAGCAACTGACAGTTTATGTGGCTGCTGGCTCTCTCCCAACTGTCACTGACAGCTATGGTCGCCTTTGATAACCTGTATCCAGACTGGATCCTCATCACATGATCACTGTGTCAGCTCTGATCACATGATGGCTGGGGGTTTCATTGATAAAAATACCTTTCTGCGAATAAACACCTTCAACCTGGGTTCACATACATGCAGTACGGTATATCACATGTGATTCGGACAGGAACCGCACCGCATTCCCGTGCAAATCACATGCGATTTGTGTGCGGTGCGATTGGAACCATAAATTTTGTATGGCTCTAATCGCACCGCACCCGCACCAAAAAGGTGCAGGACCCTTTTTGGGTCTGCACTAGAATCGGATCGCATGGGTATTCACACCTACGTGATCCGATTCTGTACATCGCAGCGTGTTTTGCGGACTGAATTCGGGTGTTGCTAACTTAACATACACACCTGCAAAAGTTTGCATGCATGGGGTGCGATTCTGATGCGGTGCGTAATTTGCTGACCGCATCAGTGTGAACCAGGTCTCAAGCTGTAGTGTTCCTCTTCAATGCCATTTATTTCCTAGTGTAACTTTTAGATACAAAAGAATTAAAAGATTAAAGATTAAATAAAATAATACATTATTACAAAATACAAACACAGTTTTGTTTTTTGTTTTTTTTACATTTTTTGGTGAGTTTTTAAGCCTATGCTAAAAACAGAGCAGGGTATCTTTTAATAAAACAGTGTACCAAATAAATCTACAAAGTAAATAAAAGCTATTTATGTATGGAAGTTAGACAGAAACCTACTGTTATGTATATTGTAACACTGCTATATTTGGCCTGGTCACTGTAGGCATTAATGACCTCTGGTCAGTAAAAAGAGTTAGGGTCAGGATCCAGGGAAACCACTGCAGTCTACTGAATACAATGAATAGGTGAACCTGCTGAGGGGGAATTCCTGGCATCTGGAACTCAGCTTTCCTTTGTGTCATTACTGGAACAAGCCCATGCAATGTGTTGCTTGTCCGTAAAATCCTGAGCTAATTCCTTGACAGCTTAATTATAAAAGAAACACCACATTTGTGTAATCTGTGCATTGTAAATATTGCGCTCATGCCTAGTTTTGCAAAGAGACCACCTGCTGGTTTGCAGACATTGTGGTCTTTACAGAAACTTTCAATTAAAAATGCTCGGAGCGCAGTCTACCTGCTCAGTAGCTTTACTTCTCGGCATTGCTGTAGTGCCTCTGTTCGCCCTTGGTGACCTGGTGATATGGGAACCCCCTTTTGTTTATCTGTTTGTAACACAGGAGAGCTATTCCCAGACACATCCTGTGCGGGAGAGCTATTCCCAGACACCCTGTGCAGGAGAGCAATTCCCAGACACATCCTCTGCAGGAGAGCTATTCCCAGACACATCCTCTGCAGGAGACCATTTCCCAGACACACCCTCTGCAGGAGAGCTATTCCCAGACACATCCTGTGCATGAGAGCTATTCCCAGACACACCCTGTGCAGGAGAACTATTCCAAGACACGCCCTCTGCAGGAGAGCAATTCGCAGACACATCCTCTGCAGGAGAGCAATTCCCAGACACGCCCTCTGCGGGAGAGCTATTCCCAGACACGCCCTCTGCGGGAGAGCTATTCCCAGACACGCCCTCTGCGGGAGAGCTATTCCCAGAAGCGCCCTCTGCGGGAGAGCTATTCACAGACACGCCCTCTGCGGGAGAGCTATTCACAGACACGCCCTCTGCGGGAGAGCTATTCACAGACACGCCCTCTGCGGGAGAGCTATTCACAGACACGCCCTCTGCGGGAGAGCTATTCACAGACACTCCCTCTGCGGAGAGCTATTCCCAGACACGCCCTCTGCGGGAGAGCTATTCCCAGACACGCCCTCTGCGGGAGAGCTATTCCCAGACACGCCCTCTCTGCGTGAGAGCTATTCCCAGACACGCCCTCTGCGTGAGCTATTCCCAGACACGCCCTCTGCGGGAGAGCTATTCCCAGACACGCCCTCTGCGTGAGAGCTATTCCCAGACACGCCCTCTGCGGGAGAGCTATTCCCAGACACGCCCTCTGCGGGAGAGCTATTCCTAGACACGCCCTCTGCGGGAGAGCTATTCCCAGACACGCCCTCTGCGGGAGAGCTATTCCCAGACACGCCCTCTGCGGGAGAGCTATTCCCAGACACGCCCTCTGCGGGAGAGCTATTCCCAGACACGCCCTCTGCGGGAGAGCTATTCCCAGACACATCCTCTGCGGGAGAGCTATTCCCAGACACATCCTCTGCGGGAGAGCTATTCCCAGACACATCCTCTGCGGGGAGAGCTATTCCCAGACACATCCTCTGCGGGGGAGCTATTCCCAGACACGCCCTCTGCGGCAGACCTATTCCCAGACACATCCTCTGCGGGAGAGAGCTATTCCCAGACACGCCCTCTGCGGCAGACCTATTCCCAGACACATCCTCTGCGGGAGAGCTATTCCCAGACACATCCTCTGCGGCAGACCTATTCCCAGACACATCCTCTGCGGGAGAGCTATTCCCAGACACGCCCTCTGCGGCAGACCTATTCCCAGACACATCCTCTGCGGGAGAGCTATTCCCAGACACATCCTCTGCGGGAGAGCTATTCCCAGACACATCCTCTGCGGGAGAGCTATTCCCAGATACATCCTCTGCGGGGGAGCTATTCCCAGACACGCCCTCTGCGGCAGACCTATTCCCAGACACATCCTCTGCGGGAGAGCTATTCCCAGACACATCCTCTGCGGGAGAGCTATTCCCAGACACATCCTCTGCGGGAGAGCTATTCCCAGACACACCCTGTGCGGGGGAGCTATTCCCAGACACACCCTGTGCGGGGGAGCTATTCCCAGACACACCCTGTGCGGGAGAGCTATTCCCAGACACACCCTGTGCGGGAGAGCTATTCCCAGACACACCCTGTGCGGGAGAGCTATTCCCAGACACACCCTGTGCGGGAGAGCTATTCCCAGACACACCCTGTGCGGGAGAGCTATTCCCAGACACACCCTGTGCGGGAGAGCTATTCCCAGACACACCCTCTGCGGGAGAGCTATTCCCAGACACACCCTCTGCGGGAGAGCTATTCCCAGACACACCCTCTGCGGGAGAGCTATTCCCAGACACACCCTCTGCGGGAGAGCTATTCCCAGACACACCCTCTGCGGGAGAGCTATTCCCAGACACACCCTCTGCGGGAGAGCTATTCCCAGACACCCCCTCTGCGGGAGAGCTATTTCCAGACACCCCCTCTGCGGGAGAGCTATTCCCAGACACCCCCTCTGCGGGAGAGCTATTCCCAGACACCCCCTCTGCGGGAGAGCTATTCCCAGACATATCCTCTGCAGGAGAGCTATTCCCAGACACACCCTGTGCGGGAGATCTATTCCCAGACACACCCTCTGCAAGGGTGCTATTCCTGGACACACCCACTGCAGGGGACTAATTCACAGACACACCTGACCTCAGCTCTTCTTGATTGGAAATGTCACAGGGGTACAGGGCCAGTGTCAACACCAACCTCTTCAAACCTCAATAATACTGTGATTGATATGCATTACCTACACATGTACACACATTTTATATGTTCAAATTGTTTCAACAACCTCCCTAATGGGGCCCCCTTCCACCTCCAGGCCCCATTGCACCTGCATGGCCTTCTGTGGCTGTTCTTATGTCACCGGGCTGCATTAACAAAAGTTAGCCTGTAAGTTTCAGTCTCTCCTGAGGTTCCTATTGATAGATTTATTATGGTGAAGTTTCCTTTCCATTCTCAGATAATTCGTAGAATAATTTCCTGCCTAAATTGTTCCCACTGAACTTTATTAAAACGGCAAAACCTGGGGGACTTCATAGCTTAACAGCTGTTTGTAGCAATTACAACATTTCCTTCTCAGGACCACCAAATCCATTTACTCCATTTACTTGATACTATTGTTAGGGCGAAGACAGACACATGGGGGTGGGGGGGGGGGGGGGGGGGGGGGGGGGGGGTATTGCTAACTGGTTTTAAAGGGACTGACATTCTAATCCTGGTCTTGCTGCCTAGTGAGACACTGACCTGATATGATCATGCAAGGGATGAGATATTAGAATTTTACGACTTCACTGAAGTACATTGTATCTGAGTACCAATTACCAAAAGCGCTATTTAACCCCTTGCCCTCCAGAGGTTTTCCCCTGCTCCCTGACCACGCCATTTTTTTGCATTACAGTGCTGCGGTACCTTAACTGACAATTGCGCGGGTCATACAATGCTGCACCAAAATGAAATTTATGTCCTTTTTTTCTTTCGTTGGTATTTGATCGCCTGTGCGGTTTTATTTTTTGCGCTATAAAAAAGAAAAAAAACAACAATTTTGAGCAAAAAAAAACAATATTTTTGACTTTTTGCTATTAACCACTTCCAGTCCGGACGCTTTTACCCCCTTTCCTGTCCAGGCCAATTTTCAGCTTTTAATGCTATCACACTTTGAATGACAATTGCGCAGTCATGCAACACTGTACCCATATGAATTTTTTAGCATTTTTTTGAGACAGATAAAACTTTATTTTGGTGGTATTTATTCACCGCTGGGATTTTTTTTTTTTGCTATGTAAATGAAAAAGTCCAAAAATTTTGAAAAAAAAAAAGTGTTTTTCTTATAAAAGTTTGCAAATAAATAGAATTTCATTATAAATCTTGGCCAAAATTTATTCCGTTATCTTTTTAGTAACAAAAAAAATAACCCAAATTAGTTTATAACCAAAAATGTTTGATTTTTAAAAATTTTATTTCTATTTTTTTAATTTTTTTATATTATTATTTATTTATTTATTTATTTTACATATCTAGCACCCTAGCAGTACAGTGTCACCATGGTGACACTGTAATACTTGTGGGGGTGATGAAGATTTTTTTTTTTTTTTTTTTACACTGATTGCTTTTACACCCAGAAAGGCTGTAAAAGCAATTTCTCCTTCTCTCTAGCTGCATTCATGCAGCCATTGAGAAATGCTGTGTGAGCTGTGATTGGTCACAGCTTGTCACATGGTACAAGGCTGTTGTGAATAGCCTTGTACCATGTGACCTCTGTGATCATTCACAGATTTCACACGTAGTAAGCAATGATGTCACAAGTGACATCTTGCATACTACTCTGCATGTGATCACTGATTGGCCAATCAGTGATCACATGATCGGGTCCTCCCGTCCGACGATCGGTGTTTCATTGTGTCCGGAGGACACAGCGGGCACTGGATCGTGGTGCTGAGCACTCCCGGGGAGCGCGCACAAGCAGGGTGCGGGGAGGCCGTTTATAAATGGCCACCCGACCCAGCGGCCAGACGGGAAGTGGTTAAAACATGTCCAGTAAAAAAAATTAAAAAATCAAATTTCATCATCAAATTTAGGACAATATGTATTCTGCTCCATGTCTTTGGTAAAAAAAAATCCCAATACGTGCAAATTAATTATTTTTTTTTTTTAAGTCCGCAAACGTGCAACTATAACGAAAAAACCCGTAAGTGTTCACAAAAAAAGTGCAAGTGCAAAACACCACACGAAAAAGTGCACTTAGGGGTGTGTTTGTCCTACCCCTAAAGGGGATGGACCACTACCCTGATCCCCCGGGGCACGAAGCTCCTGACAGGGACAAGGTTCCCATTTGGTCCTCCTGGCCAAAAGGCCTGGTGGACCACCGTTCCTTGTGTCCAGCCGAAGCCAGACACCCAGTACTTGGTCAGGGGGTTCTCCCGAAGAGAAAACCCCCTAGGGATCAGGGGAGGAAGGAACCAAAAGGCCACACATCCTCCCCCTAGACTTCAGGGCAGGCCCGAGGACCCACACCCTCCATCCTGTGGAAAACACACACAAAAGTAAGAAAAAGTGACAAAACATGGGAGTGTAAATAAATTAAATAAATAGAAAAAAAAAAAGTGGCCGTGCCAAATTGTGCACGGACCAGGCCCTGAGGCCTGTAGCAAAAATTGCCCTGGTCCTAGCCAAAAGGCCCGGTCCTAAGGGCGCTTCTGCAAAAAGAGTGAAAACACAGTGACCTTGTGCCATCTTCACACTGTGGGGTCCCACACGCAGGTATTACTAGTGGCACCCCTGAGGGCGTCTACTCAGGGGGCACAGAGTTTGCGGACTTTCTGCCTTCCCGACCCTGGCCACACAAGGTAGATCCGTCCAAATCAGGAGGTACTGGGTCCTTCCGGTCTTCTCGGGGGAATCACTCACGGGCCCCAGCCTCTACTCGTGGGCACCACGCTTTCTGTCCCCCCGGTACTAGCCTTCCAGACCCCCATCATACCAGTGAGGGTACTATACAACAGCCATCCCCGCAAAGCTAGAATGGCCGGGAGCACCCCCACTGGACACTGATAAGAACAGATACTACACTTGATCTTAGCCAAAAGGCCGGTGTGCAAATTAATTGGTTTACTTGAAAGTTATAGTGTTTACAAATGGCGGTGTATATCCTGGGATTTTTTCTTTCCACTAGTAATGGCAGCAATCAGTGACTTATAGAGTTCCGCGTCCCTGTGGCGGGCATTCTGACACTGGGGGGGAATCTGAATTGGTGTCACTTGCATCCCCAGTTACACCAATACAGTGATCAGTGCTAATAAAAAGCACTGACACTGTACTAATGGCACTGGACAGGAAGGGGTTAACATATGGGGCGATCAAAGGGTTAACTGTGTGCTGTTTTACTTACTGGGCTGTGTTTGTGCCTTACTGTAAGCACACTGCTTTGTATGGCTCTGCTATGCACAGCCATGCAAAGCAGTGTGCAGGAGCTGACAGGGGAGATAACTGTATTGTTTACAACCAGTCCCCCCCTCCCCTGTTGGAGATGCTCGGCAATCACCTGACGCCGGCAAGTAATCACAGGCCGGTACCCGGTGATTGACAGTCGAGGCTGCGAATGGCAGAAACTTACCCGAAAATGCAAAATCATGTATATATATATATATGTGATTTTGCGCACCCCTGCAGCCCTGTAACAGTATATTTGCTATAGGACGGCGGGAAAGACATTAATTTTTTCTTTTATATTCAAAGCAAACTCCCCCATCCTTCCACATCTCCATGCTTTATTTTTGCTGGGAAGTCACTTTGAAGAACACCCCCTTAGCATTTCTGACTGTGACCATCTTGAGTAAGGGCAGATGATTCATGTGGACTTTAGTTTCTGGAATCCATCTGCCTTTAGCTCAGGCATGCATGTTAGAGGGTGTGCTTAAAGTGTTACTAAGCCCAAAAGTGTGCAGCATAGTGGATAAATGGTTAGCACTTCCGCCTGGCAGTACAAGGGTCATTGTTTCAAATCCCAACCACAGCACCACCTGCCTGGAGTTTGCATGTTCTCCCTGTGACTGCGTGGGTTTCCTCCGGGTACTCTGGTTTCCTGCCACACTTCAAAGATATGCTGGCAGGTTAATTGGATCCTATCTAAGTTGGTCCTAGTATGTGTATGTATGATTGTGAATTAGGGACCTTAGATTGTACACCCCTTGAGGGTTAGGGACTGATGTGAATGTACAATATATATATGTAAAGTGCTGTGTAAATTGATGGCGATATATAAGTACCTGAAATAACTAAATAAACAGTGAAATCAGTCTGTATATGCAGTAAAGCATGCTTGTTATACTCTAACTGGCTAATCCTCCGCATTGTGTAAAAACGCTGTTTGATCCTGACTTCTCTGATCCTTTCCCTGTCTTCTACTGTCCCCAATCCATCTGCTGATATGAACGGAGCCTTGGGTGCAAGCTGCACATGCTCAGTTTGGTGTGTGTTGCTAGAGAAGTTTTTTTTTTCTTGGATGGGTGCATGTGAACAGCACAGGGCCAATCAGCACTGTCCAGACAAGGGGTCAGGGGTTATGCAGCCTCATAGGACAATCAGGGGAGAATGAAAACTCCTCCTACACGTTTTAACCAGTGCTCTGCTGGACACTGTTAGAAGTCACAAGACTGCTATATACTGCTGATGAAAAAAGATATTTAGCAATTTATATTTACTAAAATAATTGCATTTCCATGTTCTGTGCATTGTGGGAGACCAGATATAATGAATGCAGGGTCCGGGGGGAGCGGATATAGTGAATTCAGGGTCCTGGGAGAGCAGATATGGTGAATGCAGGGTCCGGGGAGACCGAATATAGTGAATGCAGGGTCCAAGGAGACCAGATATAGTGAATGCAGGGTCTGGGAACACGATATAGTGAATGCAGGGTCCAGGGAGAGCGGATATAGTGAATGCAGGGTCCAGGGAGACCGGATATAGTGAATGCAGGGTCCGAGGAGACCGGATATAGTGAATGCAGGGTCCTGAGAGAGCGGATATGGTGAATGCAGGGCCCAGGGAGAGCGGATATAGTGAATTTAGGGTCCTGGGAGAGCAGATATGGTGAATGCAGGGCCTGGGGAGACCGGATATGGTGAATGCAGGGTCCGGGAAGACCAGATATAGTGAATGCAGGGTCCGGGGAGACCGGATATAGTGAATGCGGGGTCCGGGGAGACCGGATATAGTGAATGCGGGGTCCGGGGAGACCGGATATAGTGAATGCGGGGTCCGGGGAGACCAGATATAGTGAATGCAGGGTCCGGGGAGACCGGATATAGTGAATGCAGGGTCCGGGGAGACCGGATATAGTGAATGCAGGGTCCGGGGAGACCAGATATAGTGAACCAAAAGTTTGTTCAGTCAGTAAAGAGCCATTGAGAGAGCAATGTTGGAAGCTGGATTTTCCTGTTTTTAATGTAACTTACGATTAAATTTGTTTCTATAATGTGAATTCTGCCTAAGAGCCTTTGTTTCTTTACGAGGAGTTTGGAGGAATACCCTTGAAATGAAGGATTGAAAGATATGGATTTCCTATGTTAGCCCATGCTTGAGAATACTTCAAGAGGGTAATTGTACCTGGTATCACTTTTGGCTGGATTATAGAGGGTACTAGTACCTAGTATCACTATTCACAAGTGGTTGAAGTGATCACGAGTTTTTCATGTTTTGGGTTTTATTTATTTATTTATTGATTTATGCAGTGGGAGAATAAGTATACATTTATATATTACCTGCACAAGTTTTTTTTTTTTTTTAAGAGTTATTTTGTGCTTTGCACAGAGTGAAGTACATATATTTAAAAAGATAATACACTATGAATTTTCTTTTTCCTTTTTTTTTGAGGTTTTCAAGGAATATGTAGGATCAGTTTCCTTTTAACTGGATTGAAGTGAAAAATTTGGAACTTGGATTTTGGACACATTGGGATTTTATTTTATTTTATGGAATTTATTTTGTGATTTTGAGACATAATTGGGAGTGACTTTAATTGAACACAATTTTTAAGTTTAAGTGATTAACATTTATTTTGATTGTATAAATTGTATATTTATAAATTTTATTTTGGGTTTTATGGGGGATTTATATGTTTTATCACGAAAAGGATTTGTTGGATATAGTGAATGCAGGGTCCGGGGAGACCGGATATAGTGAATGCAGGGTCCGGGGAGAGCGGATATAGTGAATGCAGGGTCCGGGGAGACCAGATATAGTGAATGCAGGGTTCGGGGAGACTGGATATAGTGAATTCAGGGTCTGGGGAGACCGGATATAGTGAATGCAGGGTCCGGGGAGACCAGATATAGTGAATGCAGGATCTGGGGAGACCAGATTTTCCACTTCTTCTACTGTCCCCAATTAATCTGCTGATAGAATAGAGCCTTGGGGGCAAGCTGCACATGCTCACTTTGGTGTGTATTGCTAGAGAGTTTTTTTTTTTTTGGGAGGGTGCATGTGATCAGCACAGGGCCAATCAGCACTGTCCAGAGACTCAGAGGTTATGCAGCCTCTTAGGACAATCAGGGGAGAATGAAAACTCCTCCTACAAGCTTTAACCAGTGCTCAGCCAGACACTGATAGAAGTCAAAAGACTGTTCTAACTGCTGATGAAAAAAGGCAATTAGCAGTTTATATTTACTAAACTAATTGCACTTCCATCGAAGTCAAAGTAAAAAAACCACCAGCGCTCAAATCTTTGTGCTCCGCAGAGTCTCACGGTAACTGTCACTGGTTGAGTTGCAACGCTCTGAAGACGGGATAATCTTAGCACTGACAAGAGAAAACACAACAGGGCGCACTCTCCTTGTGCATTACTGTGGTATTAAATACTTTATTATAAAAAAATGACAAGTGCATACTCACAAAAGGACCATGAAAATAGACATATAGTCAAGTAAATCAGTCGCAGGTAGCGGGGATCCTGTGGAACAACTTACCAGTTGTAATAGCTGGCGCATTTCGGGAGATGCACTCCTTTCATCAGAGCCAAGGCAACCAGACAAGCAAATGACCCATATATAGGGGAAGACCATTAAGACCATTGTAATTGCACTTCCATGTTGTGTGTACTGTGGGAGACCAGACAGAGTGAATGCAGGGTCCGAGGAGACCAGATATAGTGAATGCAGGGTCCGAGGAGACCAGATATAGTGAATGCAGGGTCCGGGGAGACCGGATATAGTGAATGCAGGGTCCTGGGAGACCGGATATAGTGAATGCAGGGTCTGGGGAGACCGGATATAGTGAATGCGGGGTCCGGGGAGACCAGATATAGTGAATGCGGGGTCCAGGGAGACCAGATATAGTGAATGCAGGGTCCGGGGAGACCGGATATAGTGAATGCAGGGTCCGGGGAGACCAGATATAGTGAATGCAGGGTCCGGGGAGACCAGATATAGTGAGTGCAGGGTCCGGGGAGACCAGATATAGTGAATGCAGGGTTCGGGGAGACCGGATATAGTGAATTCAGGGTCTGGGGAGACCGGATATAGTGAATGCAGGGTCCGGGGAGACCAGATATAGTGAATGCAGGGTCCGGGGAGACCAGATATAGTGAATGCAGGATCTGGAGAGACCAGATATAGTGAATGTAGGGTCCGGGGAGACCGGATATAGTGAATGCAGGGTCCGGGGAGAGCGGATATAGTGAATGCAGGGTCCGGGGAGACCGGATATAGTGAATGCAGGGTCCGGGGAGACCGGATATAGTGAATGCAGGGTCCGGGGAGACCGGATATAGTGAATGCAGGGTCCGGGGTTTAGTAACCCTTTAATTGTTCACAATAAAACAGCCAATGCATTTCGAGGGAGAAAAAGCTCATACTTGTCTTTTTATTCTATATGAGTAAACTCTCCACCAGTAAAGCGGTCTCATAGCATGTCTATACAAGCAGCTGGCGTTCTGTTCAGTGAAGATCTTTTTTGCTTAGACCATAGTTCAGATCAAGGTCCACCCTGAACTGCCTTTCCTATTTCCAGATCTTATTTTAAAGAAAAGGATTTATTTCCTTGCAACGCCGTGTTTTTCTTCCTTTGCTTCCTTTAGAACCACAATGGAATTTGGTTGCTCTGGGCAGCAAAACAAAAAAGCCGCAGAGTCTTGAAGAGCTCCCTGTCCCCTTCACTTAGCCTGCGAGGTTCTCTCCAGCAGCTCAGTTTATGGAAAGTTGTTATAACTCGGCAATGAACTTTTATTTTTTAGGCACAACACAACGCAGTCCGACGCTGATGAGTGCCGGCTGGCGGAAACCAAGCTAAACACTGCAATCGAGACTCTCAAACAGCACATATTCCATCTCTTTACAAAGGACACGAAGGTGAGACGTATTTGTTTATAAGGGATTTCATTGTAACTATTTAAAAAGTACATGAAACTGCTAAAAATTTGTAACAGGGACAAGAAGTGATGGAAAATACCGACAAACCACAAAAATATTCCTCTATACCAGTGGTCTCCAAACTGTGGCCCACGAGTTGGATGTGACCCTTTGCTTGCCTTTATCTGACCTTTTGAGGCACTGTTCCTCCAACTGATACCAATGATGGGGCGTTGTTCATTCCTCTGAAGCCAAATATGAGGCACTATTCCTCCCACTGACACCAATGATGGGGCGTTGTTCATTCCCCTGAAGCCAAATATGGGGCACTATTCCTCTCACTGACACCAATGGTGGCCCGTGGTTCATTCCCCTGAAGCCAAATATGGGGCACTATTCCTCCCACTGACACCAATGGTGGAGCGTTGTTCATTTCCCTTGAAGCCAAATATGGGGCACTGTTCCTCCCACTGACACCAATGGTGGGGCATTGTTCATTCCCCTGATGCCAAATATGGGGCACTATTCCTCTCACTGACACCAATGGTGGGGCGTGGTTCATTCCCCTGAAGCCAAATATGGGGCACTATTCCTCTCACTGACACCAATGGTGGGGCGTGGTTCATTCCCCTGAAGCCAAATATGGGGCACTATTCCTCCCACTGACACCAATGGTGGAGCGTTGTTCATTTCCCTTGAAGACAAATATGGGGCACTATTCCTCCCCAGGGGCAGACTGACCATTTGAAAACTCGGGCACTGCCCGAGGGCCCGGGGTCAGTAGGGGGCCCCATGAGATGCCCCTGGTACCTTTTTCATAGGCTTTATTGAGTTTGGGCAAGGACACAGGGGCCCCATGATCCCCTATTGCCCGGGGGCCCCATGAGTTGTCAGTCCGCTCCTGTTCCTCCCACTCATACTACTGCCACCGGAATGTGTAAGCCCTGAGCGGCTGCATTTCTGTGTATAGGTGGATGTTCGAGGAGCAGTAAAACCACTGCTCAATTGTCTTTGAGGCACTGTTCCTCCCACTGACACCAATGATGGAGCATTGTTCATTCCCCTGAAGCCAAATATGGGGCACTATTCCTCCCACTGATACTACTGCCACCGAATGTGTAAGCCCTGAGCGGCTGCATTTCTGTGTATAGGTGGATGTTCGAGGAGCAGTAAAACCACTGCTCAACTTCCTTTTTCTTTTACTGCTCCCTAGCCATCTATGTGAAAGAGCCCTTAAAGACTCTTTGTATCCTTCCCTTTACATAGAGAAGAGAGATGCAAGGGAGGTGCCTACAACAAGCGATCACAGTTATTGGCTGACCCAGAGCCAATCTCCTTGGCTCCTGATCATTGGTACAAGACCAGGAGCTGTCTCAGACCTTGTGCTTGGGGTGTGCAATTGAGCGAACTTTAGACACAAACACAGGTGCGCATATATACTCACCAGCCACTTTATTAGGTACACCTTGCTAGTATCGCGTTGGACCCCCTTTTGCCTTCACAACTGCCTTAATTCATCATGGCATAGATTCAACAAGGTGTTGGAAATACATATTTTGGTCCATATTGATATGAGTTACAGTTATGTATCACCTCGAACCAGTCTGCCCATTCTCCTCTGACATCAACAAGGCATTTTCATCCACACAACTGCCACTGACTTGATATTTTCTCTTTTTAGGACCATTCTCTGTAAACTCTAGAGATGGTTGTGTGTGAAAATCCCAGTAGATCAGCAGTTTTTTAAATACTCAGACAAGCCCGTCTGGCACCAACAACCATGCCATGTTCAAAGTCACTTAAATCCCCTTTCTTCCCCATTCTGATGCTCAGTTTAAACTTCAGCAAGTCATCTTCACCACGTCTAGATGCCTAAATGCATTGAGTTGCTGCCATGTGATTGGCTGATTAGCAATTTGCATTACTGAGCAATTGAACAGGTGTACAGTGAAGGAAATAAGTATTTGATCCCCTGCTGATTTTGAATGTTTGCCCACTCACAGAGAAATGATCAGTCTAAAAATCGAATGGTAGGTGTATTGTAACACTGAGAGACAGAAAGCAACAAGTAGTTTGGTAGCCCAGTCCAGCCTTGTGTAGGTCTACAATCTTGTCCCTGACATCCTTGGACAGATCTTTGGTCTTTCCATGGTGGAGAGTAGTGAATGCAGGGTCTTTGGAGACCAGATGGATATAGTGAATGCAGGGTCCGGGGAGACCAGATGGATATAGTGAATGCAGGGTCCGGGGAGACCAGATGGATATAGTGAATGCAGGGTCCGGGGAGACCAGATGGATATAGTGAATGCAGGGTCCGGGGAGACCAGATGGATATAGTGAATGCAGGGTCCGGGGAGACCAGATGGATATAGTGAATGCAGGGTCCGGGGAGACCAGATGGATATAGTGAATGCAGGGTCCGGGGAGACCAGATGGATATAGTGAATGCAGGGTCCGGGGAGACCAGATATAGTGAATGCAGGGTCCGGGGAGACCAGATATAGTGAATGCAGGGTCCGGGGAGACCAGATATAGTGAATGCAGGGTCCGGGGAGACCAGATATAGTGAATGCAGGGTCCGGGGAGACCAGATATAGTGAATGCAGGGTCCGGGGAGACCAGATATAGTGAATGCAGGGTCCGGGGAGACCAGATATAGTGAATGCAGGGTCCGGGGAGACCAGATATAGTGAATGCAGGGTCCGGGGAGACCAGATATAGTGAATGCAGGGTCCGGGGTTTAGTAACCCTTTAATTGTT
Source organism: Staurois parvus (assembly GCA_951230385.1). Taxonomy (NCBI): domain Eukaryota; kingdom Metazoa; phylum Chordata; class Amphibia; order Anura; family Ranidae; genus Staurois; species Staurois parvus. The sequence goes on along the minus strand of CATNWA010003382.1, from coordinate 66,474 downwards.
TGGAATCTGATTGTTTGATTGCTCCTGTGGACAGGTGTCTTTTATACAGGTAGCAACATGAGATTAGCAGCACTCCCTTTAAAGAGACTGCTTCTAATCTCAGCTTGTTACCTGTATGAAAGACACCTGGTAGCCAGAAATCCTGCTGAATGATAGGGGATTAAATACTTATTTCCCTCATGAACATGCAAATCAGTGCATAATTTGTTAGACATGCATTTCTTTTGAATTTTTTGTTGCTATTCTATCTCTCGGTGTAACAATACACCGAACATTCGATTTTAGACTGATCATTTTTTTGTGAGTGGGCAAACATTCAAAATCAGCAGGGGATCAAATACTTATTTCCTTCACTGTACCTAATAAAGTGGCCAGTGAGTGTATATAGTAACACAGAAGACCCACTTCCGTGAGACCTCATATCTCCTTACAATTGGCAGGAATCGGTTAAAATAAATCTATCCACAATCCAAAGGTGAAAAAAAAATTAGTCAAAGGACCAGTTAATATCAACATGAGTCCAACGCTAGAACGACCCAGGTCACCTACGTCTAAAAGGTTATAATAAACATACCATATAAAAGACTAATTTTCTATGTAGTAAATACTGTGAAAGGGTAATTATGTATGTAGCAATTTGATTACATTGTATCCAGTTAGCTCATTTGTTTACTGATGGGTTGTTTGATAGGTTTAAATTACTTTAATTATGCATTAGTGTGTTAGCTGGATATTTATGTGTGTTTTTGGATACCTGTTTTTACTAGATGTTTATGAAAATAAATATGTCTATATTGCTAGCAGTGCTTTCTAGATATACCCTAAGGCTAGGTTCACACCTATGTAGGTTGCGTTTGAGCCATTTCTGCATTGCGTTGCATTTTGTGTTTTTGCTGCATTTTTTTTCTTGGTGCTAGGCAGATTTAAAACTCCAAAACGCTGCAGAAAATGCTTAGGTGTGAACCTAGGGTAAAAGGATATTTATGTGTTGTGTTTGTATTGTGTGTCCCCTTTTTTTCCTGCACATTTAGGGGTGAGGATGCCTTGTGAATTGATTATAATGAAGAAAATTCAGAGGTTTAGTTTCTCAGAAGTTTTAGTTTTAGAAGTTTAGGCAACAATAATGAGATTTCAGTGAAATATCACCTTTTCAGCAAAATGCATTGAGGTCATTAGGAAAGGTTTTTGGTTCTTTTAACCTCCTTGGCGGTATGATTCTTTCCGATTTTTTTGTGCTGAAAGCAGTACCATTTTTTTTGCATGGAAATATGTCGTTTTTTATTGTAGGCTGTAATTTTTAGGAATAACTCACTGAAATCTGTCCGAACAAGAGTCTAGTAAACTTTCCGGATATGGTAAAATTTGAAATCATAAATTATAATTTAATAAATAATCATAAAAAATAATAAGATAATAATAATAATAAATTTAATTCAATAATATAATCAAACCAAAAACACTGAAATTTGAAATACAGAGGCAAATTCGCACATCGCTGAGCAAAGTCGCAAAATCGTTTTCGGTGTCTGATGACGAATTTCCCCCACGAATCATTATCACTCAATTCTGCAAGTGGTTCTGATTTACTATTGCTGTTCTAAAACCGCTTTTTGACGTAAAGGGACGCTTTTTGGACGCCATGGACTTTTCTACGTTTCCAGGCAGAAAGAACATTCAAAATGCAGGCAGGGCGCCGGACAAAGCACTCGGGACAAAATATATGTGAAATGCATTGAAACAACAATGACAGCAAAAATGACATTTTTTAAAAATTTCATATTTCCCGCCGGTTCCGGCGCCCGTACGTCCCGACGTCCCAGGGACTGGAACACAGGAGCCGGATGCCGGCATCGGCCGGAGGAGATGGCCGGGGACGCTGCAGGGGACACATCGCGGGAGCAAAGGAAAAGGTAAGTGCTGCAGGGACCCCCAGAGCAATGCCGCATGGTAAGCCTGAGTGTAGCTCGGGGATACGCTCTTGGTATAGAAATTTTACCCCGAGCTACACTTGGGATTACCGCTAAGGAGGTTAAAGTGTGTGTCAGAGAAAGGTAAAACCGATGCAGTTTATCTCTGAAATACATGGACATTTCCCCATGTTTTAGCCCTTTAAGCCTCTTTGCTACCAGTGCCATTTTTACCCTTTTTTGCACACGTGTTAACATGCATGTTAGGCCGGAAGATTAGTTAAAACCCCCAAATGTATTATTTGCTGAAAGTAGAGACTCATGGAGAATAAAATGGTGACAACTGTATATTAAACCCGTATTTTTAATTAAAAAATACACTAATTCACTTCAGTGCAAACAAACACAACGGGGTTGATTTACTAAAAGCAAATAGACTGTACTCTTTGCACATGCAGTTGTTCCAAAGCTTAGTAAATGAGGTCAAGCGTTAAAGAATAGCCAATCACATGCAAGGAAAATTTTTAAAAACCAGCATTTTTTCTTGCACATGATTAGATAATGGCAGTCAGCAGAGCTTCTGTTCATTTACTAAGCTCTGGAGCAACTGCACTTGCAGAGTGCACAGTCTATTTGCCTTTAGTAATTCAACCCCTATATTACTCACATTTTGGTAAAATATAAAAGATGAAGTTGTGTCTAGGTACCAAGTATGTCAATCCATAATTTTGCACACTTTGGGACACAAAGTTGTCCATAGTAAAAAAAAAGGTGCAAATACCAAGCAGGAGGCTTGGCATGGGGTTGGGACAGCCCTTAAGCATAAAGTAGCCTGCTCAGTAGCAGGGAGCATTTGGGTGGCAGATGTGAGAGCAGAAGCTGGCGTATGGAGACTGGGAGGGGGCCCAGGGAAGTGGCCTGCCTCCAGGAAGGATCAGGACAGAGGGAAAACTGAACTTCACTGGTCCCCTGAGAGTGAACCATCTGTGAAGCTAAGGAAGGAGCCAGCCCAGAACAAGGCCTGAAGGCAGCTACCAATCTGAAGCTTGCAGAAGAGAGGACAGTGAGTATTTCTACACTCCCTGGACCGGAGTAGAGGGCAATTAAGTGGGAAACCTAATTAGCCCCAGCTAATTGTACATCAAAGCAGCAGAATCTGGGTCCCCTTGTCCAGGGATTCCTCCAGACAGCTGGTTAGAGGAGAACTATCTTGGGGTTTGGGATGGTACATCAGAAGAGGCTGGATATCTCTCCAAGGAAGAGAAAGCCTTCTGAGCACTTGTACAGTTTCAGAAAGTTGTCCTCCATTTAACAGTTCCATGGGCATCCCATGTATCCCTCATCCCCATCCAAGTTCAAATCCCCTAATAAAATCCAAAAAACAAGTTCAAGGACTGTTTACTGTCTCTGGAGTGCAAGTCTGGAAGATAATGCGTGTTGCCTGGCTGTGCAGGCCTATAGGAGGAACCAAATCTTCAGCAACTCCTAAGGGGTAGTGCTACACATATGTGTGCAATTGGCTTGAATTTGCTCCTGAGGGTTACAGAAGCATCTGTGATCTAACCTCGAAATCTGTGCCATAATACAGACCTTTCATTTATTTTACTTTTTTTTTTCTACAGAAGGCAATATAAAGCAAAACCAAAAATGTAAAGAAAGCATTTAAAGAACACCAATGATCAATTAAATAAAAACATAACTATCCTAAATGCTTGTACTCATTGGAGAGATTTCTTTTCACTTCCTGTCCTGACAGAAAGTGAGGGGAAAATCTCTCTATTAGGGGCATAGACATCAACATATACCCAACAGAGGCTCCATCCCTTCCTCGCTCTACAACCAAATAAATTATTTTGGCTGGAGCTGGTCATACCTGTTGCATTCTATTTGTACAAATTCTGTGCAATAGCCTTTAGATCAGGGGTGCTTAGGGGTGGACTGACAACTCATAGGGCCCCCGGGCAATAGGGGATCATGGGGCCCCTGTGTCCTTGCCCAAACTCAAAAAAGCCTAAAAAAAAAAAAAAAAAAAAAAAAGTGTACCAGGGGCATCTAATGGGGCCCCCTACTGACCCCAGGCCCTCGGGCAGTGCCTGAGTTTCCAAATGGTCAGTCCGCCCCTGGGGGTGCTCAACCCATGGCCCATGGGCCACATGCCGCCCACGGAGCCCTCAAACCAGGAAAACACATGCCTAGGGTTGGCAACCTGTTGATCACAACCTAGGCTTGCCGACTTGCCATCCCAGAGCATCAGAGTGTATCTAGCTGACAGCAGAGGAAACAGGCAGCCGCTGAGGAGCCGCATATGCCTATGCTTCCTCTGCAGTTCCGGCTCTTGTCCCAGGTGGAGTGATACCAAGCGCACTTCGCCTGGGACATTTCTAGCAGCCTGGAGATGGAGAGCGATGCCAGAAGAAGGTAGAAGAGGAAAAGAAGGTTAGCGTCAGCGCTTTTGCAATGGGCATATTAGCACCTATAAAAGGGTTAACAAGTACTAGGCTGCTTTCACACTGATCCAATGGTGCAACGTAGGGCACCTGAGGCTTTTCTGCGGGTTAGCTGCACTGATCCATAGACTTCTATTATATCCTGCTGGTTTGAATGCAGGCGGTTTCGGAAAGTGTACTACACCTAGAAGATAAAATAGAAGTCTATGGCAAAGTGCAGCTAACCCGCAGGTGCGCTGCACTCATGGTGCAGGTAGACCGCAGCGTATCAGTGTGAAAGCAGCCTTAGAGGGGGCTCAGGACAGTAGGGGCTCATACACATTTGCAGTTTGGGAGAGGTAAAGCCCCATAGTTGAAGTGTGTTTTTACCACATCCCCCCCCCCCCCCCCCCCCCCCCAACCACTGGTGTAGCATCAGGGGTCACAATGGCGATCCCGCCTCATGCTCCAGGGGGCCCGTGCGGTCTCCCTGTCACATACTGTTTTACACTTGGACAGGAGGGGTTGCATATACAGGAATTTATCCTCTACATTTTTCTCCTGCAAATCCGGCTTCTCCTCCTCTCCCTCCCGCCAGCGTTCAGCAGCCGCAGGAGGAAAAATAAAGAAATTGAAATAATGAACCACTTAATTTCTTTGTGGCCCATGACCAGTTACCAAATCACTTACCCCCGGTTCACATCTGTGCGGGTGGTGCCGCTGCGGATCCGCAAGAAAATCCATGCAACCACACCACCCGCATAGAGAATTGCAGACCCGCGGGCAAGTGCCATTAGTTCTAATAGCCCGCCACCCGCACTGGGAAACGCAACCGTACTAGGAACCGAGGTTCCCGTGGGGGCTGCGTTTTCCAAAGTAGTTCAGGGACTTCTTCCCTGCGTGTCACGGGCACGGGAGTCCATTCAAATGAATGGGCTCACGTGCCAGAGCAAAAGGCGGCCAACACGGCTGCATAGGTGTGAACCTAGGATCATGGTAAGGGGCCCGCACTCTTCAAAAAGGTTTAGCACCCCTGCTATAGGTGTACCAAAACGATGTCATTTGAAGGTCTAACTCAGTGGTTCTCAACCTGTGGGTCGCGACCGCTTTGGGGGTCGAATGACCCTTTCACAGGGGTCGCCTAAGACCATCGGAAAACACATATTTCCGATGGGTAAAAAGCAGCTACTGTGCAGAAAGCAGCTACTGTGCAGAAAGCAGCTACTGTGCAGAAAGCAGCTACTGTGCAGAAAGCAGCAGTATTGGAGGTAAAACGACACTTCATGAATTATAATCACTGGATAAATAATTATAGGGTTGGGGGTCACCACAACATGAGAAACTGTATTAAAGGGTCGCGGCCTTAGGAAGGTTGAGAATCACTGTTCTAACTAAACAATCCATTCAGCTGGTGTCCAATCAAACAGCTGCCCACACTGCATAGTTATAGGCAGACCAATATAAATTTGCTGTGGTTGGATTGTAACATTTATGGTCCTACTTATACCAACAAGGCTTTAAGACCAATTCACTATCAGTCAATGTCATTAAGTGTTCCTGCATGGCAAGACCACTTCCTGTTATCTCACATATATATTCTTATTATTATAGACAAATTTACCACCCTAACTCCTCCCACAGTGTTTACACTACATAGACAGTAATATACCGAAACGTGCGGATTGTTCCCGATTGGTGTGCTATTACTTTGTGGAACGTTACGCCGAATGGTTCACGAAATATCTGCGTTTTTGTGATGAAATTGGTCCCATAGGAATGAATGGCGGAATTTTCAAAACTAGAGTGGGAGCTGACAAAAGCTAGAGCGTGAGCTGAAAAATCAGGACATGATTTCTAACCTGCCATCACTCCCTCATTTTCAAGCCCACCTACACAAATTGTATATCAAAACGTTCAGCTATCCCTGCTGCCACTAAAAATGTCCACTGCTAAGCCAAACTCCTGATAGTTTTCACAATATGACCATTTGTTTGCAACTCACGCCGCCCATTGACATTCATTGAAACTCCACTCTAGCCACCTCAAATTTGAAGGGCAATTTCTAAACTGCGACTGTGCCTTCATTTTTAATATTTCAGAGACATACTATGCATCACAACCGTTTGAAGATGGCAACCGCCAGTGAAGTGAGCAAGTTGGAGCAGTTTGTTTTTAACCGCTCTTCTCTGCCCTTGCTGTAGAGTGAGTTGCACAGGAACCCAGGTGTGTGAGCAGGCAGCAGAGTGACCAAAGCTAGAGTGTGAGCTGAAAAATCAGGACATGATTTCTAAACTGCCATCGATCCCTCATTTTCAAGCCCTAGACTACTGGTGGAGGCAAGAACACTTCACACAATTTCCCCAGAAATTGTAGCTTTTCTAGTTTATAATATTATTATCATTTCTTTAATGTTTTTACAGCCACACTTCCAGAAACTGATAACCAAGAAGTGGCTAAAGAAGAGCACAGCGTTCAGCGCCATTATGAAGTCGGCTAAGATACTGTGCCAGTGTGTGAAGTATCTCACCAGCCCGCATGAAAAGGTAGGTGACTGTCTGCCTACATGGCCATCTGATGGGGAAACCCAAAATCATGAGTTTCAGTAACATTTTGACTGCTAAAGTGAAAAGTAGATATCATTCAAACCATCCTCTCTGTTCCTCTTGTGATCTGCTCTCAAGCTCCCTTGTCTGCTCCTCCTATGCTCATCTCCAGGACTCCACCAGAGCCTCTCCCGTCCTATGGAACTCTCTACCTCAATATGTCTGGCTATCCCTTACTCTGGCTGCCTTTAGGGAATCCCTGATTGCCAAATCACAAGAATACACCAAATCACAAAAATACAAGCTGTAGTGGCCCTAAACCATCTCTGGATGTCTGCATATATCTGACCAACAGTAATCTGATACAGTTCAATACAACAAAATAAAAAATACGAATAGGTGGAACAGCACATGTATTGTTTTGTGTTTTTTTTTCCTTGCAGACTTGCATGTTTTAGGAGCAATGTACTGTACGGGAGCTTCTTTAGAGCAGGATCACACAATTTTGACCCCATAGATGTTTATTATGCTGGCTTGGCTTCATGCCCAGGCAGCTCAACTCCTTAATAAGACACAAAAGTTGAATCCAAATGAGGGAACATGGAAGAAAGAAGTTAGGCTAGGACTGAACTAACTAGCACTAAACAGGAGGGCAGGAGAGAAAGAGGCTTTTCTGTACACAGTTTTTGCCTATTTTAAAAGCAATGCACTTGACAAGAGCTTCTTTGGAACAGGATCGTACATTTTTGACCCCATTGACTTTTATTATAGGAGCAGCTAAAAAATATTCAATTGCTTTTCTGCATTGCTTCCAGGCAAAATCAGCCTGAAAGGCCCCATTTTTGGGGGGCTTTTCAAAGCCCAAATCCGGGCAAAAAAAAGTTCTCCCATGCAGTGGGGCTGCACCCACACTTCATTGGTAACTGCTTGTTTGTTCCAGGGGCAAACAGCTAATACTCACCCGATCCTCCGCGCCAGTGGTAAGTGGTACTCCCCCACGATCCAGCGATGGACTGTTCCTGATGTCCACAGCAGGTCTGTGGGCATGATGACGTCAGGAAGCCCAACAGTTGGGCTTTAATGCTTAAAATTTTTATAGCTTTGCACTACAAAATGCTGAGATGTGAAAAGGGCTTTAGAAAATTGTTGCTCTCTGTGTGCCCTTTTCACACTATACATGTGCTTTAGTGTACATGGAAATGAAGCATGTCTGCTTTTTTACACAGCACAACACATGATAGTTTAAACAAAAGTGGTAACAACGCATTGTAGGCTCCTTTGTATTGTCTACATAGTAAAACACACACCGCACACAGTTAACCCTTTGATCGCCCCAGATGTTAACCCCTTCCTGCTCAGTGCCATTAGTACAGTGTCAGTGCTTTTTATTAGCACTGATCACTGTATTATTGTCACTAGTGATGTCAGTGGCAGTTAGTCAGTTCCCCCCCCAGTGTCAGAATGCCCGCCGTAGTCCCGCTATAAGTTGCTGATCGCCGTCATTACTAGTATAAAAAAAAAAAAAACATTTTCAGTATATATACCGCCATTTTAAACGCTATAACTTTCACGTAAACCGATTAATATACACGTATTGGGATTTTTTTTTAGCAAAGACATGGAGCAGAATACATTTTGGCCTAAATTTATGAAGAAATTAAATTTTTTTTAATTTTTTTTACTGGACATGTTTAATAGCAAAAATATAGTTTTTTTTTTTTCAAAATTGACGGTCTTTTTTGTTTTTAGCGCAAAAAATTAAAAACCGCACAGGCAATAAAATACCACCCAAAGAAAGCTCTATTTGTGGGGAAAAAAGGACATAAATTTCATTTGGGTGCAGCGTTGCATGACCGCGCAATTGTCAGTTAAAGCAATTGCAAAAAATGGCCTGGTCAGGAAGGGGGCGGGGGGGGGAGAATCCTCTGGAGGGCAAGTGGTTAACCATCCATTTTGGTCATGGGATATATGTCCTGAGTTGCTCTATAAGCGTGATGAGGCGGGAAACCTGCAACCCCAACGAGGACTCAATACTTCTGTTTCAGTCCTGTGATCACTTCCTCTAAACAACGCTTTCATAATATGAACAACTGTTTACATTCCTTGAAATGTGGAAGAAGAGGTGACCTTCAAAGAGGACCGATCTCATGCTTGCACGACAGTCCTGGGGACAATCCACCAAAGTACCTCCAAGGACTAGGAGGGACAGCGTCCCGGGGCACAGCAGAGCAGAGAATGAACGTAGCACTGTGGTAGTACATTTGAACTAAAAGCCGACAGCTGCTAAGGCTGTGGGAACTTGTATGTTATTAATTCATAGAACTCTGTGAATGAATGTCACCGGGGGTGGGGGGTGGGGGGGGGGGGTGGGTGGGATTGCAGCATTGGGAACATAAACATGGGGCAGCACAGTGGCTAAATGTTTAGCACTTCCGCCTGGCAATACTCAGGTCCATGGTTCAAATCCCGACCACGGCACCACCTGCCTGGAGCTTGCATGCTCTCCCTGTGCCTGTGTGGGTTTCCTCCGGGTACTCCGGTTTCCTTCCACACTCCAAAAGACATGCTGGTAGGTTAACTGGTTCCTGTCCAAACTGGCCCTAGTATGTGTTTGTAGATTAGGGACCTTAGATTGTGTATTACACCCCTTGAGGGTTAGGGACCGATGTGAATGTACAATAAATGTAAAGTGCTGTGTAAATTGATAGCGATATACAAGTACCTGAAATACTATATTTTTTGCTCCATAAGACGCACTTTTCCCAACAAAGAAATGAGGGAAAATGCCTGTGCGTCTTATAGAGCAAATATGGAGCGGCCAGCCCGGTATTCCCCGCCGCCGCGGTGTTAGAATACTGAGCCGGCCGCTTGACTCTTCTGTGCTCCTCGGTCCTACCTGTTCCTCGGTCCAGCGCTGTCCTCACCGTCTTCTCTCCCCGGTGCCGGCATCTTTACTGTGGGCACCTGGCTGTGACAGCTTACAGCTTCACAGCTGGGTGCCCACTGAGCATGTGCGAGAAGCGCTGCACTTTGTGAATGGCCCCGTAGTCTTCTGGGACCTGTCACGTGTCCCAGAAGACTACAGGAGGGAGGACAACTCCGCGGAAGTGGGAGTGGGTACCTGTCAAATTCGGGTACCCGCTCCCCCCCCTTCTGCTCCCCAAAGGTCAACAGTCTCTGGTCATCTCCTGTACCGTGTCCGCAGTCTCTGGTCGTCTCCTGTACCGTGTCCGCAGTCTCTGGTCGTCTCCTGTACCGTGTCCGCAGTCTCTGGTCGTCTCCTGTACTGTGTCCGCAGTCTCTGGTCGTCTCCTGTACCTTGTCCGCAGTCTCTGGTCGTCTCCTGTACCTTGTCCGCAGTCTCTGGTCGTCTCCTGTACCTTGTCCGCAGTCTCTGGTCGTCTCCTGTACCTTGTCCGCAGTCTCTGGTCGTCTCCTGTACCTTGTCCGCAGTCTCTGGTCGTCTCCTGTACCTTGTCCGCAGTCTCTGGTCGTCTCCTGTACCTTGTCCGCAGTCTCTGGTCGTCTCCTGTACCTTGTCCGCAGTCTCTGGTCGTCTCCTGTACCGTGTCCCGCAGTCTCTGGTCGTCTCCTGTACCGTGTCCGCAGTCTCTGGTCGTCTCCTGTACCTTGTCCGCAGTCTCTGGTCATCTCCTGTTCCGTGTCCGCAGTCTCTGGTCATCCCCTGTACCTCTTCTGCAGTCTCTGGTCATCCCCTGTACCGTGTCCAGTCTCTGGTCATCTCCTGTACCGTGTCCAGTCTCTGGTCATCTCCTGTACCGTGTCCAGTCTCTGGTCATCTCCTGTACCGTGTCCAGTCTCTGGTCATCTCCTGTACCGTGTCCAGTCTCTGGTCATCTCCTGTACCGTGTCCAGTCTCTGGTCATCTCCTGTACCGTGTCCAGTCTCTGGTCATCTCCTGTACCGTGTCCAGTCTCTGGTCATCTCCTGTACCGTGTCCAGTCTCTGGTCATCTCCTGTACCGTGTCCAGTCTCTGGTCATCTCCTGTACCGTGTCCAGTCTCTGGTCATCTCCTGTACCGTGTCCAGTCTCTGGTCATCTCCTGTACCGTGTCCAGTCTCTGGTCATCTCCTGTACCGTGTCCAGTCTCTGGTCATCTCCTGTACCGTGTCCAGTCTCTGGTCATCTCCTGTACCGTGTCCAGTCTCTGGTCATCCCCTGTACAGAGATTAAACAAATCCTCTTACATACGTTGTACCTGTTTATCTTTAGCAGTCTGTCCCCTACACCCATTCAAAGTGCAGACTTTACACAGAGATCTCTCAGCTTTGAAAAGCAGGGGGTGGGTAGCTGAAGTTACACTCAGGAAGGAGAGCTCTGAAAGCTGATTGGAGGGAAGGGGCACACCCCTCTTCTCACAGCACACAAGAACAGGACTGAGGCTGTCAATCACTGGTTGTACCCTCTCCTGTCACCATTTTTCTCTTGGTGTCAGGAAAACTTGTCAGAAGCGATTGATGCTGATAGCAAAAGAATGAGGCACCAGACAGAATTGACACTTAGTGCTCTAGACTGAGACAAGTACACACTATAGAGGAATATGCTTAGTTCATATTTCATGTCAGAGGTTTACAACCACTTATTTTTTAAGTTTTGGATGGAGGGGGGGGGAAAGAGTAGAACCCCAATCCCCCCTTCCTTCATGACCTTCTCAAATACGATTCTTAGACGTGATGTCTGTATTAGTTTTCCTGTTAAGGCTTTCTTTTATTTCAATCTGGTGATCCAGCCAGCAAGTTTATTGTTTTTCAACAGAACAAGCTGCCCTGCGGATGTAGCAGTTAGTGGGTTGAGACAAACCATTTATCAGCAACAGGGGTGCTTACAATGATCAGCTTTTCTTTATGTAAAACCTTTATCCCAAAGGGAACAAAACTGTTTGCTGTAACTACTTATAGAGTGTTAGCTGGAGTTTGGCTTCAATTTTTTAGTGTATCTAAATCTGCTAGTACATCTAACACTCCCCTCCTCCAGATTAACAATGGCGCTTTCCAAATGTGTCTCTGTTGCTCCTTCATCAAGAGTGGGGGCTCTCTAATACAGGAGGTGTGTTACTGGCCAGATCACCAGCTGAAAACAGAGGGAGGAAAAAACTAAAAAAAGAAAATGAATGCAGCCACCACACCTAATGATTGCTAAGCTGCAAAATAATACAATTTCAGCTTTGGGTTTAATACCGTTTTAAATGCAGATCAGAAATGTCAAAGAAAACCCCCCGATGTGAGGAATGTCATTTAAACTGTTTTATTTGAACCAGGCTGCTAGACAAGCTCTGTCCTGTGAACCCCGAGACAAGATGCTGTATACTGCTCTGCAAATTGGGACTGTAAAAGCGGAAGTGTTATTGTAGCTAACTGCACTGTCTGGGAGGTTGGGTTTTGGGTGTAGACGGTGAAACTGCCGTAAAAGTGCAACCACGGGTTATGAAAATCTCAAGAACAAGCTAGTTATTCTGAACCTTGTAGAAATTTACATGAATACATTTTTTATACACTATATTGCCAAAAGTATTGGGCCCGCCCTCCAAATCATGTGATTCAGGTGTTCCAATCCCCTCCATGGCCACAGGTGTATACAATCATCACCTAGGCATGCAGACTGCTTCTACAAACATTTGTGAAAGAATGGGTCGCTCTCAGGAGCTCAGTGACTCCAAGTGTGGTACCGTGATAGGTGGTCACCTGGGCAATAAGTCCATCCGTGTCATTTCCTGGCTACTAAATATTCCACGCTCAACTGTTAGTGGGATTATAACAAAGTGGAAGCAACTGGGAACAACAGCAACTCAGCCACCAAGTGGTAGGCCACATCACATGACAGAGCGGGGTCAGCGCATGCTGAAGCGCACAGTGCACAGAAGTCACCAACTGTCTGCAGAGTCAATAGCTAAAGACCTTCAAACTTCATGTGGCCTTCAGATTAGCACAACAACAGTGTGTAGAGAGCTTCATGGAATGGGTTTCCATGGCCGAGCAGCTGCATCCAAGCCTTACATCACCAAGTGTAATGCAAAGCGTCGGATGCCATGGTGTAAAGCACGCTGCCACTGGACTCTAGAGTGGTGGAGACGTGTTCTCTGGAGTGACCAATCACGCTTCTCTGTCTGGCAATCCGATGGACGTGTCTGGGTTTGGCGGTTCTCAGGAGAACGGTACTTGCCTGACTGCATTGTGCCAAGTGTAAAGTTTGGTTAAGGGGGGATTATGGTGTGGGGTTGTTTTCCAGGGGTTGGGCTTGGCCCCCTAGTTCCAGTGAAGGGACCTCTTAAGGCGTCAGCATACCAAGACATTTTGGATAATTTCATGCTCCCAACTTTGTGGGAAGAGTTTGGGGATGGCCCCTTCCTGTTCCAACATGACTGCCGACCAGTGCACAAAGCAAAGTCCATAAAGACATGGAGGAGCCAGTTTGGGGTGGAGGAACATGACTGGCCTGCACAGAGTCCTGACCTCAACCCCACAGAACACCTTTGGGATGAATTAGAGTGGAGACTGCAAGCCACGCCTCCTCCCCCGACATCAGTGCCTGACCTGACAAATGCACTTCTGGAAGAATGGTCCAACCTTCCCATAGACACCCTCCTAAACCTTGTGGACGGCCTTCCCAGAAGAGTTGAAGCTGTTATAGCTGCAAAGGGCGGGGCCAACTCAATATTATTACATTACATTGAGTTTATATAGCGCCAAAGGGTTTGCTCAGCGCTGTACAATAGAGGGGGGGACAATACATGAAACATTACAGCAGCTACGAACAGCACACGAGGGGTAAGAGGGCCCTACTCTTTCGAGCTTACAATCTGGGAGGGAGGGGGTAGTGGTACAGGAGGAAGTGGCTGTGGGGGATGGAGTGGTAGGAGGAATGAAGGAGAGCAGCAGTTAGGTGAGGGTGGGGTAGGCTTCCCTGAAGAGGTGGGTTTTCAGGGAGCGCCTGAAGGTGAGGAGGGAAGGTGACAGTCTGATGGATTGGGGTAGTGAGTTCCAGAGGATGGGGGAGGACCTGGAGAAGTCTTGCAGACGTGCGTGTGAGGAGGAGAGACCAGGGAGCAAGATAGAAGGAGGTCCTGTGAAGAGCGAAGGGTACGGGTAGGGTGGTACTTGGGAATCAGGTTGGTGAGGTAGTCAGGAGCAGTGTTGTGAATGGCTTTGTAGGTCAGAGTGAGTAGTTTGAATTTGATGCGTTGGGCGATAGGGAGCCAGTGGAGGGAGAGGCAGAGGGGGGTGGCAGAGGTGGAGCGGCTGGTGAGGTGGATGAGTCTGGCAGCTGAGTTCAGGATTGAACCCTACGGACTAAGACTGGGATGCCATTACAGTTCATGTGCGTGTAAAGGCCGGCGGCTCAATACTTTTGGCAATATAGTGTATCTCCGTAATTTTTAGTAAGAATAAGCTCCACCTGTAGGCCCCATTCACATCTGAGCATCACACTAACTCACATTTTGTTGCACAACGTCATAGGACAGCCAATTCACTTGAATGCACTGCCCTATGTGTGACAAATGTGGCAAAGTAGCTCAAGGAGCATTTTGCAGCATTCCGTTTTGCATACTTTTTTAATGTGCATTTTGCCACATTTGTCATGCATTTGGGGTAGTATTAGAATAATGGCACCAGGAACCTGACATGCATTTTTTTGCACATCCAAAAAACATGCAAGTGTGAATGGGGGCTTAGGGCTCATTCACACCAGCAGCATTGCCCAACACAAGAGCAAGGCAATTTGCCTTATGTCCTATGACTTCAGTTTGCACCGACATGCTAAAAAAATAGGATGTTGCGCTTTTGCGGCAGTGTGTTCCTCACACTACAACACATTGCAACACGCTGCAGTGCATAGAAATACATGGAAGGGTTTAAAAAAAAGAAGAAAAAAAAAAAGCAAGAACTTTCTACTGTAAGTTATATAACTAATAAGTATGAAATATACATAAAATAATGGTGAATATGACAATCAAATAAGCCCATAAATATTTATTATTCTTGAAATATTATTTCAATGTGATAGAAATTAATTAGGGTACAACAATAATCACATAAAAATACAAATATATATAAAAAATAAAGTAATAAATAATAATAATGGAATAACATTAAAAAGATTTAAAACAATGTTGACAGTTCATATTCAGCTTGCATATCTGAAAAACAAGGGGATTTCCTGCAGTCTGTGTCCTACAGGGGAAAATCCCCTTCAGCAGGAAGCGAGAGGGAATCTCTTTAAAGTGACGGGATTCCCCTCTTAGACAGTCATTGAGCAGGAGTCTCTTTTGAAAGATTTTTCATAAATTGGTTGTAAATCCTTTTATTTGTATATATAAAAGCGATGTTACTATCTCCAGGTGATACACAGAGATGAAACAAATCCTCCTGCATACAGTCAGGTCCATAAATATTGGGACATCGACACAATTCTAACATTTTTGGCTCTATACACCACCACAATGGATTTGAAATAAAACGAACAAGATGTGTATTTAACTGCAGACTGCCAGCTTTAATTTTAGGGTATTTACATCCAAATCAGGTGAACGGTGTAGGAATTACAACAGTTTGCATATGTGCCTCCCACTTGTTAAGGGACCAAAAGTAATGGGACAATTGGCTTCTCAGCTGTTCCATGGCCAGGTGTGTGTTATTCCCTCATTATCCCAATTACAATGAGCAGATAAAAGGTCCAGAGTTCATTTCAAGTGTGCTATTTGCATTTGGAATCTGTTGCTGTCAACTCTCAAGATGAGATCCAAAGAGCTGTCACAATCAGTGAAGCAAGCCATCATTAGGCTGAAAAAACAAAACAAACCCATCAGAGAGATAGCAAAAAAACATTAGGCGTGGCCAAAACAACTGTTTGGAACATTCTTAAAAAGAAGGAACGCACCGGTGAGCTCAGCAACACCAAAAGACCCGGAAGACCACGGAAAACAACTGTGGTGGATGAGCGACGAATTCTTTTATTGGTGAAGAAAACACCCTTCACAACAGTTGGCCAGATCAAGAACACTCTCCAGGAGATAGGTGTATGTGTGTCAAAGTCACCAATCAAGAGAAGACTTCACCAGAGTGAATACAGAGGGTTCACCACAAGATGTACACCATTGGTGAGCCTCAAAAACAGGAAGGCCAGATTAGAGTTTGCCAAATGACATCTAAAAAAGCCTTCACAGTTCTGGAACAACATCCTATGGACAGATGAGACCGAGATCAACTTGTACCAGAGTGATGGGAAGAGAAGAGTATGGAGAAGGAAAGGAACTGCTCATGATCCTAAGCATACCACCTCATCAGTGAAGCATGGTGGTGGTAGTGTCATGGCGTGGGCATGTATGGCTGCCAATGGAACTGGTTCTCTTGTATTTATTGATGATGTGACTGCTGACAAAAGCAGCAGGATGAATTCTGAAGTGTTTCGGGAATATTATCTGCTCATATTCAGCCAAATGCTTCACAACTCATTGGACGCTTCACAGTGCAGATGGACAATGACACAAAGCAGACTGCAAAAGCAACCAAAGAGTTTTTTAAGGGAAAGAAGTGGAATGTTCTGCAATGGCCAAGTCAATCACCTGACCTGAATCCGATTGAGCATGCATTTCACTTGCTGAAGACAAAACTGAAGGGAAAATGCCCCAAAAACAAGCAGGAACTGAAGACAGTTGCAGTAGAGCAGTGTTTCTCAACTCCAGTCCTCATGGACCCCCAACAGGTCATGTTTTCAGAATTTCCCTCAGATGAAACAGCTGTGGTAATTACTAAGGCAGTGAAACTGATCAAATCACCTGTGCAAAATAATGGAAATCCTGAAAACATGACCTGTTGGGGGTCCATGAGGACTGGAGTTGAGAAACACTGCAGTAGAGGCTTGGCAGAGCATCACCAGGGATGAAACCCAGCGCCTGGTGATGTCTATGCGTTCCAGACTTCAGGCTGTAATCGACTGCAAAGGATTTGCAAGCAAGTATTAAAAAGTGAAAGTTTGATTTATGATTATTATTCTGTTCCATTGCTTTTGGTCCCTTAACAAGTGGGAGGCACATATGCAAACTGTTGTAATTCCTACACCGTTCACCTGATTTGGATGTAAAAACCCTCAAATTAAAGCTGACAGTCTGCAGTTAAAGCACATCTTGTTTGTTTCATTTCAAATCCATTGTGGAGGTGTATAGAGCCCAAACTGTTAGAATTGTGTCGATGTCCAAATATTTATGGACCTGACTGTAAGTACCTGTTTATCTGCAGCCCTGTCTTCTGTACAACCTCCTAAAGCACACAGTTTTCACAGCATCTCTGAGCTCCAGCAAGCAAGGGGTGGCAACCTGACATCACACACACTGCACAGCATAGAGCAACCAGCTGAGTGTAGTCTGAGACCTGAGTAGAGGGAATGGACACACTCTCCCCCTTACACAGTTTCAAAGGGACAGCTGAGGCTGTCAATTATCTGCTGTGTGCTGGAAGGGGGCAGTCTCCTGGGATTGTCTGTTGTCGGCATAGACTGTCAGAAGTGACTTTTGCAGATAGCAGAGGAATGAGAGGGGAGACAGTAATCACACACTTGGTGCTTTGGATTGAGGCAAGTACACATTATATGGGGATATGCATTGTTTATTTTTCTTTTTGCTTGCCCACCACCCTATAGTAGAACTACTTCTACAGGGCGGCGGGGGCTGCTGCGCAAAAGCACGTATATATACGTGATTTGCATTTCCGGGTAGGGGTGCACGCCACCCTACCCGCACCACCATTGGTGGCTTTGGATGTCGATCACCAGGTCCCAGCCAGAGATTCCCCGCCGGCACCCGGCGATCGCCGAGTAAAACTGACAGGGGAGAGACCTGTATGTAAACAACACAGGTCTCTCTTCTGCCAGCAAGGACATGCTGCTGTGTATTTCTGTGTACAGCAGAGAAATACACAGAAGCATGTTTCCCGAGTAAAACACACACAGCACATACAGTAAAACAGCACACAGTTAACCCTTTGATCGCCCCACATGTTAACCCCTTCCTGCCCAGTGTCATTAGTTCAGTGGCAGTGCTTTTTATTAGCACTGATCACTGTATTAGTGTCACCAGGGATGTCAGTGGCAGTTAGTCAGTTCCCCCCCCCCAGTGTCAGAATACTCACCCCAGTCCCCCAGTCCTGCTATAAGTCGCTGATCACGGCCATTACTAGTATAAAAAAAATAAAGATCCCAGTATATATACCGCCATTTTTAGATGCTATAGCTTTCACGTAAACCAATTAATTTACATGTATTGGGATTTTTTTTCAGCAAAGACATGTAGCTGGCAGGCAACGTACAGGTAGTTATCTGGCCTGCCTGTGCTGCTCGCTCGCAACAAAACCACCATGGATGGTCAGCAAGAGGTTAAAACCCAAAGAAAAGGAAAAGCCTGTGCCCTGCCAGTATGCTGTAGAGAAGGGCCCTTTGCTTATGTGGAAGCAGTGGTCTCTCTGCAGAGGTCCAATACACCTCCTGATAAATTAAAGATACAACTCTCAGGTCACCAGGGAGCCTTGCTGATTGGAGAATTCTATCTCTGACTCAACAGGGTGTGTATCAAACCTATGCAGAGAGACCACTGCTTCCACACAGAGCGCAAAAGTCTGTCCCTGCAGCATGGCGGCAGGGGACAGACAATACTATGCAGCCTGTAGCTGCTTTCTAACAAATTATAGGAGTTTGATCACCTTTGTTTTGATGCACCTGGAATGTATTTAACGTGTAACTAAACCCAGGACTCTGCATTCACTATAACTGGTCTCGCCGGACCCTGCATTCACTATATCTGGTCTCCCCGGACCCTGCATTTACTATATCTGGTCTCCCTGGACCCTGCATTCACTATATCTGGTGTCCCCGGACCCTGCATTCATTATATCTGGTCCCTCCGGACCCTGCATTCACTATATCTGGTCTCCCCAGACCTTGCATTCACCATATCTGGTGTCCCCGGACCCTGCATTCATTATATCTGGTCCCTCCGGACCCTGCATTCACTATATCTGATCTCCCCGGACCCTGCATTCACTATATCTGGTCTCCCCAGACCTTGCATTCACCATATCTGGTCCCTCCGGACCCTGCATTCACTATATCTGGTCTCCCCGGACCTTGCATTTACTATATCTGCTCTCCCGGACCCTGCATTCACTATATCCGGTCTCCCCAGACCTTGCATTCACTATATCTGGTCCCTCCGGACCCTGCATTCACTATATCTGGTCTCCCCGGACCCTGCATTCACTATATCTGGTCTCCCCAGACCTTGCATTCACTATATCTGGTCCCTCCGGACCCTGCATTCACTATATCTGGTCTCCCCGGACCCTGCATTCACTATATCTGGTCTCCCAGGACCCTGCATTCACTATATCTGGTCTCCCAGGACCCTGCATTCACTATATCTGGTCTCCCACAGTACACAGAACATGGAAATGCAATTATTTTAGTAAATTTAAACTGCTAAACAGGGGCGGACTGACAACTCATGGGGCCCCTGGGCAATAGGGGATCATGGGGCCCCTGTGTCCTTGCCCAAACTCAAAGCCTATGAAAAAAGGTACCAGGGACATCTCATGGGGCCCCCTCCTGACCCCAGGCCCTCGGGCAGTGCCTGAGTTTCCAAATGGTCAGTCCGCCCCTGCTGCTAAATACCTTTTCTCATCAGCAGTATATAGCAGTCTTGTGAATTCTATCAGTCTCCAGCAGAGCACTGGTTAAAGCTTGTAGGAGGAGTTTTCTTTCTGCTCTAGGAAGATGCAGAACCCCTAACCTTTGTTTGGACAGTGCTGATTGGCCCTGTGCTGATTACATGCACTCTCCCAAGCAAATAAAAATCTCTAGCAAACACACTAAACTGAGCAGGTGCAGAGTGACTCCACAGAATATGTCTTATGAGGAGATAAAAGGGGGGCACTGGAAGAAGGGGAGGATCAGAGAAGACAGGCTCAAACAACATTTTTACTCAATGCAGAGGATTAACCCCTTAGGTTCCACAGTGAGTATAACAAGCATGCTTTACTGCATCTACAGACTGATTTCACTGTTGTGGGTTTAGTAACACTTTAACGGATTTAAACCAAGTTCAGTTAGGCTTTCAGGAGAACGAACCCTTAAAATCAAGTCTTTATAGTCTAGTGGCTAATTATACATCCAGAGTGACTAATCTAGAGCCTGATATTATAAAGATGTATATCAGCTAGTAAACCTCTGTTTCGGGCTTGTTGTCCATTGTCAATGCAAGGCTTGGACACCATGGCTTTCAGAGTAGGGTTGGGGGAACGCCTAGACTGGGCAACCATTGCATCAACAGAGTCTGTAGGTCTCCAGTGTTTTGTGGTCTATATTTTTGTAACATTTAGATTCGCGAAAGCTCTATATCATGACTTCCTTTTGTTAGCAGTGCACGGGATGTTTGGGTGGGGAGGATACAGATGATGAGAAATCAGTAAAAGTCACAGTCTTCAGTCATGTGGACCTCTGTCTACAGTCAGTTGAGTAATTTATGACCATCCAAGGTCACCAGATAGGATATACTATATAGGATAACCCGCACCACTGAGCGTGCGATGAAAGGGGAAGCAACCATGGCAATCGCACAGACGTTTTTCCCCAAAAACAATTTTCTGCATCACAAAACCTGTGTAAAGTATTTGTTATTAGAATCCCCCTCCCCCCAAAAAAAAAATACTGTATCACAAGGACTGCATATCTAATACACAATTTACAGAATTCAGTTGTATCCAGGGGCGGACTGACCATTCTAGCACTGCCCGAGGGCCCGGGGTCAGTAGGGGGCCCCATGAAATGCCCCTGGTACCTTTTTTATAGGCTTTTTTGAGTTTGGGCAAGGACACAGGGGCCCCATGATCCCCTATTGCCCGGGGGCCCCATGAGTTGTCAGTCCGTCCCTGGTTGTATCAAACATTCAGTGATTGTATGGGCGCCATGTCTAAGGCTAGGTTCACATCTAAGCGTTTTGTGGTGTATTTTGCATCCATTTAACATGATTTCCTATGGGTGATGTTCCCATCTCCGCGTTTTCCACGATTTTTTGAAAGGTCAGGGACTTTTTAAAACGCAAAACAGTGAATTTTGGTTTAATAGACTGCAATGGAGATGCTGTATAAATGCATTTTTTGACACGTTTTTGATGTGTTTTGATGCATTTTTGCGTTTTTAATCTGCCCAGAAACAAGTTGGCCATACACCCACCCCCCCCCCCTCATAAAAGTGCATCAAAAAAGCATCCAAACGTGAGTGGAAAAATTTTAAATGCACCGCAAAAAGTGGTATACTGAGATGCTGTAGAAATGCACATAGTGCATTTTTGACATGTTTTGATGCATTTCGCATTTTTAATCTGCCCAGCAACAAGTTGGCCAAAAAAAATCCCCATAAAAATGCAAAGCGCATCAAAAAAGCATCAAAAACGCATGTGCAAAAACACAAAATGCACCGCAAAAAGCACTGCAGAAACTGATCTAATGCAGACTGTATTAGTGGGAACCTAGCCTAAGACCGGCCATACATGGGTCGAAATTCGACCAGTTTTTTCGTCCGATCAAATGCATCAAAAATGTGTGTGCAAAAACGTAAAATGCACCGCAAATAGTGGTATATGGAGACGCTGTAGAAATGCACGTAGTGTGTTTTTGATGTGTTTTGATGCATTTCGAGTTTTTAATCTGCCCAGTAACAAGTTGGCCCAAAAGAAAAAAACCCATAAAAATGCAAAGCGCATCAAAAAAGCATAAAAAATGTGTGTGCAAAAAATGTAAAATGCACCACAAAAAATGGTATATGGAGACGCTGTAGAAATACACAGTGTGTTTTTGATGTGTTTTGATGCATTTCACATTTTTAATCTGCCCAGCAACAAGCTGGCCAAAAAAAATCCCCATAAAAATGCAAAGCGCATCAAAAACTTGTGTGCAGAAACGTAAAATGCACCGCAAAAAGTGGTATATGGAGATGCTGTAGAAATGCATGTAGTGCGTTTTTTTTTTTTTTAATGTGCTTTTGACGTGTTTTGATGCATTTCATGTTTTTAATCTGCTCAGCAACAAGTTGGCCATAAAAAAAACCCCATAAAAATGCAAAGCGCATCAAAAGCATCAAAAACACGTGCAAAAATGTAAAATGCACCTCACAAAATGGTATATGGAGACGCTGTAGAAATGCATTAGTCCGTTTTTCTACGCGCTTTTGATGTGTTTTGATGCATTTTGAGTTTTTTATTCTGCCCAGAAACAAGTTGGCCAAAAAAACCCCATAAAAATGTGAAGCGCATCAAAAAAGCATCAAAACACGTGCGGAAAAAAATGTAAAGTGCACCACAAAAAGTGGTATACTGAGACGCTGTAGAAATGTACATAGTGCATTTTTCACATGTTTTGATGCATTTTGCATTTTTAATTTGTCCAGCACGAAGTTGGCCAAAATAAAATCCCCATAAAAATGCACAGTGCATCAAAAAGCATCAAAAACGCGTGCAAAAAAAAACACAAAATGCACTGCAAAAAGCAAAGCAGAAGCTGATCAAACGCAGACTGCATAGGTGTGAACCTAGCCTAAGACCGGCCATACATGGGTCGAAATTCAACTAATTTTTCATCCGAAAATCAGACCTAAGAATAATCAGCTGATTTTCGTTCTGTTAGTGGGTCAATGGCACCGTCCGATTTTCCTCCCCTTTTCGGACATGTTGGAAAATTCGTGAAAAACGACTGATTTTTGACTCAATGATGGTCAAATCGTACAATCATTTTCCGAAAAGAATATGCGCATGAGCCGTGACCTGGAAGGAACAGAAGTTTCGCCTGTTATATGGGGTGAACTTTATGACTCGGTCGGCTGATTTTCGAAATCATTGATGGCACCATCGGATTACCGAGCGAACGACGTTTTAGATTTTTGGACGAAAAATCGTTTGGGATTGGAACCGTTTATGCCTTGCAAAAGGCCTCATGCACACGGGACGTTTTCTTAACTCTCCTAGCAGCCTTTCCTCCTGGCAGCAGAGTTTTGGGGAAAAAAAGTTGAGTATTGTCCATGATACTTTTTTTATTTGCACTAACATACAATTTTGAGGACAAGCTTTTGGGGAGTGTCCCCTTCTTCAAGGTCCAAGCAGTACTGTACAAATCACAAAGGTTAGCAGAATGTCAGAAGAGATGTGTCGCAAATGCACTAATACGGCTACAATCACCTCGGGGAAAAAAAAAAAGCACCTGACAGTTGCAAAAAGGTGCGATTAGCTGCGTCAAGCATCTGGGTGTTAATTCATTTAATTGGCCTGAATAAATAATTTATTCTGATCATTGAAATGAATTTCCCATGCCTAGCGTTAACGTGCGTTTAGATGCTTTTATAAGCATCATTTTTTTTTACTGCCGTAAGGCTAAGTTCACATCTGTGTGCGTGGTATGGCTGCGGATCCGCACGAAATTCTGTGCATCCGCACCACCCACACAGAGACATGCAGAATCGCGGGCGAGTGCCATTAGTTCTAATGGCACGCCGCCCGCACTGGAAAACGCAACTGTACTGGGAACCGAGGTTCCTTTGCGGGCTGCGTTTTCGGAAGAAGTGCAGGGACTTATTCCCTGCGTGTCACGGGGCACGGATGTCCATTCAAATGAATGGGCTCTCGTGCCCACGCAAAACGTGGCCTGCACAGCCGCATATATGTGAACCGGGGGTAACTGCTGTTCCTGGATACACTGTCAAAAAAAGCTTGATCTTCAATTGGATATACAAAAAAATACCCAACAGGGATGGTGGAAGACCCTCAAATTGGCCACAGCACGGGTTCAAACCCAGGAAGTCAGCACTGAGGTTCCACCATTAGAGTCCCCAACAGGGGCGAACTGACAACTCATGGGGCCCCCAGGCAATAGGGAATCATGGGGCCCCTGTGTCCTTGCCCAAACTCAAAAAAGCCTATGAAAAAGGTACCAGGGGCATCTCATGGGGCCCCCTACTGACCCCGGGCCCTCGGGCAGTGCCCGAGTTTCCAAAGAGTCAGTCCGCCCCCTGGTCCCCAATAGAAACTGACACCCATACTATGACCACTATGATGCTCAACGAACAGATGTTGAGTATCCGCAATGACTCCCAACGAAAATATGGGAGCTGTGGTTGCAATATGCCTTTCCCACACTCCCCCTGGCTAGTCTGGGGATGTAATGGCGTTCGGTATTGGCGCTCTTGGACCCCTGCTTTTTGCCCTCCTTTTTTTTTTTTTTTTCCTCTTACTTCCTTTTTCTCTCTTTCTCTGTTTTTGGTGTGACTGGACAGCTGCATTTAGTTGTTATAATCAGTTACATTAATGTTTTGTAACTTATGTGCCATTGATAGCCCCTGTGTGGGCGTACCTTTTGCCCTGTTGGCGTTAGAGCATTGTTTTTCCTTTTTTTATTTTTTTTTATCTGTGCAATTGATAGCCCCTGCGTGGGCGTGTTTTATTGCCTCTGTTTTATACTGTTTAAAAAATTAATAAAAACCATTGAAATAGGAACTGACACCCAGATGCTAAAATATCAGCTTTAGATGAACTGCCCCTTCAGATGTTTTCTGCAGATGGTAGATTCCCAATATGGCCCGATGGTTATTTATATGTGGATGAACATTACATAGGTCCATAAATCTTACTGCACTGCAGATCTGCTTCCGTTGTTGCACCTGGATCCTGGTCTTGATGCTGAACAAGCCACATCATTTAGAAGCAACTTCCTTTTCCGCTAACGTTCGTTCCGGCCCTTTAACTGGTCCCAGCCTGAACCATCGCCAAAAGTTGTATGTCACACCAACATGACATAGGAGAAACAAACTGAACAGAACAAAAGTGACGTAAAGGAAAATGTATTAAGGCAGATCAACAGTCGAGCTGAAAAGATTTTGAGATGACCAAATACAGCCAATTCAAATGTAATTCCAGGCCCACACTTGGGACTGCGGCAGGCATTCTGACACTGGGGGGAACTGACTTGGTGTCACTGACATCCCCAGTGACACCAATACAGTGATCAGTGCTAATAAAAAGCAGTTGTCAGTTGGTATAATTCCAGGCCCACACTTGCCCTCCAGAGGATTTACTCCCCCCCCCCCCTCCTGACCAGGCCATTTTGTGATACGGCGCTGCGTTACTTTAACTGACAATTGCGCGGTCATGCAACAGTGCATCCAAATGAAATCCTTTTTCCCACAAATAGAGCTTTCTTTTGGTGGTATTTGATCGCCTCTGCGGTTTTTATTTTTTGCGCTATAAACAAATAAAGACCGACAATTTTGAAAAAAAAAAGCAATATTTTTGACTTTTTGCTATTAAACATGTCCAGTAAAAAAAATTAAAAAAATCAAATTTCGTCATAAATTTAGGACAAAATTTATTCTGCTCCATGGCTTTATCCCAACCACTGCACCACCTGCCTGGAGTTGGCATGTTCTCCCTGTGTCTGCATGTTTTTCCTCCGGGTACTCCGGTTTCCTCCCACACTCATGCTGGTAGGTTAATTGGCTCCTGTCTAGATTGTCCCTAGTATGTGTATGTATGAATGTGAGTTAGGGACCTTAGATTGTACACCCCTTGAGGGTTAGGGACTGATGTGAATGTACAATATATATGTAAAGCGCTGCGTAAATTGACAGTGCTATATAAGTACCTGAAATAAATAAATAAATGTCTTTGCTAAAAAAAAATCCCAATACGTGTAAATTCATTGGTTTACGTGAAAGTTATAGCATCTACAAATGGCGGTATAGATACTGGGATTTTTATTTTTTCACTAGTAATGGCGGCGATCAGCGACTTATAGTGGGACTGCGGTGGGCATTCTGACACTGGGGGGGAACTGACTTGGTGTCACTGCCATCCCCAGTGACACAAATACAGTGATCAGTGCTAATAAAAAGTACTGCCGCTTTACTAATGGCACTGGGCAGGAAGGGGTTAACATGCGGGCGATCAAAGGATTAACTGTGTGCTGTTTTACTATGAGGCTGTGTGCTGTGTTTCACTGTAATCACACTGCTTTATATGGCTCTGCCCCAGCAACAATAGACCCTCCTGCAACAACCCCCCCCCCCAACCCAGCAATAATAGGTTCACCCCAGCTACCAACAATAAATCTCCCAGCAGCCAACATTAATAGATCCTC
This sequence comes from Staurois parvus, assembly GCA_951230385.1. Taxonomy (NCBI): domain Eukaryota; kingdom Metazoa; phylum Chordata; class Amphibia; order Anura; family Ranidae; genus Staurois; species Staurois parvus. Next base: position 40,416 of record CATNWA010003382.1, on the reverse strand, counting down.
CAGCAACAATACAGTAGATGCCCCCAGCAACTGTAGGCCCCCATCAACAATAGATATCTACAGAAGCAGTAGACCCCCTATCAACAAAGACCACCCCCAGCAACAATAGACCCCCCTGCAACAAAATTCCCCTCCCAGAAACAATAGATTCACCCCAGCAACATAGACCTCAGCTAGCAACAATAGATCTCCCAGCAGCCAACATCAATATACCCTCAAGCAGCCAGCAACAATAGACCCCTCCCTCAATAGTAGAACACTGCCAGCAACAATTGACTCCCCCTGAAAACAATAGATCCCCACCAGCAACAATAGAACCCTCCACAACAATAGACCCCCACAGTGACAATAGATCCCCCAGCAGCCAGCAACAATAGACCCTCCAGCACACCCCAGTACCCTTGGCAGTACATATATTCAGTGCTAGAGGTGCCAAAACTGCGTCCCCCCTTGTTCCTGCTGAAAAAAGCCCTGTACTCAGTGAAGTGACTGGCCTCAGGTGATACAGAGAGATTAATCAAATCCAGCTACATAGATTGCACCTGTTTATTAACAGCCATCTTTCCTCTATATCCATTCAAAGCACAGCATTTACACAGGATCTCTGTGCTCCGCAAAGCAGGGGGTGGGTAGCTGAAGTTACACTCAGGAAGGAGATCTCTGAGAGCTGATTGGAGGGAAGGGACACACCCCTCTTTATACAGCACACAGGAACAGAGCTGAGGATGTCAATCTGCTGGAGGTCCCTTACTGTCACCATTTTTCTCTTAGTGTCAGGAAAACCTGTTGAACCTGTTGAAAGCAGAGGAATGGAGCAGCAAACAGAAATGACACTTAGTGCTCTTAAAGCAGAGTTCCTCTGATCTTAGTGTCAGGAAAACTTGTCAGAAGTGATTCATGCTGATGGGAGAGGAACAGGACAGCAGACAGAATTGACACTTAGTGGACTGAGACAGGTACACGCTATAGAAGGATATGCTTTGTTCATATTTCATGTCTGAGGTTTACAACCACTTTAGCCACTTGCCTACCAGGCACTTATACCCCCTTCCTTACCAGGCCAATTTTCAGCTTTCAGCGCTGCCGCACTTTGATTGACAATTGCGCGGTCATGCAACATTGTACCCATATGAAATTTTGATCATTTTTTCCTCACAAATAGAGCTTTCTTTTGGTGGTATTTACTCCCCGCTGGGCGCTTTACTTTTTGCGCTATAAATAAAAAAGTGCAAAAGTTTTGAAAAAAAAAAAAAAAGTTTCTTTGTTTCTATTATAAAATTTTTCAAACAGGCATTTTTTCTCCTTCACTGATGTGCGTTGATGAGGCAGCACTGATGAGCACTGATAGGCGGCACTGATGGGCACTGATAGGCAGTACTAATGAGGTGTCACGGATAGGCGGCACTGATAGACAGCACTAATGAGGTGTCACGGATAGGCGGCACTAATATGCAGCACTGATAGGTGGCACTGATAGGTGACACTGATGATGGGTACTGATAGACGGCACTGACTGGCATCACTGCTGGGCACTGACTGGCGGCACTGACTGGCACAACCCCTGGCACTGACTGGTGGCACTGACTGGCAGCACTGCTGGGCTGCACTGGTGGGTGGCATTGGTGGGCAGCACTGGTGGGTGGGCACAGGTGGGTGGCACTGGTGGGCACAGGTGGGTGGGCACAGGTGGGTGGCACTGCTGGGCACATGTAGGTGGCACTTCTGGGCACAGGTAGGTGGCACTGCAGAGTGGCACAGGTGGGTGCACTGCTGGGCACAGGTGGGTGCACTGCCGGGCACGGGTGGGCGGAGCTAGTGGGTGCACTGCTGGGTGGAACTTGCGGGTGGCACTGCTGGGCACCGATCATCAGGGCACTGATCATCAGTGCCCTGATCGGTGCCGATCCCCGCTCTGACAACTGCCGGTTCTCGGCAGTACTTTCCTCACGATCTGACAGCGTGAGGAAAGTGCAGCCGAGAACCGGCACTTGCATTTCCCTGTGATCAGCGTGTCATTGGACACCGCTGATCAGGTGGTAAAAGGCCGCTGTGATTGGCCTTTTACCACATCACGTGATCAGCTGTGTCCCCTGGGGCGCGCAGGAGAGCGCGTTCTGGGAGGACGTCATATGACGTCCACCCAGAACTGGCCGGCCGCGGTGAAGCCGTCATTCGGCTATGCGCGGTCGGCAAGAGGTTAATCACTTTACATCCACCCTATAGCAGTTTTACTGCTACAGGGCAGCTCTCCTCTGCAAATCACACACACACACACATATATACACGTGATTTTGCACTTCTGCCTCATGGGGCGCTTTGGCGCTGCCGGCGGATCACTTTTGCTGTGAACTGTAATGGAAGCAGCTGATCTGCGAGCCCCTATGAACTGATGTTCTCCGGTACCCGCAGATCGTCGGGCAAGGAGGAAGAACAGAGGTGTGTCTATGTTTGCATAGGCATAGTTCTGGTATGATGGGAAAGTAATGGATCGTGTGTGCCTGCAGAGCTGGGAACAGGATCCATCACTTCCCCTTGTACCACCTAGTATACACCAAGCACATAGCTAGGCACACACTTAACCCTTTTATTACTCTAGATGTCAACCTCTTCCCAACCAGTGTCATTAGTACAGTAATCAGTGTATATTTTTAGCACTGATCATTGTATTAGTGTCACTGGTTTTCACGAAGTGTCAGTTGGTGTAAAAGCCCCTACGAACTGATGTTCTCCAGTACCCGCAGATCGTCGGGCAAGAAGGAAGAACAGAGCTGTGTCTGTCACTGGTTCCCACAAAATGTCAGTTAGTATAAAAATGTCCACTGCAATATCGATGTCCCACTATAAGTCGTTGATTGCTGCAATTACTAGTATAAAAAATTAAAATAAAATAAAAATTCCAGTATATGTCCCATAGTTTGTAGACTCTATAACTTTTGTGCATCAATAAACGCTCATTGGGATTTTTTATAACCAAAAATATGTAGCAGAATACACTTTGGCCTAAATTTATGAAGAAATGGGATTTTTTTATTGAGTATGTTTTATAGTGTAGAATAAAAATAAAAAATATTGTTTTTTTTTTTTTCAAATTGTCAGCCTTTTTTGTTTATAATGCAAAAAGTAAAAACCGCAGAGGTGATCAAATACCACCAAAATAAAGTTCTATTTGTGGGAAAAAAGGACATAAATTTCATTTGGATGCACTGTTGCATGACCGCACAATTGTCAAAGTAACACAGTGCCGTATCGCAAAAAATGGCCTGGTCAGGAAGGGGGGTAAATCTTCCGAAGTGGTTAAAGCCCCCCTCCCCCCCATTAGCACATACTTACCTTTCTTTAATCTCCGCCTATTCCGGTCGGCCACTTGGGACAAAGAAAATACCCAACACTTTCAAGTATGACCCACTTCCTTCATGTCATATCACAGCCCTGGTAATTGACCCAGAGCTGTCAGATGGGGTTAAAGTCCTTAGCCCTGTGTAAGTTCCAACTAGAGAAAGTCAGAGCTTACACAAGTCTTCCTGAATAGAGTGGAAGGGGAGTGAAGGGAAAGTGACCATGTGCTACTGAGGAGCGTGAACATGTAACTTTGTCTAGCACAGGTTCACATTTTGGAATGTTCTGCAGACAGGTCCATGTTCCTAAAACTCCTGCCAGACAGCATAACCAGGTCCCTTACTAGCACTACATTTAAGCAGTACAGAGGCCTATTCAAGGACCCGCCCCTAGCCAGCTGATTGGTCAATGAAGGAGTAACAGAACACTGATGAAGTCATGCCTCTGCTCTCCTCACCTGTAGGCATGGTCACAGTTTTTGATTCATGGCATCGTCCCAATTATAATGACGTAACTGTATAAAATGGTGTTTGATTTTATTTGGTATCTCCACATTTTTTTCTGTCCTGTGGCTACTAAGAGGAGAGTATTGGATAGTTCTGAACCATTGCTGGTTATTGTGCAGATGTCATTGGCCTGCATTTAAATGTGATATTTACTCCCCAGGAAATGGCGTGCAGGGTGCACAAGTACCTAGTGAAGGAATACATTGCACAGATTATGAAGCGGAAGATGAGCCTTAATCCATTAAACCGAAAGAAAGCTGCTGAAAAAATGAAAGAGGAGTGTAACTTGTTCAATACAGTCGCCGAAGAGTTGGTGAGTTCCCTCTGAGAGGGGCGCAGTACCAGAATTTGCCAGGAGGAAAATAGTACTGGGATCCCTTTGTATGACAATTGGGTGTGACCCCACTTTCTTCAGCAAACAAGATTTTGGAGTATGTCTGGGAAAATTTGGACAACAAGACCTGAATCTCAATAGGTTTTCCAATTCTCCCAAAAGCTGTTGCATAGGGTTGACTTGTCCTCTGCTCAAGGGCTAACGGTGGCCATCTTGGGGGAGCCTGTGTGTGATAGGACAGAGCACTCTCCCAAGACATGGGCAGAGGGGCTTTACATAACTCCTGCTGGGTCATGTTGGCACACCCGGCAGTGTGAGAAATGCATAGATGGGGACAGGTACAACCCTGGCTTGGGAGAGATGGGCTTAGTGCAGAGAAAGGTTCCTGAGGAGCATGCACAATATAACAATGGTCCATACAAAGTACCCTGAGATACTGCTTGGAGTTTGGGTAAGGATCCTGTTACCCAGCCTGCATCTGGATTGGCACTTCCCTGCACCCTATATCTCCAGCACAGCTCTATCTGGGAGGCTCACCGGGGAAGCCCATAGGGACCTGTTTGAAGGAACCAGGCAGGCAGCACCTTCTAGGAATTTTCTTGCTTATGTAATAAATAGTAAGCAGTACAACAATGTGGTTAATATTCCAAAGTAGAAAATTGGACATTAAGGCACTTTTACATTCCAATAACAAGGTAGTGCAATTATGCAGAGCTTACAATCGAGGTTTGTTCCTTTAAATCAGTGCCGCACAGTTTCCCGGCCCACATACATCCAGAATCACTGCAACAAATGCCCACCTTTCCCTTCCCTTTCTTGTGAATGCATGGTGCCCTCTCCCTTCTATATCACAGTAGTTCCAAGCTTAGCTGCTAAGGGGTCCCTTCTCTGCCTTGGGCCCCCTTGGGCTGCTGCAGCAACAGAGAGATCATTGGTCTTGGTTGGTCTTTCATTAAAAGTGTTGGGGCCCCAAACCACATAGTGCACAATTGTCTAAAATGTCTTTATTTGCTATAAAAGTATCGCTGTAAAGTGGGGTAGAGCCAGCTCTCCTGTACTGAACCCATGCAAATTTTTATTTTTTAAATGGCGAGGGGGTCCTCCCCAAAATCCATACCAGACCCTTATCTGAGCATGCAGCTTGACAGACTAGGAAAGTAAGCAGTACAACAATGTGGTTAATATTCCAAAGTAGAAAATTGGAGATCAAGGCACTTTTACATTCCAATAACAAGGTAGTGCAATTATGCAGAGCTTACAATCGAGGATTGTTCCTTTAAATCAGTGCCGCACAGTTTCCCGGCCCACATACATCCAGCATCACTGCAACAAATGCCCACCTTTCCCTTCCCTTTCTTGAGAATGCATGGTGCCCTCTCCCTTCTATAGCACAGTAGTTCCAAGCTTAGCTGCTAAGGGGTCCCTTCTCTGCCTTGGGCCCCCTTGGGCTGCTGCAGCAATAGAGAGATCATTGGTCTTGTTTGGTCTTTCATTAAAAGTGTTGGGGCCCCAAACCACATAGTGCACAATTGTCTAAAATGTCTTTATTTGCTATAAAAGTATCACTGTAAAGTGGGGTAGAGCCAGTTCTCCTGTACTGAACCCAGGCCCCATCAGTTCAACAGGGAACCCGGGGCAGAGAGGGGACCCCTTAGGTAAATTTGGGCACAGATGGATTCATTTTGTGGATCACAGTAAATAAAAAGTTCCCTGTGCCCCATCAGTTCAGAAGGGGGGATTGGGACAGACAGGGGACCATTCGCTCATTTTCGAGGGCAGGCGGAGTAATCCCCCATGCCATGGCTCCCAACAATTAAATTGAAGTTCTGGCCTCCTCTTCTACATCAGTCTATCGTGGCAGGCTGGAACTGTCAGGAAGGCTGCACGGGGCCTGGGCCCTGTCAGGTAGTCTGTAGGGGCCCACAGATTTCTAATAGCGGTCTTGACTGGAAACCTCTGAGATCAATAACTTGAAGGAATGTCCACATACTTTTGGCAATATAGTGTATCTCCTAGGTGCAGGGGTGGACTGACAACTCATGGGGCCTCCAGGCAATAGGGGATCATGGGGCCCCTGTGTCCTTGCCCAAACTCAAAAAAGCCTATGAAAAAGGTACCAGGGGCATCTCATGGGGCCCCCTACTGACCCCAGGCCCTCGGGCAGTGCCCGAGTTTCCAAATGGTCAGTCTGCCCCTGCCTAGGTGTGTTCCTGTGTCATATACTCCCATAGTGGAGGTTACAAGTGGCTCTGCCGATGCACATTATCCAGGCCTGATCCACTGAGAGTACCATCATGAAACCCGTCCTGTGGAATGCTTTTCTACCTATGATGGGGCGAGTACACGTAGGCAGGAAGTGATTGAAAGAGGCTGGAGGAGATCAGCAGCACCGAGATACAACAAAGAATGAAAAAAGGATCAAATAAGTATTTTACAAGAAAAAAAATGGCAGTTGTCTAGAATACCAGAACTGTAGAAAAGTTAGGGTCTACATTTTTAAGGCATTGTCAAAAACTTTTCTGAAATCTAAAGCCAAGAAAAAAAGGTTTTAATGAGATACCAAGAAATTTGAGAAAGATGTTTTTACATTTTAGCTGCATTTAATTTTCTTTTTTTTTTCTTCCACTTGCCTAAACGTTTCTCTTTGATGCTCAGACAAGGAAATGTTTGTTATGGTCTTGAACGTGACTATTCATTCTTCCTGGCACTGCTTGGGATAACCCTTCGGGCTGTAGGGCGTCACATGTCTGCATTGTGCCAGCTCCTGGGAATTCCAGGAAGGGTTATCACATAATACTCGCGGCTTTTTTTTAGTTGCTTCTGATTTGCATATATTTTTTGTTTTTGTTTAAGGAATCAGACCGGGAGGGCCTGTATGAAGTAATTCACTGCATTTCCGAAATCATTGGGTCAAAGAAAAAGGAGGAAATCAAATCTAAACTGGAAGATTTGCATCACCTTTACCCAGATGTCAGGTAAATCAATACTGAGTACTTTCACAAAATTAATGATCTATTAAAAAAAAATGCTTTATGAATGTCCCAAACATGCACACAGCCATTTACAATAATTGCAGTAATTTGTCTAATATGTTTATTTCCTATGATCGTCAGCTCCATCTAGTGGCTATAGTGCAATATTTTCCAGAAATCACACCATCAGGAAAATACTGCATTATGACCACTAGGTGGGACTGATGATCATAGAAGATAAAGATATTAGACAAATCATGGGGATTATTCAAGATGGCTGTGCAAATGCTTGAGACATTTGCACAGCAGATTTTTTTTATAAATAGACCTTTAACCACTAGCCTACAGGGCACTTATACCCCCTTCCTGCCCAGGCCAATTTCCAGCTCTCAGCGCTGTCACACTTGGAATGACAATTGCGCGGTCATGCAACACTGTACCCATATGACATTTTTATAATTTTTTTGCGACAAATAGAGCTTCATTTTGATGGTATTTAATTACCTCTGGGTTTTTTATTTTTTCTTAAACAAACCAAAAACCACTGAAATTTTTGGGGGAAAAAAACATTTTTTCTTAGTTTTTGTTATAAAATTTTGTAAATAAGTGATTTTTCTCCTTCACTGATGTGCGTTAATGAGGCTGCAGTGATGGGCACTGATAGGCTGCCCTGATGGACACTGATAGGTGGCACTGATGGGCACTGATGAGGAGGCACTGGTAGGTGGCACTGATGGGCATTGACAGGCATTACTGATGGGCACTGATAGGCGGCACTGATAGGCGGCACTGACTGGCACTGTTAGGTGGCACTGACTGGCACTGTTAGGCGGCACTGACTGGCACTGATTGGCGGCACTGACGGGCACTGATAGGCGGCACTGATGCACACTGATAGGCGGCACTGACGGGCACTGATAGATGGCACTGACTGGCACTGATAGGTGGCACTGATTGGCAGCATTGATAGGTGGCACTGATTGGCATTGATAGGTGGCACTGACTGGCACTGATGGGTGACACTGAAAGGCAGCTCAAATGGGCACTGATAAGTGCCATTGATGTACCCTGGTAGGCACTGATATGTGGCATTGATGTGGCACTGATGGGCACTGGCGCATGGCACTGTTCAGCACTGACAGCTGGTACTGATGGACACTGACAGGTGACACTTCTGGGGCCACACTAATCATCAGGGCACACTGATCATCAGTGCCCTGATGATCAGTGTGCATGTCCCCTCCGTGGAATGCCGGTTTCCGGCTCTCCTCTCCTCTCGAGCTGTCAGCGTGACAGCTCGAGAGGAGAGAAATGCAGATAACTGGCATTTCCCTGTTTACATGTGATCAGCTGTGATTGGACAAGACTGATCACATGACCGAGCCAACGTCTTTGGCTCTTTCCGTGGATTGGTGATCCGCTGTGTCTGAGGGACACAGTGCACCACCGATCACCGCACTGCGTGCTCCCGGAGCCGCGCATGCGTGGTGAGAATGGGAGGACGTCATATGACGTCCTCCCAGAACGAGAGAACCGCCTTGCGCCCGTGATTGGACTATATGGTGGGCGGGAGGTGGTTAAAGTAAAACTCCTGGTTTGTTGAAAAGAGAAAAATCACTTATAGGCAGAAAAAGATTAAACATTAACCAAAAAAAAAAGTAAAAAAATGTACTTTGGACATCAAGAGAAGGGGGTAACACTTGCAATTTATGGTCTTAAAGAATAAATGCACTTTAAGGCTCCAAGCAGACTAGGAGATGAAAAAAACACAGGATAAATCACGCTCATATGAGCTTTTCTCCAGCATTTTCCCATTTTTTTTGCTGGCATTTTGCTGGGGATTAGCAGTGTATAGCTGGTTGGCCCACATCCTTAACAAACGATGACTCATCAGCTGTCAGCGGACTTCCCCGCTGACAGCTAAATGTAAACAAAAGAATTGCTGGCAATTAAAATTTGAGAAAAAAAAACAGCTCGGGGGTCCCCCCCCAATCCACACCAGGCCCTTTGGGTTCAGTATGTATTTTAAGGGGAACCCCACGCAAATTTTTTTTTTTTAAATGGCGAGGGGGTCCTCCCCAAAATCCATACCAGGCCCTTATCTGAGCATGCAGCTTGACAGGCTAGGAAAGGGGAGGGGGGTGCCCCCTTCCTGAACCATATCAGGTCATATGCCCTCAACATGGGGGGGTGCTTTGGGGTAGGGGGGGCTCTCCTCCCCAAAGCACCTTGTCCCCATGTTGATGGGGACAAGGGCTTCTTCCCCATAACCCAGGGTGGTGGTTGTGGGGGTCTTCAGGTGGAGGGCTTATCGGAATCTGAAATCTCCCTTAACAAGGGGAACCCAGATCCAGCCCCCTCTCCCATGTAAATGAGTAGGGGTACATTATTGCATAGACGTTGATTCCAAAAGCAAGATTGAGAAAACGGTCAATGCGTTTTGCCTATATATTATTATTACTATTATTATACAGGATTTATATCGCGCCAACAGTTTGCTCAGTGCTTTACAATATAAGGGAGACAATACAATTACAATACATTTCAGTACGGAAGGAATAGGAGGGCTGGCTCATGGAGCTTACAATCTGAAGGATTAGCCTATTTATAAGGGAGAGCAGTACTATTATATAAAATATATATAAATAAAATCTTTCTATATTTTATATATAGTAGTACTGCTCTCCCTTACACAGAAGTTACGGTCCTGAAGAAGCCAGATATATAGGCGAAACATGTTGACTGCTTTCTCAATCTTACTTTTGGCATCAACATCTATGCTTTAGGTGACATGTTATGTGTCATAGGTTAAGGGATAGGCAATGTACTATTCTTTTTTTTCCCCCTGTTGTGTTAGGGGGTTGTGTATTTTTTGTTCCAAAAAATTCTTTGTGATTATTTTATGTTAATAAATTGTGATATTTGTATACAATAGTGTGCCTACAAAATCCGCTAGTTTGGCCGTACAATTTTTGTCTGGCAATTTTTTCCTGACACTCTATAATATTTCCTTTCTCTCTTCTGCTGGCAGCTATATAAAAGATTATGTATGAAAGTGAGAGGAGGGCAGGAGGAGCTGGGCCAGCACTGCCAGTAGAGGAGAGGACTATGGAGAGCTAGGAGGGAGGGGCCAGACTAGGGAATTGACTTTTGTAAAGTAGTCAAATTTTCTAGCAAAAATAATTTATGGAAAGGAAAAGTATGCATTTAAAATACTTGCCAGTATATCGATTAGTTTTACACTTTTTAGCAGCGTGACAACATTGTTCATTCCCCAGTATAATCGCACAGAAGCGTTGTCACCCTGTGGACAGCATAGTCTTAGATAAACAAGTCATTTTACGTGGACTTTAGGTAATCAACTAAAGTGACTCCTGGCAGCCCGCATTCTCCACCCTGAATTTAATGAATGGGAAGCACACTGGAGACTTGGGCATGGAGTAACTTTGCACCATACGGAGAACAGCAGTAATAATAGCCCTTATAGCTTACCTAGAGTCACTGCTTGTCACAGCTGAACTGAGTGGCAGGAAGTGATAGGAAGATGAGTATGTGCTGCTGGGGAGGGGGGAATTAAAGTGTACCTGTCGTTTTGCTCTGAACACAAGTGTCAAATGCTGGAATGCTTGCTATGCAAAGCTATACACACTTTGAGTTAAAAAAACATGTAGTACCTGGAATTATATTAAAATAGGTAAAAAATGACAATTGAGTTGCTAAGGAAACAGCTACTGGTAAAGATCAAAAAGTCTAAATATATCTATACTAAAAAAAAAGAAAAACAATTAAGTTATTGAGTTTAATAGCATTCCTGACCCTGACAACCTCCTTATATAGCAACTGCAGCCAAAATATTTTTGTTACCTTTGGACAGGTTGAGATAAATTGTAATATCTATCATGTTTGAATTGCTGCTTGTGACTACACTGGGGAGACCATGCTTTTATCGGCTTTTCTCTCCAGCGGAAGGGCACCATCTTAGTTCAGGGTGGCCAATAGAGGGAAAGGGCTGGCCCTCCTATACCAGGCCTTCCTGTACCAAGCCTAGGCTCTATCAATTCAGCGAGCCCAGAGGGCAGAGAGGTGACTCTTTAAATTATTATTATTATACAGGATTTATATAGCGCCAACAATTTGTGCAGCGCTTTACAATATAAATGGAGACAATACAGCAACAATACCATCAAAACAAGAGGATTAAGAGGACCCTGCTCATAGGAGCTTACAATCTAATAGGGTGGGGCAAGTGTTAAAAAAGGTTATAACTGTGGGGATGAACTGATGGAAGTGATGCATGATAGGCTTTGCTGAAGAGATGAGTTTTCAGGGATCGCCTAAAGCCAGCCAGAGTAGGTGATAGCCGGACAGATCGAGGTAGAGAGTTAAATACCTTTGAGCGCATGTAGGCAGGTGCAGTTTGTATTCTCCACTGTGGGTGGCGCTCGACCGCAGCGACAATGCAGCTGGGAGAGGAAGTTGAGGGAAACTTAGTTTCTCTATGACTTCCTCGGTGTAAAACGGGGCAGTGATCTGGTTGGATGACCCTCACGGCCATCTTGGGTCAGTCAGAGTTTATTTAAGACTCTCATCCTGGGACTGGACGAGATTTATGGAAGTGGCCACTATAGGGACAGTAGGGAGAGAGCAAGGACTACGTCTACCTTCTTCAGAATCTTCCCCTTTGGCTTGGACCAGCTTGGTTGCATTCCGCTCCTCATGGCAGATGTTGTTGGCTACACTGCACTGTTGTAAGTGGTCCAGGTTGGGTTGAGTCTGGTTGTGCTATTGAGCTACTTATTTATTACATCATTTCTGGCATAATGGGCAATGTGGGCTTACTGTCTGCCACACCATGCTGCATCAACTCAACATGCATGCACAGTAATACCACAGGTCATGGCTCTCAGAGAATAAACAAAAGTTCCCCGGGCCCCTACAGTTCTGCAATAGGGCCAAGGATAGAGAGGGGACTAGTTACTTATTTTCGGGAGACAGCAGAGTAATCATCTTTGCCGCAGCTCCCAACAGACAAATTAAATTTCCAGCCTCTTCTATATCAATCTGTCAAGGCAGTCCAATACCTGATCCCAAATATGAGTACATAGTCCCCTCTGTATCCCCAACATCAGCTGCTAAACTGATGGTTCCAGGGAAATTTTATTTAATTGCTGGGAGCAGAGAGTAACCATAATGATAATTTTTTTGTTTTTGTTGGGTCCTAAGCTCTACTCCATAGACTCCTTGGCTTCCATACACTGCACTGATGATGGCCAAAAAGCCTTAAACAGCTGTATGCCATTTGGAATTAATGGTTCTATGCTGTTCCACTAATGGTTAGCCAACTGTTGGCTAACAAAAGACATAAGCAGTGTTGTGTTTAATTTCAAAACTAAATTTACTTATGTGAATAGTTCTGTAAAACTGCAATACAGCCACATAAACTGAAGTTACAATATGGTTGTAACATGTCTTTTACAAATGCTACAATGAACACATATCTTGAAAACAGCTACCTTAAAATCACATTAAATACCTTGAAATGCAACCTAGATATATCATAACTTTAACAAATTATAAACGGACTTACAAGCATATGTGTATCAAAGGGAGAATGGAGGATACCTTCATTGGTGTTCTTCAGGAAGCTAAAATGACTCTGCAGTGGTTTATGGCAAATCTTTATTAACAAAACACTCCCTATTTTGGTTGAAAGGAATAAATAAAAACAGCTGCAATTGCAGTGAACACTCAATAGATAGCTCACTACTCAACACAATAATGATATACAGAGCAGGCAATATATGAGCTTATATTTGAAGTATACACCAGTGGTGCTGGGTGGGCATTTGGCTGGGGAATAAAGGAATGATTTGCATGGCTTTGCCCACTATCCTGGAATGGGGAATAATCCTCTAATTTGTGGGGTATGTAATGTCTATGTGAATACCTTTTATCCCATGAAGACTTTACTGGGCTACTAATATGTAAAGATGCTGAACAGCTCAGTTTAATGTGGCCCTATCTGCGGAGGTTGAGAAAACTAGAAAAATACTTAACTGCATATTCCTTTTCTTGCAGCCAGGAACACATCTTGTGTATTTTACACGTTCAAGGCACCGGGCGCAGCAGAAAGCTTCTGGAACATTTCCATCAGCTGCAGAAAAACCACCATCCTGCAGATGAGCCACAGGATAAACTGTTCTCCGAGATAGTCTGCGTCACACAAGTCGCCTGTTTTCCCTGCAGTTTTAAAGCTCCATTTGATCAATGATCACTCGGTACCGGAGAACCATCAATGAAAGCCTTTTCTCAAATGGAACTTTTTGGAGAACTTTCAACTGCCGAGCATTTCATGAAAGTTCTTCTACTCTAAAAACAGAAGAATTTTGGGAAGAGCGAACCTGGGAACACCTGCAGGCTATCGCCCCTGCAATATCAAGCTGTGAACTTTGAAATCTGTGATTCAAGACAAAAACTACAATAATACTGCCACTGACCGACTGACTGATTTTCAAAGAATAAAATATTATAAGCTATGCATATATTCTAGAGTATAACTACAAAGTATTTTTATTTTGTCACATCTCTACGAATTCTTTGGTATCTGCTGATTAAGTCTATAGTAATACTGTAATTGAAAAAAAAAAAAATCCAAATGTATTAAAGGCCAATGCCAGGCCCTTTTTTTTAAGAGTCCCTTAGCAGTGGTTTTAAAAAACAGGGTTCCTTTGGGGTGCCACGAGCACTGGACCGTGGCTTGTTCTGAATCAATGTCATGATTTGCCATGATGTAGGCAGGCCATCACCTTTACAACCAATCAGGACTTTATTCAGCAGGAACGTGGGGGAATGCAGTTCCGGCACCTCCAGCTCTGAACGGGGTGCTGGGGTTTGCTGGAGTATCTATTGGAGGATCTATTGTCACTGGGGGATACTTTGTTGCTGGGGAAGTCTATTGTTTCTGGTGGGGGGATCTTTTTTTGCTGGAGGGATCTTGTGTTGCTAGGGGGCAAATTGTTGCTGGCAGGGATCTACGGTTGAGGGAGGGGTCTATTGTTGCTAGCTGCTGGAGGGTCTATTGATGCTGGCTGCTGGTAGACCTACTGTGTTGTTACATTGGGGGGTCTAATATTGTTGGGGGAGGTCTATTGTTCTTGGGGGGGTGGATTTTGATGTTCATGGTCTATTGTTGCTGGTTGTTGAAGGGTCTATTGATACTGGCTGATGGTAGACCTACTGTGTTGTTGCATTGGGGGGTCTAATATTGTTGGGGGAGGTCTATTGTTCTTGGGGGGGGTGGATTTTGATGCTGGTGGTCTATTGTTGCTGGTTGTTGGAGGGTCTATTGATGCTGGCTGCTGGTAGACCTAGTGTGTTGTTACACTGGGGATCTTATATTGTTGGGGAAGGTCTATTGTTCTTGGGGGGGGATTTTGATGCTGGTGGTCTATTGTTGCCGGTTGTTGGAGGGTCTAATGATGCTGGCTGCTGGTAGACCTACTGTATTGTAACATTGGGAGTCTAATATTGTTGGGGGAGGTCTGTTGTTCTTGAGGGGTGGGGGGATTGGATGCTGATGGTCTATTGATGCTGGCTGCTGGTAGACCTACTGTATTGTTACACTGGGGGTCTAATATTGTTGGGGGAGGTCTATTGTTCTTGGGTTGGGGGGGGGATTTGGATGCTGGTGGTCTATTGTTGCTGGATGCTGGTAGACCTACTGTATTGTAACATTGGGGGTCTAATATTGTTGGGGAGGTATATTGTTCTTGGGGGGTGGGGGGGGGGTATTTGGATGCTGGTGGTCTATTGTTGCTGGCTGCTGGTAGACCTATTGTATTGTTACATTGGGGGTCTAATATTCCTGGGGGAGGTCTACTGTTCTTGGGGGGTGGGGGGATTTGGATGCTGGTGGTCTATTGTCACTGGCTGCTGGTAGACCTACTGTATTGTAACATTAGGGGTCGAATATTGTTGTGGGAGGAATATTGTTCTTGAGGGGGGGGGGATTTGGATGCTGGTGGTCTATTGTTGCTGGCTGCTGGTAGACCTACTGTATTGTTACATTGGGGGTCTAATATTGCTGGGGGAGGTCTATTGTTCTTGGAGTGGAGGGGTTTGATGCTGGTGGTCTATTATTGCTGAGGGGAATCTGTCATTGCTGAAGGGGACTTATTGGTCCTGGCTGCAGAGGATGGTGTTCGGAGGTGGGTAGGGGGACGGAGACAAGGGATGCTGCGGGAGTAGCTATGGCCATGACTACAACAATCAAATACAGCATTATGTAATAAGATCCATTCGTCCATCCTTTCCTGTATAAGGTTTAGCCCCTATGGATGGGTGGTGTTAAATTGAGAAGGGGACCTGGCACTCAACACTAGAGGTGTGCAGTTCGTTCTGTTCTGAATCGAAATTTGGACACATTTTTCATTATTCGGATGTATTCAAATTTCTGAATTACAGTAGTAATGAATCTGAAATAACAAAATGATATTTTGCGGATTCGAATTCCAGAACAAATTTGAAAATGAATTCCACAATAGTTTCCAGTCTAGCAAGCATGATCGCTTCGGCCACGCCCTCTGATGCGTCAGAGGGTGTGGGCGGAGACAAGGCTGAGGCCATCTTCACACAAGATCCCATGAGCGGTTAGAGCGGCATCCTTTCGTATATCACACTGTGTTGTATTAGTGTTAGAATATAGCCATCTTCTGAAATTTGAATTTTGAAAAAAATAGAATAAAATAGAATAAAACAAAATAGAATAAAAAAGAAGAAAATAGAAGAAAATATAAAAGAATCGAATAAAATAGAATAGAAAATAAAGGAATAAAATAGAATAGAAAATAAGGGAATAGAAAAGAATAGAATAACAAGATAGAATAGAAAATAAAATAATAAAATAGAAAAAAAATAGAATAGATTTTGTCCGAAATTCGATTCAAAATTGAATTCAAAACAAATTCTAATATTGCTAATTTCCTTCAAAGACTGTGTGTATTAGTGTTCCAAAATTTGAATTTCAAAAAGAATAGAACAGGATAAAAAACAGAATACAATAGAATAGAAAGGAATATAATAGAATAGAAAGGAATATAATATAAAAGAATTAGAATAGATTAGAAAAGAACCATATATATATAATCATATAACCATCTTTCGAAATTCAAATTTCAAATAGAATATAATTGAATTTGAATAGAATAGATTAAAAAGGACTAGAAAAGAATAGATAATAGAAAAGAATAGAATAGAAAACAATAGAATAGAAAAAAACAATAGAACAGAATAACATAGAATATAACCATCTTCTGAAAATTCCAAGTTCAAGTAGAATGGATTAGAGTAGAATAAAAAAGAAAAGAATAGAAAAAAAAATAGAAAATAAACTAAAAAAGAGAATAGAATAAAATAGAATAAATATAACTGTCTTCTGAAATTCGAATTTCGAACAGAATACATTCAAATTCCAAAGCCGATTTGAATTTTCCAAATTCGGTGGAATGGAATTCAATTCGACCGAAATCGGAAAATTCTATTTCGAATAAACTAAAGTAAACAAATTCCAAAAACATATTAAAAGGATTTAACTAAACAAAAATTATTTAAGTAATGAACTGAAATGAAACAAAACAAATGATTTTGTTCTGCACATGTCTACTCAACACTGAAAGTCCTACTGTGCAACATTGAACTTTGGGTGAGACCCATCATGCCCCCACCCAAGGTGTGCCGCATATTAGATATTTCTTGGAAGAGAATCTATTCAGATGTCCAGAAAGCTTCCACAAAACTGTAAATTCACTGTATGTGAGAAAAGGGAAGTTTCATTTTTCCTCGAACAACAACAGAACTTCTTTGTGGTTGCATTAATTCAATAGAATAGGAGCATTGTAACCACAGAACTAATTATTGAGCCATTTTTTTAAAATGTACACAGTAGTGAAAACAGTCATTAAAAGCAATCTTTCCCAACCATTGTTCCTCTAGACGTTGCTGGGGGCTCCTTGAAGAATGAGCAACTTCTGCTTCTAAGATAAGTAACCACTGATATTTTCAACTATCTATAAGTGGATCATTCTTCCCACTGACCACCAATGTAAGACACATTCTTCCCACTGACCTCCAATGTAAGAAGCATTCTTCCCACTGACCACCAATGTAAGATACATTCTTCCCACTGACCTCCAATGTAAGAAGCATTCTTCCCACTGACCTCCGACGTAAGGAACATTCTTCCCACTGACCACCAATGTAAGATACATTCTTCCCACTGACCACCAATGTAAGATACATTCTTCCCACTGACCTCCAATGTAAGGAGCATTCTTCCCACTGATCACCAATGTAAGAAGCATTCTTCCCACTGACCACCAATGTAAGATACATTCTTCCCACTGACCTCCAATGTAAGGAGCATTCTTCCCACTGATCACCAATGTAAGAAGCATTCTTCCCACTGATCACCAATGTAAGGAGCATTCTTCCCACTGATCACCAATGTAAGGGACATTCTTCCCACTGATCACCAATGTAAGGGACATTCTTCCCACTGACCACCAATGTAAGGAGCATTCTTCCCACTGATCACCAATGTAAGGGGCGTTCTTCCTACTGACCACCAATGTAAGGAGAATTCTTCCCATTGACCACCAATGTAAGGGACATTCTTCCCACTGACCACCAATGTAAGGGACATTCTTCCCACTGACCACCAATGTAAGGGACATTCTTCCCACTGATCACCAATGTAAGGGACATTCTTCCCACTGACCTCCAATGTAAGGGACATTCTTCCCATTGACCACCAATGTAAGGGACATTTTTCCCGCTGACCTCCAATGTAAGGGACATTCTTCCCACTGACCACCAATGTAAGGAGCATTCTTCCCACTGATCACCAATGTAAGGGACATTCTTCCCACTGACCACCAATGTAAGGGACATTCTTCCCACTGACCACCAATGTAAGGAGCATTCTTCCCACTGATCACCAATGTAAGGGACATTCTTCCCACTGATCACCAATGTAAGGGACATTCTTCCCACTGATCACCAATGTAAGGGACATTCTTCCCACTGACCACCAATGTAAGGAGCATTCTTCCCACTGATCACCAATGTAAGGGACATTCTTCCCACTGACCTCCAATGTAAGGGAGATTCTTCCCGCTGACCTCCAATGTAAGGGACATTCTTCCCACTGACCTCCAATGTAAGGAGCATTCTTCCCACTGACCTCCAATGTAAGGAGCATTCTTCCCACTGATCACCAATGTAAGGGACATTTTTCCCGCTGACCTCCAATGTAAGGGACATTCTTCCCACTGACCACCAATGTAAGGAGCATTCTTCCCACTGATCACCAATGTAAGGGACATTCTTCCCACTGACCACCAATGTAAGGGACATTCTTCCCACTGACCACCAATGTAAGGAGCATTCTTCCCACTGATCACCAATGTAAGGGACATTCTTCCCACTGACCTCCAATGTAAGGGAGATTCTTCCCGCTGACCTCCAATGTAAGGAACATTCTTCCCACTGACCTCCAATGTAAGGAGCATTCTTCCCACTGACCTCCAATGTAAGGAGCATTCTTCCCACTGATTACCAATGTAAGATACATTCTTCCCACTGACCTCCAATGTAAGGAGCATTCTTCCCACTGATCACCAATGTAAGGGACATTCTTCCCACTGATCACCAATGTAAGGGACATTCTTCCCACTGATCACCAATGTAAGGGACATTCTTCCCAATTTTTCTTTATTTAAAAGTCTTGTAATCAACAAACAAAATAATATACAGAATATACATAAATAAATAATTATATACATATTTACACAAAAACTAAAATAAATATAGCAAAATCTGCTGTCAGACAAAAGCAAACCTCTCAGAAATGTGTCATTACTGGGGAAATGAATCTTATTACAACTCATATCACTACACCAGACATCAAACCTGATAGGTCAAGAAACAACCCCGCGGCCCGCCCCCATTATGCATGCCGCCCAAAAAGCAGATTTTAACCAACAAAAACTAAGGGAGTGAAAAGAACATCATAAGAAAAGAGCCCCTTGCCCAGAGATGGACAGTTCACCAAAGTCAGGTCTGATATTCCTCCACTCCCTTATCCAGACCGCCCGAGACTCCCTGCCCTTCCCAAGACCCCGAATCTTCCCAACCTCACCCAGAATATCATGCACCACCACCTCAACAGGGAGGAATTTTTTCTGCAGGGTAATCTGACACTGTGCATTCCATGTGAAGTAACAAACAACTTTACGAACTAAAAAAAGTGTATCCAAATCAAGTCCCAGCGATCTGGGAATGCCCCATGCACCCACTCTGCATAATTCATGCAATAGAGAAAGGGGATGCCCAGAACCCTCCCCACACTTTTATACACCTCTATGTTAAAGGGACACTGGAGCAGAAAGTGGTCCATAGACTCCACTTTACCAACACACTCTGATTTATCACTGGCTCGCCATCTTCCGAGCAATGTTGGAAAGGGTTAAACCAAGATTGAAAAGTATCCACCCATCCCGGTGGGGTCTCTGCTAACATATTACCAAGACTGTACTTCAAAAAGAGCAAAGAAAAGAAAACTATCGGTTTGACCATTCCTAGGCCCGCCTGGACAGATAAGTTACATTGCGTTTGATCAGGTTCAGCCTATTTCCTCATAACAGTTGGAAAAAACAGCTGTAGACCCTTGCATAGAGAGATACAAAAAGGACCGCAACTCTGCTGCAAGGTTCAGCCACAAGAGACCAAAAGGAGGGATCACATCTCCACTCCCTTTTTGCTAGACATCAGCCAATGTATTGAGCCAGGTCTCTTGCAAAAATAAAATCTCAGCATCAAACTCAGTGAGCAAAAATAAGGCCATATCACGAGCTCTTGCAGATTTAATGCTGACGACATTAATGGTTGCCACCTTTAAGGGAGTGGGAACTGCCATCAGGGTGATTGGGGACGTCATTTCTTAACCTCTACCACACTTTCATCACCCGAAACAGTTCTCTTCAAGCTATGTGACTCCCTCTTATCCATAGATGATAAAGAAATTCATAAATCAGACTCTATCTCGTCACCTGACAAAACTGAATAGGTGTTGCCAAGAGGGACCCCTCCTGGGTCTGATTCTGAGGAAGAAAGGACAGCTCCTCTCATCCACCTCTTCTTCTTTTTCTTCCTCTTGACCCTCTCCCACCCCTCATCAGCTGAATCCCCTTCAGCAGGAAGTGAGACATGGGACATGGACACCCCTCTCTGAGCCCCATCAGCTCAACCTCCTTCCAGTACCCCCACACTCTCCTGACCATGTTTGCTCTGTCGTGGGACAGGTACCGGAGGTGGAGTAGGCTGAGAGGGAAGATGAGCTAAACCCAACCCCAGCAGCTTCCTCTAGTCTGGAGGATCTATGTGCAGTAGGACTAGGAACAGGAGGGACAGACTCAGGGATGACATTACTAGGGAAAACAGAATCTGACACAACAGATGGAACAGACACAGGGGGGGCAACAACACTCCCTAGCATCAGCTGCCTCATCTTCTTTATCCAGGCTCTGCAGCTCAGCCTTCAATCCTGGCAGGTTGGGTAGTGCCTCTGGGCACTGACTATACGAATGATCCAGTTGCTGGCACAAATTGCACCGAATCTGGATGCATTCTTTGGCCAAATGGTCTAAATCTCGGCACAGTGAGCACTTCTTGATGGTACAGGATGATGAAAAGTGGCCTTTCTCTCCACATTTATTACAAACCTTAGGCTGACCCTGACAGAAAATGGCCAGCATATCCCTCCCCAGAAAAGCTGAGCAGGGCAGGTGCTGAACCATATTGCCCAGCACCCTCAATTGCAATGACACTCTCCAGGCCCCTGTCCATATCCCGTGCTCACCCAGGACCTTCCACAGAGGGGTGAGCACCTGACCATATCGGCGCAGCCACACTGCCAAATCAGCTCTGGTATTGATTCATTATGGACCAGGATCTTCACTGATTTTATCAAAAGCTGCTTTGAAACCACCTTTGGCACCAAACCTCTCCACTGCTGAAGGCTCCTGCACTTCCTATATCTCTCCCAAAAAAATAAAGACCTTCAGGTTTCACAAATGAAAAATCATATTCATAACTGCCAACTGGGCAGATCAAAGCAAATACATTGCAGGCTTTAATCCCCATCTACAGAATCAACTCAGCCATCTTCCCCCTTACTGGTGGGGTTTCCTCCCCCTCCCACTTCAACTGCACAACATTTCTCCTCCTGAACCCACCATCCCATCACCAAAACTCCCAAAATTGTGACCATTAGGATTTCCAACATTCCCTCCACCCCCCTTGGTGCGACTCCCCAAAACAGCTTTTCCAACAATAAAGATTGTTTCTTTACTTTTTCCTCCATCTCTGGCTTCATGGCCAATCGATTCTTACTCCAGGCTTGGCAGTATTTGGCTATGAAGGATTTGTGTTCAGCTTTCAAAACTATGTTTTTCCACATCTCTAAAGAATAGATTAATAATCCTGTCTGTACACATCCACATCCTCACCAGGGCCTGGACCCACAGTCAGGTCCTCCACCTCCTCCTCACTAGGCCTTGTTTCATCAGGAGGATCCCTTCCAGGGCCTCCCCCTGGCTCAGGCATGGTTCCTGTGTCAAGCTAGCAAAGCAAGGCCCAGGCTTGAAAAACTCTGGTTCTCAGGGAGAGTTCCTTTAGTGTGTCCTCTTCCTTCTCCCACTGACCACCAAAGTAAGGAGCATTCTTCCCAATGACCAACAATGTAAGGGACATTCTTTCCACTGACCACCAATGTAAGGGACATTCTTCCCACTGACCACCAATGTAAGGAGAATTCTTCCCACTGATCCCCAATGTAAGGGACATTCTTTTCACTGACCACCAATGTAAGGGACATTCTTTCCACTGACCACCAATGTAAGGGACATTCTTCCCACTGTTGACTACATTAAGCGGACCCTTGGCCATTGACCAGCAATCTAATCGCCACATTACTCACTACCAAAGTATTACACTGACTATCGATGTAAATAGCACTTCACTGTGTTGTTCATAATCCAGGCACTGTCCACCACTGCAAGAGGACACGTTTCCATTGACCACCATCAAGTATTGAAGGGCTACAATTTTCATAGTCTGCATTTCTTTTCTGACTATTATTATAATTTTTTCATTTCAATATTATGACTGTACAGTATATCATTTTGTTATAGCAGCCCTGGATTTCAAGTTCTCCACATTCCCTCCTTTTTTTTCTTCAACACACAGCTTGATATTCACACCATTGTTCCATGAGCCTTTGATCTAAATATTATTTATTAGAATTTCTATGGCCACAGTACTTCTATTCTAGTCAATAATTGCAACCAACAGTTTGTTGTTCCAGTCAAAATGAAACCATAAACTTCCCTATTCTGACATGCAATCAATTTACATTTTCACGTAATACACATTTATGGAACATTTAGATAACTGAATGTTTCTTGCTAAGATAGGGAAGGTCTGGAACTTCTTTTGGGTGACAATGTGATTGCAGCACATTTTATAACGCGACAATCGTGGCAGAACCGCACTGCATTTTCAGGTGCCATGAAAATGAATGGCACCTGAACCCTCGGTTCTACAATTTCTCATTTTAAGAGAGCATTTTGAAATCGGGGGCAGAATCGTGGCAATTTTTCCCACGATTCAAAACATCTCAAGGGTTGCATTCTTCTTCCTGACCACCAACATAAGGGGCATTTTTCCATTTGACCCCCGATGAATTGTATTGTTATATTGTTGATGAATTGTATTAATGAATTGTAAGGGCTCCAGGGACCTGAAAATTATTTTAGGGGTTCCTCTGGGATGAAAAAAGTAGACAAAGACACATTTATACATAAATCTTTTAAGGGAATCTCATTGCTCGAATTTCCATGATTTTGCAAAATTAGAGCATATGCCTCACAACATTTTGAGAAACTAAGCAGGAGGAAATGATGTTTTGACAATATTTAGAATGTTTATTACATGTTCAGGAAATGAAAATAGAAATTCTGGCAAGCAGAGAGGAAAGCTCCCAAATTGTCTTCCCAGCAATGTCTTGTGTGATATCTGGAAGGCTGCCAAAAACACCGATATCTTTCCGATTCTGTGATATTGTGTAAACTATGAAGAGGAAATACAAGATACAATAAATACAATCTCTGCCAGTGCCAAGAATGTATAAAGCCTTCATTAATTTCTAGGATTTGCAGCGGCAAGGAAGGATTGAGCGAATATACAAAAGGCTTGCGGTGTAATGATTGCCTACACCCGTATCTTGAAAGCACAGTGCTGTCATTCCTCACCTAGACTGCGCCCATTCTTAGGTCAGTATGCACATGTAGCAACACATGTCTGTACTGGGCGGTATGCATACGGTCTTACTTCCCAGTTGTGTGTACACGTTTCTCACAGTTTATGCAAAATGGAAGAGACTTTAGAGTGAACCTGTCAATTCTTGACTAGGGTATGAAAGATGTTTTGACAATGTTGCCTGACCACCATTACACCTGCTACAGTTACTTCATTAACCACACATGACACCAATTGGAGTTTAATGGCCATAGCAGCCATCTATTAACCAAATATAAATAACATATCAACATATTAACGTTCAGTACAGTATTAAAGGGGTCCCCAAGGTCCTTGTTGGGCAATTACCTCAAGCACCAGAATTAGGCCTCCTGCCACAGAAACACCGACTCGGAGACAAACCAATCATCACAGGGACCACCAACCAGAATAATGGGAGCTGTACCCCAGATGGGTCCCTACAACTGTACCTTTTTTGCCAATAATAAAAACACATCCAAGGACCTTGTACCCCACCAGCTGCCATGACATAGAATATTATCATTATTATACAGTATTTATAAAGCGCCGATAGTTCGCTCAGCGCTGTACGTTACAAAGGGGGACAGAACATGTGACAGAACAATAACAATACAATACAAAACATGAGGGGATTGAGGGCCCTGCTCTTTCGAGCTTACAATCTAGGAGGGAGGGGATGGTGGTACAGGAGGAGATAGCTGTGGGGGATGGAGTGGTAGGAAGAGTGGAGGAGGTCGGCAAGTTAGCATGGGGTGGGGTAGGCTTCTCTGAAGAGATGGGTTTTCAGGGTGCACCTAAAGGAGAGGAGAGCTGGTGATAATCTGATGGGTTGGGGCAGGGAGTTCCAGAGGATGGGTGACACCCTGGAGAAGTCCTGGAGGCGGGCATGGGAGGAGGAGACCAGGGAACTAGAGAGAAGAAGGTCTTGTGAGGAGCGGAGTGTGCGTGCTGGGCGGTACTAGGATATTAGGTCAGTGATGTAGTTTGGGGCAGTGTGGTGGACGGCTTTGTACGTCAGTGTTAGGATTTTGAATTTGATCCGTTGCGCATTACACAGCACCTGTAACTTTTCAAAAAACCAGCACAAGCAAAACAACAAGAGAGGGAGGGTGGGAAGTTGTCCCGGTCAAGCTTTCTTCCGACTGAAGACTACCCAAACCCTCCGTCATCCCAAATCCCTGAAGCCCCACCTACTACAGTCCTATCCCTATCCACCAATCTGGTGAGTACTCATGAATCCTGTTCATTTGATCCACAAACAACTCCTACTATGCCAAACCCCTTTTAACCCAGTCATGTCGGTCCTGCGTCTAGGCTTCTCCTTCTTTCACTCCGGGCCTTTAAAAAGCCTCAGATTCTCACAAAAAATTAATCACATATCCATAATACAAAGTAAATGAACATACAAATGTCATAGATTGTGCAAAACCAGAGTAATGCGCAAACATAATAAATAGTGTGAAGGTATAAATGATAAAACAACAGTCCACAAGCATAAACGCTTGATTTCAAAATGTATAAAGTCCATCCAAGTGCTTTAGAAAGTGTCCAGTGATTGTATTTGGAAAAGTGCTCCAGTGCTAAGGTGCTTTATTAAATGGTCAAGCCTCTTAGCATCCAGGATTGATCCTAGGAAACAAATCACTTTGTTTGTTTCAATAGTGGAGAGCCAACGCTCTCACCATTGAATCTCATGTCAGCACGGTGATCCCGTCTGCAGGATGCAGCAACAGTGTCCCCACCTCAGGAATATATGCCTCATCCTCTTACTCCACCGATATGCTCCAGCAAAGATATGCATCAATCCCAGAGGACGCCTATTACAGAGAAACGAGTGAGGCAGAGGTAGGTCTGTGATGTCATCACGCATGGGCGCGCTGAGGACTTTGGCAACTGTGCTGTAGAGTTTGATCACCGCTTCTAATCTTCTATCATTGTGAGTGCAATGTCTTTTTTTTTTTGGTTTGGTTGTTTTTTAGCAGGCTTCTCCTTTTTTATATTACATCCAGACCTGCTATTAGAGTGGAATCCCAGGCGTATTAAAGCGGTGGTAAACCGCAGCTAAAAAAAGAAAATTAAAAAATCCCCTGCAAGATAATGTCATAATGTGCTAGACTGCACAGCAGCCTAGCACATTAGGAAGGACTTGCCATAAAATGAAGCCCTCCAGAGGTGCTCTGTCACCACTGAAGAGGCTTCCATCTTCACCAGGTCTTCTTTCCAGGTTTGCAAGCTACGGCCGTCTGACTGGCCAAGCCACGATGACGTCACTAATGAACCTGGGAGTCCCAGGCCACGGCACACTGTTTTGAAGGAACGGCACAGGTATGCCATTCCTTCAAAGCGCCGGCTCTCAGAAAGAGCAAATATCTCCTACACGAAGCTCGATTAGGAGATACTCATTTTACCTACAGGTAAGCTTTATTATAGGATTACCTGTAGGTAAAAGTAAAAAAAAAAAGTTTACTAACACTTTAAACAGATTTCTTTTGTACCTAGAACAGTTCTGGATTAAACTCTCTAGTGGCCCCTAGGCAGTCAAAACCTTGGAGCCCTCTCACAGGTGTCTGGAGGTTTCTCATGCATGCACTCTAGTGGGATAACATTGAACTAAGTAGTGTGCACATCGGCCACTAGATAGAGATGACCATCACTACTGTACATTTCACATACCCAGACTGCAACATTTTTTTACAAACTGACAGCTGAAAGAAGCTGACCTTCTAAGAGAAAAACTGTAATGTGAACAGGATGTCTATGGTTTATGTACTTTAAGTTGTCATTGGGTACATTACATTAATACAGTAATTAATCCTTGGTAAACAATTTAGGAAAGCTTCATTGGAATTTTCTTTCAAGATCAAATTAATATTTTTATCCATTGTCAAGGGGCCCTAAATGGCAAGAGGCCCATAGGCCAGCGCCTTTTCTGCCTATTTAGTAATCCGTCACTGCCTACGTAGCAAGTAAATGAATAAACCTCCCAGTAATGCTATTACTAGGCTGCTGCTAGAGGGAGCTCTAATGATTTGTAGTGTGTCTCCAGGAGACTAACAACCAACAAGCTCACAATGAACTGGGAATGAACAAGTGAGCATGTTTTCTGTCTCCTCTTTTTTTTTTTTTAATCAGAAAGTAAAACTTTATTAACCCCTTCACATCAGCGCCTCCCGACCCTTTAAGGGGGTTCTGATGAGGCGGGATTTAGGGTCATGTGACCGCTGTGATTGGCTGTCACGGCAATCGGAAAGGTCCCGATCGCAAAGAAGAGATCGGGACCTTTCTGTGGGACGCCGACACATGTGCTGGGAGCGTCTCAGCACATGTTTGTTTACAAATGGTGTGCAAATATGCGGCCGCTCGGCCTCAAGGCCCAGCCGCCGAGAGAGGCCGCATATTTCAACGTGAAGAGGTTAAACTTTCAGACATACAATACTTGAAAGAAAATGAAACAAAACATTTTCAGTGTATACAGCCAGTAGCCGTAAAAAAGCAATGTACAGTACAAAAAGAGGTACAATAAGGCACGGTGGTATACATACACTATATTTCCAAAAGTATTGGGTCAGCCCCCCAAATCATTAGATTCAGGTGTTCCAGTCCCCTCCATGGACACAGGTGTATAACATCAAGCCCCTAGGCATGCAGACTGCTTCTACAAACATTTGTGAAAGAATGGGTCGCTCTCAGAAGCTCAGTGAATTCAAGCGTGGTCCTGTGATATGTTGCCACCTGTGCAATAAGTCCATCCGTGACATTTCCTGGCTACTAAATATTCCACGGTCAACTGTTAGTGAGATTATAACAAACTGGAAGCAACTGGAAACAACAGCAACTCAGCCACCAAGTGGTAGGCCACAACACATGACAGAGCGGGGTCAGTACATGCTGAAGCACACAGTGCGCAGAAGTCACCAACTGTCTGCAGAGTCAATAGCTAAAGACCTCCAAACTTGGTGTGGCCTTCAGATTAGCACAACAACAGTGCATAGAGATCTTCATGGAATGGGTTTCATTCTGCAACATACCAAGACATTTTGGACAATTTCATGCTCCCAACTTTGTGGGAACAGTTTGGGTTAGCCCATTCCTGTTCCAATATGACTGCGTACCAGTCATGAGTCCTGACCTCAATCTGATAGAAGACCTTTGGGATGAATTAGAGCGGAGACTGTGAGCCAGGCCTCTTCCCCCGACATCAGTGCCTGACCTCACAAATGTGCTTCTGGAAGAATGGCCAAACCTTCCCATAGACACCCTCCTAAACCTTGTGGACAGAATTCCCGGAAGAGTTGAAGAGCTACAGAGTCCCTGCTGAGAATCGGTGGCTGGGACCCAGTGATTGACATGCCAAGGAGCCAATAGTGGCATAGGTAAGAAGCGCGCGTGTGTGCACACCCCATACCCGGATCTGCGGACTGAGCATAATGAATCGGAGTCCGATCCATTATGCTCCCAATCCGCAGATCCGATCCATCTTGCGGGGATCATCGGCTTGCAACCTATATGGGGTTAACTGATCTAGGTAAGGCTGTGCAAAATCCGGGACTTTTCTGCAACCTGGATATGCGGCCATGATAGCAGGAACCTCCTCTATCTGACAACACTTCTCGAGCATGTGCAGACCGGACCGATGTTGAAAAATCGGTTAACCCCGTATAGGTTGCAAGCCGATGATCCCCGCAATATGGACTCCGATCCATTATGGTCAATCCGCAGACCTGATCCATCCTGTGGGGATCGTCGGAGGGGTGACACCAGTGTTACCACACCGGATGACACCAACCCTAGAGATGCCTCTGGCCACCACATCTAAGGAATGGTATATTACATTTTTGGGCTTAGATACGCTTTATATGTGTTATTAACTCTTAAAGACACTGAGAATAAGAAATGGAATGGTTCTGTTGTATTTCTCTTGCCCTGATATAAACTATGGTCTGTACACATCCCTGTAGGTATAAGGTGGGGTAAGTATGCAGTTTCTTGTGGTCTATGTATATGGGTGTGCAGTATCATGTCACTTTTCCTGTGCTGCCTAGATGTCAGTCATTCTGAAACTAACACATGATGAAAGCCAGCTGTCACACCATTGAGATCACTGGTTGCTTTATCCAAAACAGACATGTGGGTGCAGGACAAGATTTCTACCGCAGACACAGGACTGAGGTCCCTATTACACGCCTACAGGCACGCATCATGGGACAGTTAAAGTTTTGATTTAAAGAGACATTTGCACCTAGTATACCTTGTGGTATACTATAAAGTATACCTTATGGTGCCGCTCCAAGCTATGGACGGAAAGAAAAGGATCACCCCACTGGCAAGTGAGAAGAGCGGAGCATGAGTCCGAGCAATTCCAGCGCCCCATCATTGGTGTCAGTGGGAGGAATAGTGCAACATCATTTGTATCAGTGGGAGGAATATTTCCCCGTCATTGGTATCAGTGGGAGGAATAGTGTCCCATCATTGGTATCAGTGGGAGGAATAGTGCCCCATTATTGGTATAAGTGGGAGGAATAGAGCTCCATCATTGGTATCAGTTGGAGGAATAGTGCCCCATCATTGGTATCAGTGGGAGGAATAGTGTCCCATCATTGGTATCAGTGGAGGAATAGTGCCCCATCATTGGTATCAGTGGGAGGAATAGTGCCCCATCATTGGTACTAGTGGAAGGAGTAGAGCCCCATCATTGGTGTCAGTGGGAGGAATAGTGCCCCATCATTGGTATCAGTGGGAGGAATAGTGCCCCATCATTGGTATCAGTGGGAGGAATAGTGCCCCATCATTGGTGTCAGTGGGAGGAATAGTACCTCATCATTGGTATCAGTGGGAGGAATAGTGCAACATCATTTGTATCAGTGGGAGGAATATTTCCCCCGTCATTGGTATCAGTGGGAGGAATAGTGTCCCATCATTGGTGTCAGTGGGAGGAATAGTGCAACATCATTTGTATCAGTGGGAGGAATATTTCCCCGTCATTGGTATCAGTGGGAGGAATAGTGTCCCATCATTGGTATCAGTGGGAGGAATAGTGCCCCATTATTGGTATAAGTGGGAGGAATAGAGCTCCATCATTGGTATCAGTTGGAGGAATAGTGCCCCATCATTGGTATCAATGAGAGGAATAGTGCCCCATCATTGGTATCAGTGGGAGGAATAGTGCCCCATCATTGGTATCAGTGGGAGGAATAGTGTCCCATCATTGGTATCAGTGGGAGGAATAGTACCTCATCATTGGTATCAGTGGGAGGAATAGTGCCCCATCATTGGTATCAGTGGGAGGAATAGTGCCCCCATCATTGGTATAAGTGGGAGGAATAGTGCCCCATCATTGGTATCAGTTGGAGGAATAGTGCCCCATAATTGGTATCAGTGAGAGGAATAGTGTCCCATCATTGGTATCAGTGGGAGGAATAGTGCCCCATCATTGGTATCAGTTGGAGGAATAGTGCCCCATAATTGGTATCAGTGAGAGGAATAGTGTCCCATCGTTGGTATCAGTGGGAGGAATAGTGTCCCATCATTGGTATCAGTGGGAGGAATAGTGTCCCATCATTGGTATCAGTGGGAGGAATAGTGCCCCATAATTGGTATCAGTGAGAGGAATAGTGTCCCATCATTGGTATCAGTGGGAGGAATAGTGCCCCATCATTGGTATCAGTGGGAGGAATAGTGCCCCATCATTGGTATCAGTGGGAGGAATAGTGCCCCATCATTGGTATAAGTGGGAGGAATAGTGCCCCATCATTGGTATAAGTGGGAGGAATAGTGTCCCATCATTGGTGTCAGTGGGAGGAATAGTGTCCCATCATTGGTATCAGTGGGAGGAATAGTACCTCATCATTGGTATCAGTGGGAGGAATAGTGCCCCATCATTGGTATCAGTGGGAGGAATAGAGCCCCATCATTGGTATAAGTGGGAGGAATAGTGCCCCATCATTGGTATCAGTTGGAGGAATAGTGCCCCATAATTGGTATCAGTGAGAGGAATAGTGTCCCATCATTGGTATCAGTGGGAGGAATAGTGCCCCATAATTGGTATCAGTGAGAGGAATAGTGTCCCATCATTGATATCAGTGGGAGGAATAGAGCTCCATCATTGGTGTCAGTGGGAGGAATATAGCCTCATCATTGGTGTCAGTAGGAGGAATAGATCCCCATCATTGGTGTCAGTGGGAGGAATAGTGCCCCATCATTTGTATCAGTGGGAGGAATATTTCCCCATCATTGGTATCAGTGGGAGGAATAGTGCCCCATCATTGGTATCAGTGGGAGGAATAGTGCCCCATCATTGATGTAAGTGGGGGGAATAGTGCCCCATCATTGCTATCAGTGGGAGGAATAGTGCCTCACCATTGCTATCAGTGGGAGGAATAGTGCCTCACCATTGCTGGTATTAGTGGAAGGAATAGAGCCCCATCATTGGTATCAGTGGGAGGAATAGAGCCCCATCATTGGTATCAGTGGGAGGAATAGTGCCCCATCATTGGTACTAGTGGAAGGAGTAGAGCCCCATCATTGGTGTCAGTGGGAGGAATTGTGCCCCATCATTGGTATCAGTGGGAGGAATAGTGCCCCATCATTGGTATCAGTGGGAGGAATAATGCCCCATCACTAGTATCAGTGGGAGGAATATTGGTATCAGTGGGAGGAAAATTGCTCCATCATTGGTGTCAGTGGGAGGAATATTGCCCTATCATTGGTATCAGTGGGAGGAATATTGGTATCAGTGGGAGGAATAGTGCCCTATCATTGGTATCAGTGGGAGGAATAGTGCCCCATCATTGGTGTCAGTGGGAGGAATAGTGTCCCATCATTTGTATCAGTGGGAGAAATATTGCCCTATCATTGTTATTAGTGGGAGGAAGAGTATCTGTTGGTTGGTATTAGTGGGCGGAAGAGTGCCCCATCATTGGTATCAGTAGAAGAAATAGTGCCAAACTGTTGGTGTCAATGGAAGTATTCATACAATATTTGCCTAATTTATCACCAAAATTCATATACATTAATGTGCTCATATAGTGCAATAACTTTGAGCACTCTATGAGCACATTAATGTCTATGAATTCTGGTGATAAATTAGGCAAATATTGCATGCAACTTTCCATATGTATTTTTGATATTTATGCGCTTTATGTCTTAAAGAGACAGTGCACTCACTCACTATATATCCAATAATTGGATATCCAACTCACTCAGTATATCCAATATTGAGTTGCATTAGGCTCTTTTTCTTTGTCTTTTCTTTTTCTGTTTTGATCGAATAGGCACTGTGCGCAGATAGTAAACTTTTTTTTATATTTTTGAGGAATAGTGCCTCTTACATAGTGAGAGTAGAAAAGCCATCCCAACAGTGATGTTCAGGGGGGTCACTTACCTTTGTATATGATCCATATTGGTCCCATATTGCTCTTCTACCAATCAGACATCATCATAGATGAAACTATGCAGACATCATCAGGCAGGGGTAACACTTCACCAAACAATTCTTAACCACTTACCGACCACCCACAGTACATTATTGTGCTTGCATGGACTTAGGAGCGGCTCACTATGCGCTCACATGATCACAATATCAACAAAGCTGTTATGAATGAATCTCATTCATAACAGATCTGCTTCCTAAACTAGTGAGCTATGATGTGTGGCCTACATCTATCAAGCTATCACATGGTACATAGGGAGATCACAGCACCCTGTACCATGTGATTAGCTGTAGCCAATCACAGATCACTAGTAATCACAGCTGTCATGACACTCATTCAAAGTGTAAAAAAAAATCCCCAAATCACCACCCCCCAGAGTAGTACAGTGTTACTATGGTGACACTGAACTACTCTGATAAAAGTAAAAGTATGTAAAAAAAAATTTAAAAAAATTTTAAATGTAAAAAACAAACAAAAATAAAATATTTAAAAAAATTGAATAAAAAATAATTTATATTTTTTTAATGTACTGTCACCAGTCAATATCTCTGAAGGCCACCATACCAGTCATATGATGACGCTGTACTGCGCTGGTGATAGCATGTAAAAAAAAAATTTGAAAAAAAAACTAATTTTTTCCACTGTCAGACTTTTCAGACTCTTTGCTTTCCAAAAAGGGGTCATTTGGGGGGCATCTGTACTGTCCTTTATGCATTTTACGGACTCAAGAAATGAGACAGACTGTCATTATATCAGGAGGGATCAATTTTCAGATATATATACCATAGTTTGTAGACGCTATAACTTTCACACAAACCAATTCATATATACACTTATTGGGATTTTTGGTTACCAAAGATATGTATCAGAAAAAAATTTGGCCTAAATTTATGAAGAAATTGGATTTTTTTTTTATTATTGGATGTTTTATAATATTGTTTTTTTTTTCAAAGTTGTTTTTTTTATTTATTATTTATATAATAAAAAATAAAAACTTCAGTGGCGATCAAATACCACCAAAAGAAAGCTCTATTTGTGTGGAAAAAAATGATATAAATGTTATTTGGGTTCAGTGTTGCATGACTGCGCAATTGCCAGTTAAAATAGCATAGTGCTGAATAGAAAAAA
Source organism: Staurois parvus (assembly GCA_951230385.1). Classification (NCBI taxonomy): domain Eukaryota; kingdom Metazoa; phylum Chordata; class Amphibia; order Anura; family Ranidae; genus Staurois; species Staurois parvus. The sequence goes on along the minus strand of CATNWA010003382.1, from coordinate 7,316 downwards.
TAGCCTGGTCATGAAGAGGTTATAATCTTCCAGAGCTCAAGTGGTTATGCTAACCTTACTACATGCCCTGCAACTCAGCGGACCTTTAGTCCTCATGCACAGGGGACAAGGGGCGGACTGACCATTTGGGAACTCGGGCACTGCCCGAGGGCCCGGGGTCAGTAGGGGGCCCCATGAGATGCCCCTGGTACCTTTCATAGGCTTTTTTGGGTGTGGTTTGAGTGTGGGTGAGGACACAGGGGCCCCATGATCCCCTATTGCCTGGGGGCCCCATGAGTTATCAGTCTGGGACGTTTTGATAACGCTGGTAATGTTAGCTGTGTAAAGTCACGTTAAAAACTTCAGCTTTTTTAGCATTTTTGCATTAGCGTTTAGCAGCGCTTTGCCGTGCTTAGCGCCATTTTTCCGCATTTGTGGTTTTTATGGTTTTTTAGTTTTATTTTTACCTCCCCCAATTTTTTTTTGATCAACAAAACATCCAAAACGGTGGTTTTACTACCTTTTACAGCGTTTTTCAGCGTTCAAGCATTTTTACAGCTAAAAAAACTCCTCTAGAAACCCACTACTCCTGGGTTTTTTTTTCCAGCCAAAAAACGTCCCAGCCAAAAAACGTTACTTACAGTCTGTGTGTATATGGACACATAGGATAACATGCTGGGTGGTTTACTGGCTGTAAAAAAAACATCAAAAGCCAAAAACAGCCGCTGGAAAAACATCCCGTGTGCATGAGGACTTAAGGCTAGGTTCACATCCCCGCGTTCCTGCAGGCCACGTTTTGCACGGCCACAAGAGCCCATTCATTTGAATGGACTCCCTTGCCCCAGAACATGCAGGGAAGAAGTCCCTAAACTTCTTTTGAAAATGCAGCCCACACGGGAACCTCGGTTCCCAGTGCGGTTGCGATTTCTATTGCCGGCAGCGTGCCATTAGAATTCATGGCACCCGCCCGCGGGACCGCATTCCTTTTTTTGCGGGTGGTGCGGCTGCACGGATTTCTGTGTGGATCCCCAGCGGCACCACCCGCACAGATGTGAACTAGGGATAAAAGAAAACTGAAGGCCATCTTCGGCCCCCAGGCTGGTGTCCTACTAGCTATATTGTATATTACAGAAAATTTTAAAAGAGGAAAAAATGAAAAAGGAAACGTGGGTCAAGGGAAGGGAAAATTGGGAAGAAACTGGAGTCCAACTTACATTACAGTATAATGATTAAAAGTGGAGCAGAGACAACACGTGTCCTGTCATACCAGGCAGGGCCAGGGATAAGGTGGTAGCACCAGTCTTCCTGTATGGGGCCCAGGCCAGCAGAGGGCCTAGGCAGATGGGTGAATTGGATGTGGGCAGGGAGCAGGGGCGGACTGACAACTCATGGGGCCCCCGGGCAATAGGGGATCATGGGACCCTGTGTCCTTGCCCACACTCAAAAAAACCTATAAAAAAGGTACAAGGGGCATTTCATGGGGCCCCCTACTGACCCCGGGCCCTAGGGCAGTGCCCGAGTGCTCGAATGGTCAGTCCGCCCCTGGCAGGGAGGGTGATCGGCATGGCTGGGGGAGCAACTACTGGAACAGATCCCTTTTATGGCTCTTCCTGCAGCAGCTGAAAGCTGGCTTCTTCTCTTCCCAGCACTGACTTTCAGCTGAAGCAGAGACAGTCAGACAGGGGATCGGTCCCAGTAATTGCTCCTCCTACTGCATGCATTACTCTCCCTGTGCTCCATACATTTCCCCTACTGCCTAGGCCCCCCATGTGCCCCCACAGTACTGCCACCTTTCCTCCTCTCCTTCCCACTGGCAACAGCAAGCACACAATAGGATTAATCAGGATGGAGAGTGGGGGAAGGGTCCGTCAATATGTCACATTTTCCAGCCCTTTCCTTTCTTGAATGAGCACAATGAGTGATCAGGAACGATCACTCACTGTGCTCATTTATAACTTTTTTAAAAAAAATTTGGGAGGCCCTTTCAGGTTGGCTGTATGGGGCCCCACGGTTTCTAACAGCAGCGCTGATACCAGGTGATGCCTATACCCAGGGGTGGACTGACAACTCATGGGGCCCCCGGGCAATAGGGGATCATGGGGCCCCTGTGTTCTTGCCCAAACTCAAAAAAGCCTATATAAAAGGTACCAGGGGCATCTCATGGGGCCCCCTACTGACCCCAGGCCCTCAGGCAGTGCCGGAGTTTCCAAATGGTCAGTCCGCCCTGCCTATACCAGATATATTTTCTGCTCACCCTAAGACTAGGTTCACACTTATGCAGATTGCATTTGACCCATTTCTGCATTGCGTTTTGTGTTGCGGTTTTGCACCTACGTGTTTGATGCAACACAAAACACATCAAAAACGCGGTAAAGTGCAGCAAAAGCTCCATACATCCTTTTCTGCAGAGTTTCCATTGAAGTCTATAGAGCCAAAAACGTAACTTTTTGCATTGAAAAAAGTCCCTGACCCTTTCCAGAAAAACGCACTGGGTGAAAACGTGCAAATGTGAACATGTTCCATAGGAAATCATGTTAAATGGACTGTACTGCGTTTCTGCAAACCACAAAATGCTGCAGAAAATGCTTAGGTGTGAACCTAAGGTGAATGTCCTGTGAACAGTAGTTCTTTATTAATATCTCGGAGTGCTTCCATTTCCAACATGTGGATCAAATAGCCTATAATGACATTTCCTCTCATTAATTCTACTCCACCTAGGTTCACACCTATGCTTTTGATCAGTCTCTGCTGTGCATTTTGTGTTTTTACACATGCGTTTTTACACATTTTTGCTGTGTTTTTGATGCGTTTTGCGTTTTTTTAACTTTATGTTTCTTGTTGCTAGGCAGATTTAAAACGCAAAATGCAGCAAAAAAACGCGCTCCATGCTTTTCTGCAGAATTTCCATTGAAGTCTATAGAACCAAAAATGCTACTTTTTTGCATTCAAAAATGTCTCTGACCCTTTCCAAAAAACGCACCTGGTGAAAACGCGAACGTGTCCCATAGGAAATCATGTTAAATGGACTGTAGTGCGTTTCTGCAAAATGCTGCGGAAAACGCTTAGGTGTGAACCTAGAGTAACCTAATATTTCTTGCAATTTCAGCCACTTCAGCTGAGCTGGAATCAAAATCCTGAGCATTCAAACATTATTATTATACAGGATTTATATAGCGCCAACAGTTTGCTCAGCACTTTACAATATAACGTGAGACCAGGGGCGGACTGACAACTCATGGGGCCCCCAGGCAATAGGGGATCATGGGGCCCCTGTGTCCTTGCCCAAACTCAAAAAAGCCTATAAAAAGGTACCAGGGGCATCTTATGGGGCCCCCTACTGACCCTGGGCCCACGGGCAGTGCCCGATTTTCCAAATGGTGAGTCTGCCCCTGCGTGATACAATACAGCAACAGTAAAGATCAATACAAGAGGGTTAGGAGGGCCTGATCCTTGGAGCTTACAATCTAAGAGATTAGTGATTTAGATTGACCGTACCGAGATGAGATTGAAATTGCCTTGAACAAACGCAACAGAAAAAATTTATGGAATTGCCGCAGTTTTTTTTTTTCTTAAGCTGATTTTTTTTTAAAAGAACCTGTTTATTTTCAGCCAAGCCCAATGGATTGAATTCAAGTCAATCAGCCCCATGGGTCATAGATGACTCTTTTTTTAGACAACTTTTGATCATACGTTCCATTCTTTATTCAGTCGAAAGTGGTTGAAATTGACCAGAAATTGCCATGTCCATGGGTTACTAGTTCTTTAAAACCTTACTGTACGCAAGCCAGAGACACGTAATTGGAGCCCCTGGAGCTGGGACATTGTATCGCCCTTAACAGCACTTGTCCTTTAGCTGTCAGCTTGAACCAGACGCTCCTGGGTGCGGGGCTTGGTCTATATGTTTACAACGTAGACCATAAATAATACGCGTTGGGAGCTTTGGGTGCAGTCACTGCTGGGGTCAGCTGTGAGGGGCTTGTAATTCTTTATTTCAAATGCTGGAACATAAGTAATATGAAGAAGATTTTCCATCAGGTAAGATGTTTTTAGCACTTCTATACATCTAAATCCATTGTGTTTTAAAAGGCACTACTTCGCAGATACACATTCACCGGGCACTTTATTAGGCACACCTGTTCAATTGCTTGGTAACACATCTAGATGTGGTGAAAATGACTTGCTGAAGTTCAATCCGAGCATCCGAATGGGGAAGAAAAGGGGGTTTAAGTGACTTTGAACGTGACATGGTTATTGGTGCCAAACGGGCTGGTCTGAGTATTTCAAAAACTTCTGATCTGCTGGGATTTTCAGGCACGACCATCTCTAGGGTCTACCCTAGAAAAATGCCTCTAATGTCGCCAATGTACACGCACTTACAGGGGTATAGTTGGTGTTTAGAAGTGTATGAGCATAAACTCATTCTATTGGCTAGAATATTCATTCATACGTGCGAAGACGCATAAATTCCATTCATGCGCCCCTCTCAAAACTTTGGGCATTTTTTTAATGACTCTAAAAACTGCTCCTAAAATATAGATCTAAATGCCTAATGTGCATGGCCACAAAGGCTAACGCTGATATTGAGTTTAAAGGCATGAAAAAAAAAATCCTGGACGGCAGTATAAGTCCTCATCAGGGGCGGACTGACCATTTGGAAACTCGGGCACTGCCCGAGGGCCCGGGTCAGTAGGGGGCCAAATGAGATGCCCCTGGTACCTTTTTCATAGGCTTTTTTGAGTTTGGGCTAGGACACAGGGGCCCCATGATCCCCTATTGCCCGGGGGCCCCATAAGTTCTCAGTCCGCCCCTGGTCCTCATACACACGGGACATTTTTACAGCGGCTGTTTTTGGCTTTTGACATTTTTTTTCTACAGCCAGTAAACCCCCCAGCATGTTATCCTACGTGTCCATACACACATAGACTGGAATCAACATTTTTTGGCTGGGACATTTTTTGGCTGGAAAAAAATCCAGGACTAGTGGATTTCTAGAGGAGTTTTTTTAGCTGTAAAAACGCTCTAATGCTGAAAAACTGCAGCAAAACATGGTAAACCACTGATATTTTGGGATGTTTGTTTGACCAAAAAAAAAAAGCTAAAAAATGCTAAAAAACACAAAAACGCTGCTAAATGCTGCTGAACGCTAATGCTAAAAAAAAGCTGTAAAAATTCAAGATTTTTAATGTGACTTTACACAGCTAACATTACCAGCGTTATCAAAATGTCCCGTATGCATGGAGCCCTACCAGGTTGCCTTGGGCCAGTCCCTAGCCTGTGACTGGACAGTGAAAGGAGAAGCTGCACAGTGATGAGCTCATCTTTCTTTCACTCTGCTTTCTCCTTCTATCAGTAAGTTCCTTGTCATATATCTACATAGAGTTCAGCTTTAAGAACACGTGGAATAAAATCCACTCCAACCCCGTTCTAGATTGTAAGCTCGAAAGAGCAGGGCCCTCGATCCCCTCATGTTTTGCATTGTATTGGTATTGTTCTGTCACATGTTCTGTCCCCCTTTGTAATGTACAGCGCTGAGTGAACTATTGGCGCTTTATAAATACTGTATAATAATAATAATAATAATAATATTGTGGGCCTCAGCATCAATATTTCTCTTTAACGTGGACAGCAGCCTCTACCGCCCCTCTGATAAGCAATCTTTTGTGGGTCTCTTTTTCAGAATCGCCTGCATTGTGGTTTGAAGATGTTCAGGCCGTGATACTACGTCCTCCTGAATGCTTGCTTTTTTCTGATCCCAAGGGGGATCTTACATTGACATACTGTGCCGCAGCTGCATGCCATGCATTAGGTAGGGGTGCAGTCCCATTGATTTCAATAGGCACATTTGGCCTAAACTTGACATTGCTAAACTTGACATGCTGAATTAAAATTGCTGCCCCACAAAACATCAAGGCTGCGGCTATGTGACCAGACCACAGCAGCCATGTCACATCATAGGTCGGCAGTTGGGCAGCGGTAAAAATGCAGATCAACAGCCTTTTTTAACTGCCACTCCCAGCTACCCATGGAAACTTAAACTTACAATGCAGGATCAGTAGTGGCTATGGGTCCTGCATTGTATGTGATGAAAATATTGGGGACAAGAGGAACGAAAACAGTTCTCCTCCCCATCGGAGATCCTCGGCAATCACCAGGCACCAGCAAGTAATCACCGTGATTGACAGCCTTGGCCGTGAATGGTGGCACGGGTAGGGCGCGCGAGCCCCCTACCCAGAAATGCAAAATCACGTGATTTTGCGCACCCATGCTGACCTGTAGCAGTATTTCTGGATGGCTGGAAGGGAAGTGGTTAATGGAGTGAATAGACTGTTGCCTGCGTGATTGGTAGCCTCTGCACTGGCAGCGGAAAGAAACCTTCAGGGAGTAGTGCTACATCGTCACCACCAAGGTATTTTTATACAGTATACATCACAAACATTTTGCAGTTTTTATTCAACGCGTTTCTTGGAGCCAAAGCCACATCTTCAGAAATACATATGCAAATCAGGCAATGAAGCAGCCATTGGTGGTTTGAAGCATTTGATGGTGATGATGGTTCAGACCATCACTCATCTACAACACCATAGACTGGTAGGGCAGAAGGTATATTTTCACTGACACAAAAAAGTATTTTAAAAAAATGGTATGACTTCAAATAGGCTTTAACAATTCAAACTAATCATAAAACTTAAAGCCTAACTGGGCACATTAGAAATAATTAAAATTGTGCTCCTTCCCAAGATGAAGATTCTATTATTAATTTATTTTAGTGAATGAATTGACACACAGTAATACTCACCTTACTCCATGGTTCCATGATCATTCTCCCACTGGTTTCGGTTGTGACAACTGCTCTGCCAAAGCTGCTCTGCAAATTAGTCTCCTAACTGGTCTTGTCACCAACCCTATCACCAAAGTCATCACCCCTGCACTGGAATAGTGCAGGACCACCGCTCATGTCATCAGGATCAGATGTGGCTTTTGGTAAGAGTGCCTGCCCACATTCCAAAATTTGAGTGTGGAGGACCGGACCACCAGTTGTTGTGGGACCATGAAGCTAAGTGAGTATTACAATGTGCTAGTCCATTCCCTTGAATAAAACAAGCAATAGGTTCTTTGTTAGGTTGGGAGGTGGAGCCAATTTCATTTATTTTTTATGTGTCCTGATATAGACTGTAACATAACACTTAAAGAGTATGTAAACCCTAACCATGAACTTCTCTTATCTGGTCATTTTTGGTGTCTTAAAAGTACCATTGAAAGTGTTTTGTTGTATCTGCATGATATGTGTAAAAAAGTACTCGGTGACCCCGTTGAAAACCATATGAGCTGAACTTCCT
>CATNWA010003381.1:0-16460 GCA_951230385.1 Staurois parvus | reverse complement strand
TGTAATGTCGGGCAGGAGCGGGGAAGGGAAAGGGCAGGCCAAACCAATGAACGCATGGCTTAGGGAACAAAACACCCACAGACCAAAGCCCCTCAGGGCGCGGAGTCTAAGTCCCGGGGCTGCCCTTCACCAGGGCCCCTGTGGTGGGGATGGACTTGACGCAGCCAAAACCCAGTCGCAGCCCCCCCGAGACACCTCACTGCGTAATGCCGACGCCGAATGCTGTACTGTGAAGGGACCAAAAAGTAGTCAGACAAGCCGGGTCAACCAACAACAGGAACAGAACAGTTACCAGGGACAGCAGACGAGAATCACAGGTCTCGAGCGGGTTCAGCCAACAGAGGGTCAGATCAAAGGAGAACACAAAGAATAGTAAAGACAAGCCGAATCAGGTACCAGGAGGTCTGAGAGGTCAGAACAGAGTAAACAGCAAACACAAAGACACAAGACACAAGTGCAAAGAGCATGTTGCGGGCACAGGCTTATTTGTCATCAGACCCATCCCCTTCTGGAGGATGGACCAACAGAAACTGAAGGCATAAAAGGGCTCCCATCATGCACAGCAGAATCCAAGATGGACACCAGCACATGAAGTAACATATCCCATGGGAAAAGGTAGGACCTTGACATCCCTCCTTCCTTCCTTTCCATCTGTCCTTCCTTCCTTCCTTTTTTCCTTCCTTCATTCCTTCCTTTCCTTCTTTCCTTCCATCCCTTTTCCTACCTACTTGCCAGGTTTCCTTCACCTTCCCTCCTTTCCCCCCTTCCTTCATTCCTTCCTTCCATCCTTCCTTCACTACCTACTTGCCAGGTTTCTTTCACTCCCCTCCTTTCCCTTCCTTCCTTCCTTTCTCCCCTCCATCATTTCTTCCTTCCTTCCTTTCCTTCCTGCCATCCATTCTTCCTTCCTTTCTTCCTTCCTTCCATAATTGCCAGCTTCCCTTCACACTCCCATCCTTTCCCTTTCTTCCTTCCTTCCTTCCTTCCTTCCTTCCTTTCCTCCTTCCTTCTATCCTTATTTCGTTCCTTCCTTTTCCTTTCCTTCCTTCCTTCCTTCCTTTTTTCCTTCTTTCTTTTCTTTCCTTTCTTTATTCCTTACTTCTTTACTTACTTGCCAGGATCCCTTCACTCCCCTCCTTTCCATTCCTTTATTCCCTTCCTTCCTTTTTTTCCTTCCTTTCCTACCAACTTGCAAGGTTTCCTTCCTTCCATCCTTTCCCTTCTTTCCTTCCTGACATCCTTCCATCCTTGCTTCCTCCCTTCCTTTCTTCCCTTCCTTCCTTCCTTACTTTCCTTCCTTGCTTCCTTTCCTTCTTTCCTTCTTTTTTTCCTTCCTTTCCTATCTTCCTTCCTTCCTTTTTTATTCCTTCCTTCTTTTCTTACTTTCTCCTTCCCTTCCCTCCCTTCCTCCACTCCTTTCCATTCCTTTTTTTCCTTATTCCTTGATCCCTTCCTTCCTTCCCTCCTTTTTTTTCCTTCCTTCTTCCCCTCCCCTCCCTCATTCCTTCCTTTCTTCCTCCCTCCCTCCTCTCTTTCCTTCCATCCTTCCTTTCATCCTTCCTCCCCTTCCATTCCTTCCTCCTTCCTTTTGCTTCCTTTCTTCCTTCCTTCCCTCCCTTTTTTTCCTCCTTTCTTCCTTCCTTTCCCCTCCCCTCATTCCTTTTTTCCTTTTCTTCCTCTCTCTCTTTCCTTCCATCCTTCTTTTCTTCCTTCCTCTCCTCCCCCATTCCTTCCTTCCTTTCTTTCTTCCTTCCTTCCTTTCTTCCCTTTATCCCTACCCTTTCTTCCTTCCTTCCTTTCTTCCCTCTTCCTTCTTTTCCTTCCTTCCTTGCCCTTCCTTCCTTCCTTTCTGCCCTCCTTCCCCTCATTTCTTCCTTCCTTCCTTTCCTTCCTACCATCCTTTCTTTCTTCTTCTTCCTTCCTTCCCTTCGTAATTGCTAGCTTCCCTTCACTCTCCATCCTTTCCTTTTCTTCCTTCCTTCCTTCCTTTCTTCCTTCCTCCTCCCTCTTCATTCCTTCCTTCTCCTTCCCCCCATTCATCCCTTTCCTTCCTTCCTTCTTTCCTTCCTTCCTTCTTTCCTTTCCTTCTTCCTTCCTTCCATCCCTCCTTTCCTTTCCTTCATTCCATCCTTCCTTCTTTACTTCTTCCAGCTTCCCTTCACTCCCCACCTTTCCATTCCTTTATTCTATTCCTTCTTCCTTCCTTCCCTTCTTTCCTATCTTCCCTTCCTTCCATCCATTTTTTTTTTTCCTTTCCCCCTCTTTTTCTTACTTGCCACTTCCCTTCACTCCCCTTCTTTCCATTCCTTTTTCCCTTCCTTCCTTCCTTCCTTCCTTACCTACTTGCCTTTCCTTTTCCTTCCCTCCTCTCCCTTCCTGACTTCCTTCTCCTTTCTTCCTTCCTTCCTTCTATCCTTCCTTCCTTCTTCCTTCCTTTCCTTCTTTCCTTCCTTTTTTCTTCTTCCATTTTCCTTCCTTCTTTCTTCCTTCTTTCCTCCTTCCTTCTTTCTTCCTATCTTTCTTCCTTCCTTCCTTTTCCTCTTCCTTACTTTCCTTCCTTCCTTCCTTTTTTTCCTTCTTTCTTCTTTCCTTCCTTCTTTTTTCTTTCCCTCCCATTTTTTCCTTTCTTCCTTTCCCTTCCTTCCTTCCTTCCTTACTTCTTTCCTTTTTTTTCCTTCCTTTTCCCTCTTTTCTTTTCCTACCTACTTGCCAGGTTTCCTGTACCTTCCCTCCTTTCCCTTCCTTCCTTCCTCTTCTTCTGTCCTTCCTTTTCTTCTTTCCTTCCTTCCTTTTTTTCCTTCTTTCCTTCCTTTCCTTTCTTCCTTTCTTTTTCTTTCCTTCCTTCCCTTACTTCTTTTCCTTTTTTTTCCTTCTTCCCATCTTCTTTCCTTCTTTCCCTCTTTACTTTCCTACCTACTTGCCAGGTTTCCTTTACCTTCCCTCCTTTTCCTTCCTTCCTTCCTTCCTGACTTCCTTTCCTTCCTTTTCCATCCTTCCTTCCTTCCTTCTTTCTTCCTTTTTTTCACTTTCTTCTTCCTTCCTTACCTCCTTCCTTTTTTTCCTTCCTTCCTTTCCTATACTTTCCAGGTTCCTTCTTTACCTTTCCCTTTTTCCCTCCCTTCCTCCTTCCTGACTTTTTTTTTTTTTTTTCTTTTTTCTTATCCTTCCCTTTTTCCTTCCATCCTTCCTTCCTTCCTTTCTCCTTTTCCTTCCTTCCCTTCACTTCCTTTCCTTCCTTCTTCCCTCCTCCCTCATTCCTTCCTTCCTTCTTCCCCATCCTTCCTTCCTTCACCTTTCCCCTTCTTCCTCTTCCTTTCCTCCCCAATCCATTCCTTCCTTTCCTTCCCCTCCCTTCTTCCTTTACCTTCCTTTCTCCCCTCCCCATCCCTCATTTCTTCCTTCCTTCCTGCCATACTTTCTTTCTTTCTCTACCTTCTTCCTTTCCCCTTCTTAATTGCCAGCTTCCCTTCACTCCCCCCTTCCCCTTCCCTTCCTTTATTCCTTTTCCCCTTCCTTCCTTTTTTCCTTTTCTTCTTCTTCCTTCCTTCTTCTACCCTATTCCAGGTTTCCTTTCCTTCCTTTTCCCTTCCTTCTCCTTCCTTTTTTCCTGATTCTTCCTTCCCTTCCTCCTTCCTTCCTCCCCCCCTATTTCCTTTCCTTTTTCTTCCCCCCCTTTTCTTCCTTCCTTCCCCTTTTCCTTCCTTTTTTCCTTTTTCCTTCCCTTTCCTTCCTTCCTTTTTTCCTTCCCCTTCTTTCCCCCCCCTTCTTTCTTCCTTCCTTTTCCCTTCCTTTCCTTCCTTCCTTCCTTCCCCTCCTTCCATCCTTTCTTTCCTTCCTTACCCTTCTTTACTTTTTTTCTTCCTTCCTCCCTTTCACTCCCCCTCCTTTCCATTCCTTTTTCCCTTCCTTCCTTTCCCTTTCCTTATCCTACCATTCCTTCCTTTCCTTTTTTTCCTTTCTTTTCTCCCTCTCCTTTCTTTTTTTTCCCTCCTTCCTCTTTTCTCCTTCCTTCTTCCTTCCTTCCTTTCCAGCCTTCCTTCCTTCCCTACTTAATTGCCTTTTTCCCCCTTCATTCTCCCCCCCCTCCTTTCCCTTTCTTCCCTTCCTTCCTTTTCTTCCTGCCTTCTTCTTTTCCCTTCCTTCCCCCCACCTTCCTTCACTTCCTTTTTTCCTTCTCCTTCCTTTCTTTTTTTTTTTCCCCCCTTCCTTCCTTTTTTCCCCCTTTCCTTAAATTCCCTTTCCTTTCCATCTTCCTTCTTTCCTTCCTTTCCTTCCCATTTCTTCATTCCTCTTCTTCTTCATTTTTTTCCAGGTTTTTCTTCACTCCCCTTCTTTTCCTCCCTCCTTCCTCCTCTCCTTTCCTCCCTTCCTTCCTTCCTTCCTTCCTTCTTTCCTTCCTTCCTTCTTTCCTTCCTTCCTCCCTTCCAGAAGGAGGAAAGGAAATAGAGAAGGCTCTCTTTCGGGAGGAAAGATGGAAGGAATGAGAAGGAAGGTCTTCTCTTGAAGTGGAGGGAGGATAGATTGAATGGATGGGATTAAAAAAAGGCAAGAGGGACATTCCCCTTTTATTTTCCTTCGCTTCCTTCTTCACCCTTCCCCTTTTCCCTTTATTCCCTTCCCCCTTCCCTATTTCCTACTTCCTTCCTTTCTCCCCTCCCTAGCTTTTCCTTCCCTTCCTTTCCTTCCTCCCCTTCCCTCATTCCTTCCTTCCCTTCCCGCCCCTCCTTCCTTTATTTCCCTTCCTTCCCTCTTCCTTCCTTCCTTCTTCTCCTTCCTTCTTTCCTTCCTTTCTTCTTCCTTCCCTCCTTTCCTCCCCTCCCTCCCATTCCCTTTCTTTCTTCCCATTCCTTCCTTCCTTCTTCTTCCTCCTTTTCCTTCCTTCCCCTTCCTTCTTTCTCCCCTTCCCTCCCTTCCTTCCCTTCCTTCCTTCCTTCCTTTCTTTCTTTTCTTCCTTCCTTCCATCCTTCTTTATTCTTACTTTTCTTTACTTCTTCCCCTTTCCCTTTTTTCACTTCCCTTCTCCTTTCCATTTCCTTTACTTTATTTCCATCCTTCATTGCTTTCTTCCCTTCCTTCATCCTTACTTCCTATTTTTTTTTCCTTCCTTCCCCCTCTTTTCCCTTTTATCTTCCCTATCCTTCCTTCCTTCCATCCCTTCCTTTTTCCCCCACTCCTTCTTAACTTCCTTCCTTAATTTTTCCTTTCCCTTTCTCCCCTCCCTCATTCCTTCCTTCCTGCCCTCCCTCATTCCTTCCTTCCCTTCCTTCTTTCTTCCTTCTTCCTCTTCCTTCCTTTTTCCCCCCCCCTCATTCTCCTTCCTTCCCTTTCATCCTTCCTTCCTTCGCTACCTACTTCCCCCAGATTTCCTTCACTTCCCCCGTTTCCCTTCCTTTTTTCCTTTTTTTCCTTCCTTCCCTTTCCTTCCTTTTCCTTCCCTTCCTTCCCTCTCTCCCCACCCCCCCTCATTTCTTCCTTCCTTCCTTTCCTTCCTGCCATCCTTCCTTCCTTTCCCCTTCCCTTCCTTCCTTCCTATTTCCCCTCCTCCATCCTTCCTTCTTCTTTTTTATTATACATTATTTCTTTTCTCCCTTGCCATATTCCCTCTTCCTCCCCTTCTCTTCCTATTCCTTTTTTCCTTTCCTTCCTTCCCTTCCTTCTTTCCTTTTTTTCCTTCCTTCCCTCCTCCTTCTTTCTTTCCTTCCATTCCTTTCTTTCCTTCCTTTCCTTTTCTCTTACCCCCCTTGCCAGGTTTCCCTTTACCTTCCCTCCTTTCCCTTCCTTACTTCCTTCTTCCCTTTCTCCTTCCTTTTTTCCCCCCTTTTTTTTTCCTTCCTTCCTTTATTTCTTCCTTCCCTTCCCCTCCCCTCATTCTCCTTCCCTCTTTCCTTCCTCCCCCACCTTCATTCATTCTTTTTTTCCTTCCTTACTTCCTTCACTACCTACTTGCCAGGTTTCCTTCACTCCCCTCCTCCCCCTTCCTTCCTTCTTTCTTCCTTCCTTCCTTTCTCCCCTCCCTCCCCCTTTCTTTCCTTCCTTCCTTCCTTTCCTTTCCTGCCATCCTTCCTTCCTTTCTTCCTTCCTTCTTCCCTACTTAATTGCCAGCTTCCCTTCACTCCCTATCCTTTCCCTTTCTTCCTTCCTTCCTGCCTTCTTTCTTTCCTTCCTTTTCCTTTCTTCCTTCCTTCCTTTTCTTCCTTCCTTCCTTTTTTTTCCTTCCTTTTTTCCCTTCCTCCTTTCTTCCTTCCTTCCTTTGTTCATTCCTTCCATTTTGACTTACTTGCCAGCTTCACTTCACTCCCCTTCCTTTTCCCTTCCTTTATTTCCTTCCTTTCATTCTTTTTTCTTCTTTTCCTTTTTTACCAACTTGCCAGTTTTTCCTTCACCTTTTTCCCCCCCCCCTTTCGCTTCCTTTCTTCGTTCTTTCCATCCTTCCTTCCTATATTCATTCCTTCCTTCTTGACTTACTTGCCATCTTCCCCCTTCACTCCCCTCCTTTCCCTTCCTTTTTTTTTTCCTTCCTTCCTTTCCTTCTTTCCTTTTTTACCAACCAACTTGCCAGGCTTTTCCTTCACCTTCCCCTTCCTTTTCCTTCCTTCCTCCTTTCTTCGTTCTTTCCATCCTTCCTTCCTATATTCCTTCCTTCCTTCTTGACTTACTTGCCATCTTCCCTTCACCTCTCCCCCCTTTCCATTCCTTTATTCCCCCCCATTTCCTATCCTTCTTCCTTCCTTTCTCCCCTTCCTTCCTTCCATTTCCCCTTTTTTTCCTTCCTTCCTTCCTTCCTTCCACCCTTCTTTCTTTTTTCTTCCTTTCTTCATTCCTACTTTACGTACTTGCCAGCCTTCCCTTAACTCCCCTCCTTTCCCATTCCTTTATTCTCTTCCTTCCTTCCTTCTTTTCTTCTTTTTTTCCTTCCCTCCTTCCTTCCTTCCTTCCTTCCTCCCCTCCCTCATTTCTTCCTTCCTTCCTTCCTTCCTTTCCTTCCTGCCCCCCCATCCTTCCTTCCTTCCCCCCTACTTAATTGCCAGCTTCCCTTCACTCCCATCTTTTTCCCCTTTTCTTCCTTCCTTCCTTTTTTCCCTGCCTTCTTTCTTTCTTTCCTTCCTTCCATCCTTCCTTCCTTCCTTTGTTCATTCCTTCCTTTTTGACTTACTTGCCAGCTTCACTCCCCTCCCCTCCCCCTCCTTCCATTCCTTCCTTCCTTCCTTCCTTCCTTCCTTTCATTCTTTCCTTCCTTTTTTCCTTCCTTCCTTCCTATGTTCATTCCTTACTTCTTGACTTACTTGCCATCTTCCCTTCACTCCCCTTCTTTCCATTCCTTTATTCCCTTCCTTCTTCCTTTTCTTCCTTCCTTCCTTTCCTTCTTTCCTTCCTTCCTTCCTTTTTTCCTTCCTTCCTTTTTTTCATTCCTTCCTTCTTTACGTACTTGCCAGCTTCCCTTCACTACCCTCCTTTCCTTTCCTTTATTCCCTTCCTTCCTTCCTTTCTTTTTTTCCTTTCTTCCTTCCTTCCTTTTTTTTTGCCTTCCTTCCTTCCTTCCTTCTTTCCTTCCTTCCTTCCTTCCTGCCATCCTTCCTTCCTTCCTGCCCTACTAGGATTCCTTCCCTACTTAATTGCCAGCTTCCCTTCACTCCCATCCTTTCCCTTTCTTCGTTCCTTCCTTTCTTCCTTCCTTCTTTCTTTTCTTCCTTCCTTTTTTCCTTCCTTCCTTTTTTCCTTCCTTCCTTTCTTTTTTCCTTCCTTCCTTCCTTTTTTCCTTCCTTCCATCCTTCTTTCCTTCCTTTCTTCATCCTTATTTACTTCTTTACCTTTTTGCCAGGTTTTCTTCACTCCCCTCTTTTTCCCTTCCTTCCTTCTTCCCTTCCTTCCTTCCTTCCTTCCTTCCTTTCTTTCCTTCCTTCCTTCTTTCCTTCCTTCCTTCCTTCCTTCCTTCCAGAAGGAGGAAAGGAAAGAGAGAAGGGAGGAAGGGAGGAAAGATGGAAGGAATGAATGAGAGGAAGGTCTTCTCTTGAAGTGGAGGGAGGGATAGATTGATGGATGGGATTAAAAAAAAGGCAAGAGGGACATTCCTTTTATTCCTTCTTCCTTCACCTGGCCCTTTTTCTTCCCTTCCCTCCTTCCTTCCTTCCTTTCCTACTCTCCCTTCTTTCCTTCCTTTTTTTCCTCCCCTCCCTCATTCTTTCCTTTTTTCCTTCCTTCCTTCCTCCCTTCCTTTCTCCACTCCTTCTTTCTTTCCTTCCTTCCTTCCTTCCCTCCCTCATTCCTTCCTTTTTTCCTTCCTTCCTTCCTTCCTTCCTTCCTTCCTATCCTTCCTTCCTTTCTCCCCCTCCTTCTTTCCTTCCTTTCCTTCCTTCCTTCCCTTCCTTTCCTTCTTTCCTTCCTTCCTTTTTCCTTCTTTCCTCCCCTCTTTCATACCTCCTTCCTTTCCTTCCTCCTCTCTTTTCCTTCCTTCCTCTCTTCCTTCCTTCCTTCCTATTTACTTCCTTCCTTTCCTACCTACTTGCCAGGTTCCCTTCACCTCCCCTCTTTTCCCTTCCTTCCTTCTTTTTTTCCTTCCTTCTTTCCTTCCTTTTTTCCTTCTTTTCTTCCTTCCTCCCTTCCTTCTATCCCTCCCTCCCTTAGGAAGAAAGGAAAGGAAAGAGAGAAAGAGAGAAGGGAGGAAAGATGGAAGGAATGAGAAGAAAGGTCTTCCCTTGAAGTGGAGGGAGTAATAGATTGATGGATGGGATTAAAAAAAGGCAAGAGGGACATAAGGATGGAAAATTTTTAAGAAAGGAATGGAGGGAAGAAAGGAAAGAAAGTAGGAAGCAAGGGAGGAAAAAGGGAAAGGAAGGAGAGGATGAGAAGAAAGGAAGGAGAGGAAATTAAGGAATGAAAGGAAGGGAAAGTAGAAAGGAAAGAAGGGAAAGTGAAAGGAAGAAAACGGAGGCAGGGAAGGAAGGGAAGATCATTATAATTAATGAAGGAAGGAAACAAAGAAGGAGAAGAAGGAAGGAGGGAATGAGGGAAGGAAGGAGGGAAGGGAAAGAAGAAAAAGAAAAGCAAGGAAGGAGGGGAAGGAAGGAGGAAGGGATGAAGATGGGGAGAGAGGAAATGAAGAAAGGAGAGGAAAGAAGGAAAGAAGTTTGGAAGGAAAGATGGATGGAAGGAGGAAAGGGAAGAGGAGGAAGGGGAAGAGAGGGAAGAAGAAGGAAGGAAGGAAGGAAGGACGAGAAGGGATGGGAGCAAGGAAGGGCAAGAGGGACATAAGGATGGAAATAATTAAGAAAGGAAGGAAGGGCAGAAAGGAAGGAAGCATGGAAGGAAAAAGGGAAGGGAGGAAAAATGGAAAGAAGGAATGTGAAGAAAGGAAGAAAGAAAGCAAGGAATGGAAATGAAGGAAGGAAGCGAAGGGATGGAGGGAAGGTAGAAAGGAAAGAAGGCAAGGGAATGGAAAGGAAGAGAAGCGAAGGAAGGGAAGATCGTTATCATTATTGAAGGAAGGAAGGAAAGAAGGAAGGAGGGATAATGATAGGAGGGAAGTGTTACCGTGTAGATTGGATTTATTATCATTGAACGAGTGACCAGTAATTGTTGGTGTGAGGATATTTATTCTTAAATGCAAGTTCTGATAAAAATATTAACGTGATTAAAACTGCGACGAGAACGAAATCGTAAACACACACACACAGGGATTGCAAATACACGAAAACATGTTTCCCCTCTCAAAAATCCTTTCCTTTATTTAGTTGTAGCTTCCTAAAACCTTTTAAGGCTAAACATTAAAAAAGAGAGGCAAGGAAAGAAATAAAAGAAAGGAGAGGGGAGGAAGGAATAATAGAAAGAAACATGAGGGAGGAAGGAGAGAAGCAAGGAGGGAGGAAGAAATTTAGCAGGGAGAATGCAGAAAGACAGAAAGGAATATAGGAAGGGAGGAAGGGAGTGTGGAACCTGAGAAGGAGAAAGGGAGGGAATAAAGTAAAAGAGTGAAGGAAGACGGAAGAAAAAAAAGTAAATTGAACAAAGGCAGAAGGAAAGGTTTCTGACTGTCTTTTCTATTTCCGTTCACACATCAAGGATGAGTAAAGAAGAAACTAAGAAGTAAAATAAAGGGATAAATGGATAGCGAAGAAGAGGAAAGGGAAGGAAAGCAGGGAGGGCTCTAACGCATGCTTGCAAAATGATTGAAGATACATTTACAAACATTAATGCTTTTGGTGCAAGAGGTTGAAGCCTTGTTTTTTTCAGCTTTTACCTTCCACCATATTTTTTACCAAAGTAATTCTGTTTCTTCTTGAGAAGCTGCTTTTTGGTGCACTTCTCAGATCGGAATTTCATTCCCAGCAAGGTGAGACCAGAACAAAGATTTGCCAAGAAACTGATTGTAAATGGTCTGTTTGACACGTTTTACAGACTAGTCTGGAATTGCTGTACTGTTTTTCTCTTTCCTTCTTCCTTCATCCCTTCCCTTTCTTCTTCCTTCCCTTCCCTCCTTTCCTTTCTTCTTCCCTCTCTTCTTCCTTCCTTCTTCCTTTTCTCCCTCCCATTCCTCCCGTCATTCCTGCCATGCCTTTCTTCTATTTTCATTTTCCTCCCTCACTATCCTCCCTTCCTTCCTTCCTTTTTATCTTCATTCCTTCTCTCCTTTTTCATTAATGATAATGATCTTCCTCGTCTCCCTTCTCTTCCTTTCCTTTCCTTTCCCTTGCCTTCATTCCTTTCAAATTTCCCTTGCATTCCTTCCTTGCTTCCTTTTTTTCTCTTCACATCCTCTCTTTTCCTTTTTTCTTCTTGCTTCCGTTCTTACTTCTTTTCTTTCTTCCCTCCCTTCCTTTCTTAATTATTTCCATCCTTATTTCCCCCTTTCTCTTTTTGCCTCCCTCTTCTTCTCTTCCCTTTCCATCTTCCCTCCTTTCCGTCCATCATCCTTGGTTGCTGCTGAGAGGTAGAGGAAGTAAGGGACCAGCGCCCTCGGCCTTGCCGCGTATAACAAAGCACAGCTTGCTGCTATTGGGGCAGTAACTTGATGCTATATGTGTGTGTATGACCTTTTTTTCTCTTTCAGGCTGGAATGAAACTAAAGATCTCATCTTTGAATGTGAGGAATGTAGTGTCTGCGCCTAGAAGGGCGGCAGTATTGAGATTCTTGTCCTTAGTACCAGGGGACATACATTTCCTTCTCCTGCAGGATGAGCCTCATCAGAGGAATTGGGTACATGGTCCAGCCATATGGTCGGCGGGTTCTCAAAAAAAATGAAGGTGTTGGGATCTTGTTATACATATATGCCCCCTCAGTTAAAAAGGATAGAATTTCCTTTTTTGAGAAGCTGCGGCTCTTTTTGGGGGGCAGGGAGCCCCTGATAGTCTGTGGAGACTTTAATTGTGTGTTGGGTGTGGGGGATAGGGTGCGAAGGGGTGGTGGGAGGGGGAGGGGAGAGGGGTGGGGGGGGGGGAGGTGTTGGTGGTGGTGTTGACAGGTCTGGGAAACTCCTAAAGACACAGATCTTGGTCTGGCAGATGCCGGGAAAAATAAAGGATTGACATATTTATCTGCCAATAATACAGTTAGCTCTCGTATTGACTTTTGTTTTTTGTCTAGAGACTTCGTGACAGATCCTTTGCCGTTCAGCGGGCACCGTTCACGGATCATGGCCGGATTGAGTGTGAAGTAAGTATGAAGACTGATGAGAAATGCAGTGTTCTGATGAGTTCTTTTTTAAGAAAGCGTTTGCCTGAGCTAAAGCAAGGTGCGGCTGTGTTAGCGATAGACTTTGAGAAAGCGTATGATAGGGTGGCGCATGATTTTATGTCTGCGGTGTTGGAGAAAATGTGAGTGCCTGCGCGATGATTGGGTGGGTAAAAGCATTGTATGCAGGTATCACAAGTAGAATACAGGCTAATGGATGGGTGTCTGAGGGCGTGAATGTACGGTCGGGTGTGAGAAAGGGGTGCCCGTTATCCCCCGTATTGTTTGTATGTGTAATAGAACCTTTAATAAGAATGACTGCAACGGAATGGCTTGGTGATACCTGGTAGTGGAGGGAGAACGTTGAAAGTTATTGGTTATAATGTCATGGAAATTTTGTATTGTTGGTCGAACTTTAAATGTGTCATATATTCGTGTTATTCATATGTCTCTCGTGTGGCTTAATTAAAGCTCTGAAGGCTGCAATTGGGCCATGCGCATGTACAATGTATGTATTACAGTACTCAGCTCGGTAATGGATGAGATGGCAGATCTGCGCTTATAGACCGGCGTGTATACCACCATGGTATTCGATGCGAATCAGCAGCATAGTACCACATGGACTTATAACGCAAAGCAGCAAGCGGTACAAACTCCGCGTGTGGCTTATGCATAACTTACAAGGCCCAAGCGGTACTGAACTGTATCCGCGGATGTAGGCTTAATGCATATCGTACAACCCGGGCCCATCCAGGTACAGACTGATATTTCTAGGGAATGCTTGTACAGAGAATGGACATTCTGCTAGGAGCTGGGAAATATGCTCTCCAGAGAGGGCTCATGGAGGGGAAGGGGAGGAAGTCTGCTGACCTCAGAAGGCTCATGGGGGAGGACCAGTGATAGATAATAGGAAAGACTCCAATCGGAATGTACATCCTGTGTATAGGCACTCCCCATTGCATTGTTCGGTGGCAGGGGATTGACTTTATTCATGTGGGGGGCATGTGTGTGCTTGTAATAAAACCGAGGGCTGAGTCTGAAGCCGGCCCTTATGTGAATTCAACCATCAACCTGAAGGTGTCGTATGATCATTTCCAGGTATAAGGAGCTCCAATCACCCACATTTCAACAGAAGCTAAAGTAGTTGGATGGGCAGGAATCGTGTAGTTTAGCTGCGGTCGTGGTAAGCGAGATTCGCACAGCTTTATGGGGGATTTCTGCGCATCCAACTGCGAGTACTCACGGTAAGGAGAAATTCGTTAAAGCGAATTTCCAAGACAGTTTGGTGAGCCTGGTGGATACTAACGCGTATTCTGGGATAGCTAACCGAGCACGAGGGGGGAATGAGCCATTATGAACTAGCAAAAAGTATGCCGGCACATTTCAGGTCTCTCTGCCATTAAGAGGATCGCTTTTTGCGCGTTCGTGTGGCTGATTTCGCTCTCTGTTAGCTAACAAGAATTACCGCTTAGCTTTGTCCTAAAATCTTGATCTGTGGGTGAAAGACGAGGGTTTTCTCTGCTGAGAGCAGCAGAGGGGTGGGTTTGGTTGGCTGGATTTGGTCAAGTTTAAAAATCTTCCAACCAAAAATTAAACACTTGAGCCCCAGAGGATTTACCCCCCTAAATGACCAGGCCTTTTTTTGCTGTTTGGCGCTGCACTAATTCAAATGATAATTGCACGGTCATGCAATGCTGTACCCAAACAAAATTTACGTCCTTTTTTTCACACAAATAGAGCTTTCTTTTGGTGGTATTTTATCACCTGTGCGCTTTTTATTTTTTGCGCTATGAACAAAAAAAACCACGAAAATTTTGAAAAAAAAAAATATTTTCTACTTTCAGCTATAAAAAATATATCGTAAACTCAAAGTTAGTCATAAATTTAAGCCAAAATGTATTCTGCTACATGTTTTTGGTAAAAAAAATCCCGTGCATTAGCGGGCAAACTGGCGCTATCTAGGAGGGGCGCTAACACTATCGGAAGTCACCAGTGACACTAATACAGTGATCAGTAAAAATCTGTTCACTGTAATCAATGACACTGGTGACAGGGCAGTGAAGGGGTTAACTGGGGGGGGGAGGGGGGCGATCAAGGGGTTAAATGGGATTTCTGGTGCACTAGCGGGCAAACTGGCACTATCTGGGAGGGGCGCTAACACTATCGGAAGTCGCCAGCGACACTGATACAGTGATCAGTAAAAATCGGTTCACTGATCAGTGACACTGGTGACAGGGCAGTGAATGGGTTAACTGGGGGGGGAGATTAAGGGGTTAAATGGGATTACTGGTGTACTAGCGGGCAATCTGGCGCTATCTGGGAGGGGCGCTAACACTATCGGAAGTCGCCAGCGACACTGATACAGTGATCATTAAAAATTGGTTCACTGATCAGTGACACTGGTGACAGGGCAGTGAAGGGGTTAACTGGGGGGGATGATCAAGGGGTTAAACGGGATTACTGGTGTACTGGCGGGCAAACTGGCGCTATCTGGGAGGGGCGCTAACTCTATCGGAAGTCGCCAGCGACACTGATACAGTGATCAGTAAAAATTGGTTCACTGATCAGTGACACTGGTGACAGGGCAGGGAAGGGGTTAACTGGGGGGGGGTGATCAAGGGGTTAAACGGGATTACTGGTGTACTGGCGGGCAATCTGGCGCTATCTGGGAGGGGCGCTAACTCTATCGGAAGTCACCAGCGACACTGATACAGTGATCAGTAAAAATTGGTTCACTGATCAGTGACACTGGTGACAGGGCAGTGCAGGGGTTAACTGGGGGGGGGCAATCAAGGGGTTAAACGGGATTACTGGTGTACTGGCGGGCAAACTGGCGCTATCTGGGAGGGGCGCTAACTCTATTGGAAGTCGCTAGCGACACTGATACAGTGATCAGTAAAAATTGGTTCACTGATCAGTGACACTGGGTGACAGGGCAGTGAAGGGTTTAACTGGAGGGGGGGGGGTGATCAAGGGGTTAAACGGGATTACTGGTGTACTGGCGGGCAATCTGGCGCTATCTGGGAGGGGCGCTAACTCTATCGGAAGTCGCCAGCGACACTGATACAGTGATCAGAAAAAAATTGGTTCACTGATCAGTGACACTGGGTGACAGGGCAGTGAAGGGGTTAACTGGAGGGGGGGGGGGGGCGATCAAGGGGTTAAAAGAGATTACTGGTGTACTGGCGGGCAAAACTGGCGCTATCTGGGAGGGGCGCTAACTCTATCGGAAGTCGCCAGCGACACTGATACAGTGATCAGTAAAAATTGGTTCACTGATCAGTGACACTGGGTGACAGGCAGTGAAGGGTTTAACTGGAGGGGGGGGGGGCGATCAAGGGGTTAAACGGGATTACTGGTGTACTGGCGGGCAAACTGGCGCTATCTGGGAGGGGCGCTAACTCTATCGGAAGTCGCCAGCGACACTGATACAGTGATCAGTAAAAATTGGTTCACTGATCAGTGACACTGGGTGACAGGGCAGTGAAGGGGTTACTGGAGGGGGGGGCGATCAAGGGGTTAAACGGGATTACTGGTGTACTGGCGGGCAATCTGGCTCTATCTGGGAGGGGCGCTAACTCTATCGGAAGTCGCCAGCGACACTGATCAGTAAAAATCGCTTCACTGATCAGTAACACTGGTGACAGGGCAGTGAAGGGTTAACTGGAGGGGGGGGGGGGGGCGATCAGGGGGTTAAATGTGTCCTAGAGTGTTCTAACTGTAGTGTAGTGCTTGTGTACTCACTTTTTGGATGTCTTCTTCTCTGTCTGGAACGGAATGTGTCCAGGCAGAGAAAAATGACATCATATCCTGCCCTGTGTATGTCAACACAGGACAGGATAGGACAGGGACCGATCATGTGATTTCAGCCAGAAATCACTGGCTGAAATCTAATGATTGATCCCTCCTGGATCAAATAGTGTCACCCGCGGGTCGGCGGGAGTGCGCGCGTGCGCCCCCTGACGGCGAAAGTGTCGGGAGCGCGGAACCCGTTTTAAAAACGTGGTTTTGCGCTCCACTGCTGCCCTGCACACGTATATACACAGTGGCAGGGCGGCAAGCGGTTTAAACGGGTATATGTTTTAGTGGGTAAAAGTTGTTGCATAGTTTTAGGTAAGTATTTGCGGGTTGTAGGTACTGTGGTGATTGCTTTACCCCCCTCCACGTGAGGTAATTATTACAGTGCTGAAAGGCTTAGGTTAATTGTTAACTGTTGTAAGATCTTTGTGTGTATGTAATTGTCCAGTGTATGTTCTGTCCAAAAGTCTTTTTTATGTAAGAAGTTAGAGGCAATTTTGAGGCTAGTTTCTACCATGTGCTTCCCTGTGGGGGGCATTTTCTTGACTAACCACATGTGCTGCTTTGTTTGGCAACCAGTTGTGAATGCCATGTGGCTTCTCCACCATTCCTTTTTCCAAGTTTCGCTTTGAGTTTCAATGATCTCTATGCATTGTGCATGAAGTTTCCTATATGCATTTGACCCATTTTGTGTTTGTAATCCAAATTTTTTTACAGTTTAATTTGTTTGCTTTTAGCTTTAAAATTTGCGTATTGCCAGCCAATTTAAAGTGTGTTAAGCGAGTTTTTCCCTCAAATGTTCCACATTTAGTGAGCGCAGTGAAGTCTGGGTTTTTGCACATAGATTTCTTGTTAAAAGTAGTTCCTTATTGTAAAGCGGGTTTGTTTTAAAGCTGCTGCGTTGCGTGTTTCGCATCCAGCAGACTTTTTGTGTAAACGGTTTTAGGTGGTTGCAGCGAAGATTGCGTGTGTAGCGCAGGTCGTTTAGAGGCGCTGA
>CATNWA010003380.1:0-19491 GCA_951230385.1 Staurois parvus | reverse complement strand
AATTTCAATTTATTTATACCATTTTTTTGTGGGACGCTAAAACGTTAAAACAAAGCAATAAATTTCCCCATTTTTGGGATTTTTTTTCCCAAAAAATGTAGCAAAATTACATTTTGGTTTAAAAATTTTTGCCCAAAAACTTTGGTTTACGATATATTTTTTATGGGTTGAAATTAAAAAAAATTGGGTTTTTTTTCAAAAATTTTCGTGTTTTTTGTTTTTTTGCGCCAAAAATAAAAAGCGCACGGTAATCAATACCACCAAAAGGGGGGGGGGGGAAAGACTCTATTTGTGTGAAAAAAAGGACGTAAATTTCGATTGGGCTACAGATTGCATGACCGCGCAATTATCATTTGAATTAGTGCAGCGCTGCTATGAGCAAAAAAGGCATAAATTACAGTATCGTATAACCATAGTTTGTATGACGCTCTATAAACGTTCACACAACAGCAATCAATTATTACTCTACTCTATTGGGATTTTTTTACCAATAAACATGGAGCAGACATACATTTATGGGCTGATACTTATGGACTAACTTTGAGTTTGTTTACGATATATTTTTTATAGCGGAAAGTAGAAAAATTGTTTTTTTTTCTCAAGATTTTCGTTTGTTTTTTTGTTTATAGCGCCAAAAATAAAAAGCGCACAGGTGATCAAATACCACCAAAAGAAACAGCTCTATTGTGTGTGAAAAAAAGGACGTAAATTTTGTTTGGGTGCAGCATTGCTATGACCGCCGCAATTATCATTTGAATTAGTTTCAAGCACTGTATAGCAAAAAAAGGCATAAATTACAGTATCTATACCATAGTTTGTAGACGCTATAACGTTCACACAAGAGCAAATCAATATACACTTATTGGGATTTTTTTTACCAAAAATCATGTAGCAGAAATACATTTTGGCTTAAATTATGACTAACTTTGAGTTTACGATATAATTTTTTATAGCTGGCGAAGTAGAAAAAAATTAGTTTTTTTTTCAAAAATTTTCGTGTTTTTTTTTTTGTTTATAGCGCAGAAAATAAAAAGCGCACAGGTGATCAAATACCACCAAAGAAAGCTCCATTTGTGTGAAGGAAAGGACGTAAATTTTGTTTGGGTACATTGCATGAATGGCACGGGGGGGTTGCATGGGGGGGGTGGATGCGGCGCACAAGTTAATCATTTGAATTAGTGCAGCGCAAACAGCAAAAAAAGACCTGGTCATTAAAGGGGGTAAATCCTCTGGGGCTCAAGTGGCTAACTCGAACCTCTCCTTCAACCGCATGTCAAATCATCACAAACACATGCAGGCTCCATCTTCGCAACATTGCCAAGATACGTACCTTCCTCACCCTTGACACCACCAAACTTCTAGTACACTCCCTCATCATCTCAGCGCCTTGAACTACTGTAATTCTCTTCTCACCGGCCCTACCCAAGTGAGGCAGGCTCTCCCCGCTCCAGACCATCCTGAAACTCTCAGCGGCTAGACTCCACCCTCACCACCTCCGCTCACCTCTGCCACCCCCTCTCTGCCTCTCCCTCCACTGGACTCCTGATTGCCCAACGCCATCAAATTTAAACTCTAACCCTGACCTACAAAGCCGTTCACAAGACACTGCCCTGACTACCTCACCAACCTGATCCCCAAGTACCGCCCCTACCCGTTACCTCTTCGCTCCTCACAGGACCTCCTTTCTATCCTGCTCCCTGGTCTCCTCCGATGCCCATGGTACTACAAGGCACAGCAATCACGGTGGAGGATAAACTGGGAAATGATCAGTGAGGGAATCCACCACCTCTGCACAGATGTACAACTCACCAGAAAGCTACTGGTAAAAAAGCATCAGGGATGGAAACCAGCCAGAAGCCTCTAGCATGGACTGCTCCGCCACACGCAAACGGAAGATGGAATCTCTCCTAGGAAAATAGCTCACCATTCCTGTTTTTCAGTCCGTTGTTACTTGGCCAGCAGGATGGAGGCTCCGAGATACCAGGACGCAGCATAGGTTTCCATGGCTGAGCAGCTGCATCCAAGCCTTACATCACCAAGTGCAATTACAAAGCGTCGGATGCCGTGGTGTAAAGCACGGTCGCCACTGGACTCTAGAGCAGAGGAGACGTGTTCTCTGGAGTGACCAATCACACTTCTCTGTCTGGCAATCTGATGGACGTTTCTGGGTTTGGTAGTTGCCAGGAAAACGGTACTTGCCTGACTGCATTGTGCCAAGTGTTAAAGTTTAGTGGAGGGGAGATTATGGTGTGGGGTTGTTTTTCAGGGGTTGGGCTTGGCCCCCTAGTTCCCATGAAGGGAACTCTTAAGGCCATCAGCATACCAAGACATTTTGGACAATTTCATGCTCCCCTCGTAACTTTATGGGAAGAGTTTTGGGGATGGCCCCTTCCTGTTCCAAACATGACTGCGCACCAGGTGCACAAAGCAAAGTTCATAAAGACATGGAGGAGCCAGTTTGGGATGCAGGAAACTTGACTGTCCTGCACAGAGTCCTGACCTCAACCCCATAGAACACCTTTGGGATGAATTAGAGCGGGTAGACTGTGAGCCAGGCCTCCTCTTTCCGACATCAAGCGCCTGACGTCACAAATGTGCTTCTGGAAGAATGGTCCAACCTTCCCATAGACACCCTACTAAACCTTGTGGACGGCCTTCCCAGAAGAGTTGAAGCTGTTATAGCTGCAAAGGGCGGGGCCAACTCTATATTGAACCCTACAGACTAAGATTGGGGGGCCATTAAAGGTCATGTGTGTGGAAAGGGGCGGGGCCAACTCAATATTGAACCCTACGGACTAAGACTGGGAGGCCATTAAAGGTCATGTGTGTGGAAAGACCGGCCGACCAATACTTTTGGCAATTTAGTGTAGCTCTAACATAGTCCACAGTGCTGCACAGAGAACCATGTATCAATCACATCAGTCTTTACACCAGAGAAGCTTACACTCTAATACACCCACCTCAGTCACAATATTATAATATAGCTCTGACATATTCTGCAGTGCTGTACCCAAAATGGAAACATTAGCCTTTAATGACTACATGCAGCACACAGTGAGGATTTTCATTTTTTTTTTTATTAAATACTTTATTATATATAAAAATATAAACATGTGAATCCAGCGCAATACAAAAATAGAGCTGATAAAAATTGCACACAAAGAAACAAAACATTTAAAATGTATAACAATCAACAAGTCTGGATATGAGAATGCATTTAATATTTGCAGTCTGACGTCTTCGGAAAGAACTGAGAATGTGAGTTTTGCAGAAAAGAGATACATTCCCCCCCATCATGAAGTGGGGGGAATGTATCTCTTTCCTGCAAAACTCACATTCTGAACTTTAAGGCTTCGATCACATGGGTGTGCTACAGCGATCGTCCATGGAAGGCCTTGTTTAACCACACAGAGATGTATAGGTGTCCTGTGCATCCCCATTTGGGCAGTCCTAGTAATGCCAATTGGGACACATTGGCTGTACAGGCACAGCCGCTCCTCCCAATCAGACATCTATGGGGGCCCATGGCCCCCAAACACAGACAATGTAAGTTCACGCACCCACACTTTAACAGTTTCAACCTTTAAAAGTCATTATTAACAACTTTAAAACCCAACTTCAACCAAAACATTTTTTTTTTAAATTTTTGGTTAGCATGAGGAACGGTTATAATAACTGTTGGTTCCATTCTGAAGACTAGACCTCAATTCCTGTGCTGGTAATCAAAATGAAACTGAGATCTACCCAACGGGGAGATAGATGGCAATAAAAACCCAACATAGATTCTCATCCTTCCCCACTCTGGTTAACAACATTTTTCATTTCTGTATATTGTCTCTTTGGAGAGGATTTGGTCACTTTCTGTCTTGGTGGCCTTGCAGGAAGCATCTCCCTAATGATTACAGCAACAGCTTTAAAACTTTGATATCACAGCAATGAGACAGGAAGAGAATATGGACTCAGCAAACTTAAACACTGCCATAAAGAGATGGAGCTTTGACCTTGACATCACAGTGATGGGCCAATAGGGAGGAGGGAGGGAGCAGGCAAACATAGACTCTGCCCTAAAGGGACGGAGCTTTGACCTTGACTTTACAGTGATGGGCCAATAGGAAGGAGGAAGGGAGAGGACAAACTTTGATACTGTCCTAAAAAAGATGGAGCTTTGACCTTGACCTCACAGTGATGGGTCAATAGGCAGCTGGCAAACTTTGACAATGCCCTAAAGAGATGGAGCCTTGACTTTGACCTGACAGTGATGGGTCAATAGGAAAGAGGGAAGGGGTGGGCAAACTTTGACATGGCTCTAAAGAGATAGAGCGTTGACCTCACAGTGAAGGGTCAATAGGGAGCAGGCATAATTTGGCACTGCTCTAAAGAGATAGAGCTTTGACCTTGACCTCATAGTGATGGGACAATAGGGAGCAGGCATAATTTGGCACTGCTCTAAAGAGATAGAGCTTTGACCTTGACCTCATAGTGATGGGTCAATAGGCAGCTGGCAAACTTTGACAATACCCTAAAGAGATGGAGCCTTGACTTTGATCTCACAGTGATAGGTCAATAGGAATGAGGGAGGGGGTGGTCAAAGTTTGACATGGCTCTAAAGAGATGGAGCGTTGACCTCACAGTGATGGGTCAATAGGGAGCAGGCAAAATTTGGCACTGCTCTAAAGAGATAGAGCTTTGACCTTGACCTCATGGTGATGGGACAATAGGGAGCTGGCAAAATCTTGACACTGCTCTAAAGAGATGGAGCTTTGGCCTTGACCTCATAGTGATGGGACAATAGGGAGCTGGCAAACTTTGACACTGCTCTAAAGAGATGGAGCTTTGACTTTGCCATCAAAGTGATGGTTCAATAGGGAGGAGGGATGGGGTGGGCAAACTTTAACAATGCTCTAAGGAGATGGAGCTTTGACCATGAAATTACAGCAATGGGGGCAATAGGGAGGAGGTAGGGAGTGGGCAAAGTTTGACAATGTCCAAAACTATCAGTACTATGACCAATAAGAATGGTCCAGGATTCAGCCATAGCAGTGGAGACTTCAGGCTGCTATGAGGCAAAATAAATACAAGGTGGGCTTAGCGTGGATGGGCCTGGTTTAATAAGTACAGTATAAGACTTCTCAAAATTATCAAAAACCTTCACAATGACTATCGTCCACATTTCTCTTATGTCCACATACCATTTTTATGAATTTGCACTTTAAACTGAACCTGTAATTGGCTGTCCCAATGCACCACAACAGGTAAACATTCATTTATACAGAAATGTAACACCTCTGATGTTCCTGAACAGCCAATCACCAGTCCTGAGCACTGTCAGGTGGAGGCAAGATCTGTCTCTTGCCAAACATAATACAAGCTTGTATTATAATCGACATTAGACAATTTATATCTTCCTGTGATGTCATTTCTCTTACAGTTGCCCAAAAATGCATTAAAAAAAAAGGATAAGGAACCTCTGTTTAAACTGAGATTTCCTTTAGGTAAAGGTTCTTTATTCCAAAGATTTTTATTTATTACAAAGCAGAGGATATAGTATCCACCTTTACATTCGGTAAAGTTTCCTTGAATTAATAATACTGGTAGGTATTCTGAAATACTGAAAAACCTTAAGAGACAATATCATTCTCTAGAGGATAACACATGTAAATGTATGCCAAAGGTTAGAGGACACCTTCAATATCCATTATGATCTAGCAGATTTTTTGCTTTTTTTCTTGGGCTTTTTCTTCATCTTGAGCAACGGTGTGATAGCAGTCAGTTGGTCATGCTCTCCTTTACCTTTAAAATAATATGATGAATTTAGGATGGTCTGAACAAACTTTGAATTGTCGAAAGGCTGTGGTGGGCTCACCATGATTTCCCTCTTGATAGTCTTTCCTGAGGCTTTGATATCTGGAGAAGACCCGATTATAATAACCTCATCGTCATTGACAAGACCTCTGCGTGAGTTGATAGCTCTGGTTCGAGACTGCAGGCGAAGATCAAGAGGCTTCTCGGAGCAGGCCTCCAACACCTTGAGTTTCTTCAGGAAAGTCATCAATGAAAGGTAAGTAAAAAGGTTGTCAGTCTGAGTTGACTTATCCTTTGAGATTCTACCACAGTCTTGCATCTCAAATGAATCTTCTTCACTCTTGAGCAAGGAATGAGACAGCGGCTGTATTCCAAAGGAAGAGTTTTGAC
The DNA here is from genome assembly GCA_951230385.1 of Staurois parvus. Classification (NCBI taxonomy): domain Eukaryota; kingdom Metazoa; phylum Chordata; class Amphibia; order Anura; family Ranidae; genus Staurois; species Staurois parvus. The sequence goes on along the minus strand of CATNWA010003380.1, from coordinate 13,299 downwards.
TTATTCTCTGTTCCATGCCTTCACCATCTTGCCGTTCCTGACCAAGAGGTGGTGACTCTTCACTACAACTCAAAAGTCCATTTGGAAAGAACAAGTGCTTCTGAGTTATGAACAGATCTTGACTGTGATCAGAAACTGTGTTTGTATCATCAACTTTGCCACAAACTCCAGTTTGATCCACCAAGAAACCCTTGGGTAGATTATGTGGAGAAGACAATGAACACCTCAATGATTCTGCTCGTTGGTGACGCTTTAATTTCTTTCGGTAGGACCCGCTCTTCTGGAGTAGGTTGTTTCTCCAACAGAGAACAATTATTAGGAAGCAGTGATTCAAAATGAACTTCCCGATGTTTCTTCTTTTCATTCTTCACCTTGACAGAAGGTATGTCTGTCATTTTGTCAGACTGGCCATTTTGCTGTGGCAGAAAGTTCTCCAAACATTCCAGTGCAGATCTTTTACCCTTCTTCTTGGATGAGCTACTTTTAATGGAGGAACCACTCAAAAGATTGACATTCTCTATGTCTTTGCATGGTATTGGAGATCCTAATGAGTCAAAATGAACTTCATGTTTTTTTTTCTTTTGTTTCTTCACCTTGATGGAGATAGGACAAGTATTTTGTTAGAATGGCGGTCTTCTTGTGGAAGAACATTCTCTGAAAATTCCAACTGAGACCTTTTCTTCTTGGATGAGCTGCTTTTAAAGGAGGATTCGCTTACAGGGCTGACATCAACTATTTCAAGTTTGGGAGATCTTAATGAATCCTCAGAAGCAAATTTAGATTTCTTGTGTTTCTTTGATTCTTTGTTCTTGCGTTCCCTTGTTTTGTTTTTAGTATTCAAGACAGAATTTTCCAGAAGATTTAGATATTCAAGATCCTCCTCCCTCAACTCCTCTTCATCCAGATTCTAGACAAAGAAGCATTAAGATATTACAATGGAAGAGTATTTTATAGTATTATGTGGGAGTTCTTTTAGGGAACGATAGCTTTAAATACAGAACTTTATTTTGTTAAATTGTAAATGAAGGCAACAAAATAAATTACAAGATTTGATGGCAAGCTACTTTGCCTGCGTGAGACATCAAAGAGTTTAGAGCAGGTGGGATTAGAAATACTTGGTCTGCATATTCACATGGCTCAGTGACTCCTATTCTCAGAACAGATTACTGAGAACAAGACCACTGTAAGCAGCAGAAAAACAAATGATGCCTGGGTGGAAAAGAGGAGCTCTGGGTAGGTGTCCTTATGGGCATTTCAAGGTCAAAATTAACTGCATTGCACCTCAAGTCTTACTTCAATAATGATTATTAAATGATGGTTTATTTTTCCATGTCAAGGGTTATGGGAGGGTTAGTATTAGGATTATGTAGTAATATAGCCGGCAACTCGGTCACTTCTTCGTAAATAATCTTTATTAGCACACAATGGGAATTATAAGATCCATAAAAACGAACGCGTTTCGGCCACAGCCTTCCTCATAGCATATGGTATGCAATGAGGAAGGCTGTGGCTGAAACGCATTAATTATATTAGTACACAATGGGAATTATAAGATCCATAAAACCTAATGCGTTTCGGCCACAGCCTTCCTCATAGAATATGGAAGGCAATGAGGAAGGCTGTGGCCGAAACGCGTTAAGTTTTATGGATCTTATAATTCCCATTGTGTGCTAATAAAGATTATTTATGAAGAAGTGACCGAGTTGCTGTCTATATTACTACATATCCTGAAGTGAACACTCTACCCTGTGCACTGGTTCTCCACTCCCATCTGTTTCTTAAGGCAGTAGAGCTTGCGTTCTTTCCATTGTTGGGGTTACATGAAGATCAGTGTTAGGGTTACTAGCAAACCTAGTATGAGAGTTAGTGTAAAGGATGCAGGAAGAGTTACTGTTACATTTGGTACTGTAGAGAAGGTTCCTGGGGGAGATAGAGTTAGAGCTGCAGAAAGGATTGATCTTTGGAGCTGAGGATTCCAGTGCTGGAGAGGTAAGTATGCAAACAAGAAGTAAAATTTACATGAGGGATTTTTAGTTTTGAGGGTTAAAGGGAAATTTGAGATTTAGGGGTCTAGCTATAAAAGATGATCAAAGTCATCAATTAAAGGTAAGTAAAAAGGTTTTCAGTCTGAGTTGACTTATCCTTTGAGATTCTACCACAGTCTTGCAACTCACATGAATCTTCTTTACTCTTGAGCAAGGAATGAGACAGTGGCTGTATTCCACAGGAAGAGTTTTGACTTCTTCTCTGTTCCATGCCTTCACCATCTTGCCGTTCCTGACGAAGGAATGAGACAGTGGCTGTATTCCACAGGCAGAGTTTTGACTTCTTCTCTGTTCCATACCTTCACCATCTTGCCGTTCCTGACGAAGGAATGAGACAGTGGCTGTATTCCACAGGAAGAGTTTTGACTTCTTCTCTGTTCCATGCCTTCATCTTGCCGTTCCTGACGAAGGAATGAGACAGTGGCTGTATTCCACAGGAAGAGTTTTTGACTTCTTCTCTGTTCCATACCTTCACCATCTTGCTGTTCCTGACCAAGGAATGAGACAGCGGCTGTATTCTACAGGCAGAGTTTTGACTTCTTCTCTGTTCCATACCTTCACCATCTTGCTGTTCCTGACCAAGGAATGAGACAGTGGCTGTATTCCACAGGAAGAGTTTTGACTTCTTCTCTGTTCCATACCTTCACCATCTTGCTGTTCCTGACCGTTACTCTTCACTACAACTCAAAAGTCCATTTGGAAACAACAAGTGCTTCAGAGTTATGAAGAGATCTTGACTGTGATCAGAAACTGTGTTCGTATCATCAACTTTGCCACAAACTCCAGTTTGGTCCACCAAGAAAGCCTTGGACTTTTGGGACTGTAGAGAAGGTTCCTGGGAGAGATGGAGTTAGAGCTGCAGAAAGGATTGATCTTTGGAGCTGAGGATTCCAGTGCTGGAGAGGTAAGTATGCAAACAAGAAGTAATATTTAAATGAGGGACTTTTAGTTTTGAAGGTTAAAGGGAGATTTGAGATTTAGGGGTCTAGCTATAAAAAATGATCAAATTCATCAATGAAAGGTAAGTAAAAAGGTTTTCAGTCGGAGTTGACTTATCCTTTGAGATTCTACCACAGTCCTTGCATCTCACATGAATCTTCTTCACTCTTGAGCAAGGAATGAGACAGTGGCTGTATTCCACAGGAAGAGTTTTGACTTCTTCTCTGTTCCATACCTTCACCATCTTGCCGTTCCTGACCAAGGAATGAGACAGTGGCTGTATTCCACAGGAAGAGTTTTGACTTCTTCTCTGTTCCATACCTTCACCATCTTGCTGTTCCTGACCGTTACTCTTCACTACAACTCAAAAGTCCATTTGGAAACAACAAGTGCTTCAGAGTTATGAACAGATCTTGATTGTGATCAGAAACTGTGTTTGTATCATCAACTTTGCCACAAACTCCAGTTTGGTCCACCAAGAAAGCCTTGGACTTTTGGGACTGTAGAGAAGGTTCCTGGGAGAGATCAAGTTAGAGCTGCAGAAAGGATTGATCTTTGGAGCGGAGGAATCCAGTGCTGGAGAGGTAGGTATGGAAACAAGAAGTAAAATTTACATGAGGGATTTTTAGTTTTTGAAGGTTTAAAAGGGAGATTTGAGATTTAGGGGTCTAGCTATAAAAGATCCACTGTGTGATTTTCATGGCAAACATTGACTGGACATTTGTCTGTCTGGTGAGGGAGAGATTTGTAATGAGGGTTTGTACTTAAGGTTGTGTATGGGGGATGTATGCACTGATGGTCTGCACTGGGGGAAGGGGGGGCAATGTCTCTACTGAGCGTCTATACTTGAGAAGGGCTTATAAGGTATGTTTGTACTGAGGTTCTTAACTTGGGGAGAGGGGAGTTATGAGGGGCTGTATGTACTGAGGGTTTTGTACTTGGTGGGGGGGGGGGGGTGTCTGTACTGAGGATCTGTACTTTGGGAGGGGGGAGGGTTGGAGGGGCGTCTGTACTGAGGGTCTGTATTTTGGGGAATGGGGATGTCTATACTAGGTAACGAGGGCTGGGAGAGGGGAGGTTTAGGAATGTTGGGGGGAGTCTGTTTATTCTGGGGGATTTATGCTGGGGAGGACATTAGTATGGAGTGGACTGTGATGTGGGAGTCGGCCTGTAATGGGAGGGATGGTTAAACTGGGGGTTGGCTGCCTGTACTGAGGGGTCTGTGTTAGGGAGGGTTGGCCTGTACTGCGTGATCTGTATTGGGGGGAGGAGTTGGGACTATGCTGGAGGGAGGGGGGGTCAGACTGTATTCAGGGGTCTCTGCTGGGGGAGGGTTTTAGAACTAAAGGGCCTGTGCTGGGGGGGGGGGGTTGCTCTGCACTGGGGGTTGGTTGCCTGTACTGAGGGGTCAGTGTTGGGGAGGGTTGGTCTGTACTAAGTGATTTGTATTGGGGGGAGGAGTTGGACTATGCTGGGGGGGGGGTCAGACTGTATTGAGGGGTCTAGTTGCTCTGCACTGGGGGTTGGCTGCCTGTACTGAGGGGTTTGTGTTAGAGGGGGTCAGTTTTTACTAAGGTGTCTGTGTTTGGGAGGGGTCAGTCTGTGCTGGGGGGCATTTTACTGTATTGAGGGGTCTGTGGTGGTGGGGGGCGTTAGTACTCAGGGGTCTGTGTTAGGGGGGATTTGGTCTTGTGTCAGGGTTTGGGGGGGGGGGGGGGGGGGAGGGTTGGACTGTAGGATGTGCCAAATCGGTCCGTACTGAGGGATCTGCATGGGGGGAGGGGTTGGACTGTGCTAGGTATGTGCCACTGCATTATAATAGATTCCAAATACAAGATTCCCTCTGTGCATTTAAATTCAAACAAGATATACTCATCAGTATCAGTGTACAAAATAATAGAGGGATTCCAATGGCAAACAAGACATCAGCTGCCGCATTACACTTAGAGACCTCTCAGACATACAGTAGCGTTTACTGCCTTCTGAAAAGTGATCCGAGGCGGATTGCCTTGCAGATTGCAGTAGCTAACAGGCATTTAGAGGGTGATACCGGAGTTGTTACTTTTTTATTTTATTGGTCTAACTACAATTTTAGGTTGCGAGACCGGACCGCAACTACGAGCCAAGCATTTGGCTCACGGATGCAGTGCAGCCCCACTGATCTCAATGGGCAAGTTAGGCAGGCGCTGCCACTTGTCAAACTCTGCCGGAGTGAACACTGCCGCAGGCGCAAAGCATCACGGCCACAACATGTGTACAGCCTTGCCAGGCTAATGTTAGAATTCCGGTGGGCCGGCCGCCTGCCAGTTTGAAGCCCTAATAGCGTATCCTCTGAACGGGAAAGTCTAATGCAATAAAATACAGACGGACGAATGTCCTGCAAACACAAAACTTTTTTTTTTTTTGCACATAATTATTCTTTAATTAGAACTCTACAGGAGTACAAAGTCCACCATATACATTACTATACAGAACAGAACACAGGTGAGGTGAGGGGTCTGTGTTGGGGGGAAGGGATCGGTCCACACTGAGGGATTTGTGTTTGAGGTGGGAGGGGATAGACTGTGCTGGGGGGTCAGACTGTACTGAGGGGTCTGTGCTGGGGGGGGTTAGGACTATGCTGGGGAGGTCAGACTGTTGTTAGGGGTCTGTGTTGGGGGGGGATGGATTATGTTACGGGGGTAGTCAGAATACTGTACTGAGGGGTCTGAGCTGGAGGATGGGGGGGCATTAGTACTGAGGGGTCTGTATTGGGGGGAAGGGGTCAGTCTGTACTAAAAAGGTCTGTAACAGGGGGAGGGGGTTAGACAGTGTTGGAAGCTCCATCTGTATTGAGGGGTCTTTGCTAGGGGAGAAGGGGTCGTTATGTACTCAGGGATGTGTTGGGGGGGGGGGGGAGAGAACAGACTGTGCTGTGTGGTCAGACTGTACTGAGGGGTCTGTGTTGGGGCGGGTGGTCAGATGGTACTGAGGGGTCTGAGCTGGAAGACAGGAGGCATTAGTACTGAGGGGTCTGTATTTGGGGGAAGGGGTCTGTATGTAGTGAGTGATCTGTGTTGGGGTGGGATAGACTGTGCTGGGTGTCAGACTGTACTGAGGGATCTGTGTTGGGGGGGTTAGTTAGACTACTGTACTGAGGGGTCTGAGTTGGAGGATGGGGGGCATTAATACTGAGGGGGTCTGTATTTGGGGGAAGGGGGTCTGTATGTAGTGAGTTATCTGTGTTGGGGGGGGATAGACTGTGCTGGGTGTCAGACTGTACTGAGGGATCTGTGTTGGGGGGGTAGTCAGACTACTGTACTGAGGGGTCTGAGATTGGAGGATGGGGGGGCATTAGTACTGAGGGGTCTGTATTGGGGGGGGGAAGGGATCGGTCTGTACTAAAAAGGTCTGTAACAGGAGGAGGGGTCAGACAGTGTTGGGAGGTCCAACTGTACTGAGGGGTCTTTGCTGGGGGGGGAGGGTCAGTCTGTACTCAGGGATGTGTTGGGGGGGGGGGGAAGAAGACAGACTGTGCTGGGTGGTCAGACTGTGCACTAAGGGGGTCTGTGCTGGGGAGGTCAAACTGTACTGAGGGGCCTGTGTTGGGAGGGGGGGGGGGGTGGGTCAGACGGTACTGAGGGGTCTGAGCTGGAGGACAGGGGGCATTAGCACTGAGGGGTCTGTATTTGGGGGAAGGTGTCGGTCTGTAGTGAGTGATCTGTATTGGGGGGGGGTCAGACTGTGCTGGGGGTCAGACTGTACTGAGGGGTCTGTGCTGGGTGGGGGGGATGGACTGTGTTGGGGAGGTCAGACTGTACTGAGGGCTCTGTGTTGGGGGGGGGGACAGGATGGATTGTGTCGAGGGGGCAGACTTCTGTACTGATGGATCTGAGCTGGAGGATGGGGGGGTATTAGCGCTGAGGGGTCCGTACTGGGCGGAGGGGGTCAGTCTGTACAACTGAAAGGTCTGTATCAGGGGAAGGGGTCAGACTGTGTTGGGAAGGTCCAACTGTACTGAGGGGTCTGTGCTGGGAGGGGGGGGCATTTGTATTGAGGGGTCTGTGTTGAGGGAGGGGTTGGTCTGTACTGGCAGGAGGGGTCGGACTGTGCTTGAGAGGATCAATTGTACTGAGGGATCTGTGTGGGGGGGTAGTTAGACTACTGTACTGAGGGGTCTGAGTTGGAGGATGGGGGGCATTAATACTGAGGGGGTCTGTATTTGGGGGAAGGGGTCTGTATGTAGTGAGTGATCTGTGTTGGGGGGGGATAGACTGTGCTGGGTGTCAGACTGTACTGAGGGATCTGTGTTGGGGGGGTAGTCAGGCTACTGTACTGAGGGGTCTGAGCTGGAGGATGGGGGGCATTAGTACTGAGGGGTCTGTATTGGGGGGGGAAGGGATCGGTCTGTACTAAAAAGGTCTGTAACAGGAGGAGGGGTCAGACAGTGTTGGGAGGTCCAACTGTACTGAGGGGTCTTTGCTGGGGGGGGGAGGGGTCAGTCTGTACTCAGGGATGTGTTGGGGGGGGGGGGGGAGAAGACAGACTGTGCTGTGTGGTCAGACTGTGCACTAAGGGGGTCTGTGCTGGGGAGGTCAAACTGTACTGAGGGGCCTGTGTTGGGAGGGGGGGGGGAGGGTGGTCAGACGGTACTGAGGGGTCTGAGCTGGAGGACAGGGGGGCATTAGCACTGAGGGGTCTGTATTTGGGGGAAGGTGTCGGTCTGTAGTGAGTGATCTGTATGGGGGGGGGGGGTCAGACTGTACTGAGGGGTCTGTGCTGGGTGGGGGGGATGGACTGTGTTGGGGAGGTCAGACTGTATTGAGGGCTCTGTGTTGGGGGGGGACAGGATGGATTGTGTCGAGGGGGCAGACTTCTGTACTGATGGATCTGAGCTGGAGGATGGGGGGGTATTAGCGCTGAGGGGTCCGTATTGGGCGGAGGGGGTCAGTCTGTACAACTGAAAGGTCTGTATCAGGGGAAGGGGTCAGACTGTGTTGGGAAGGTCCAACTGTACTGAGGGGTCTGTGCTGGGGGGGGGGGGCATTTAGTATTGAGGGGTCTGTGTTGAGGGAGGGGTTGGTCTGTACTGGCAGGAGGGGTCGGACTGTGCTTGAGAGGATCAATTGTACTGAGGGGTCTGTGCTGGGGGGGGCATTAGTATTAAGGGGTCTAAATGAACAAACGAAACCAGCGCTCAAATCTTCATGCAGACTAGGAACACTGAAACTGTCATTCGTAGAGGTGCAGCCCTTAAAGATCGGGAAATCTTGATACATACTGGTGAACAAAAGCTAAACAGGGCGCACTCTCTTCATGAATTAAACATAGTAAACCAAGAATTTATTACAAAGCATAAAAATGTATACTCCCAAACCGAAGGGGGATAAAAACAGACAAGGAGAGTCCATAATGACAGTCCAAAGTGACAATAGACCCTTAGTGAGGTAAGCTAACGCGTTTCAGGAGACGACCTCCCTTCATCAGAGCTCTGGTTTGGGAGTGTGCATTTTTATGCTTTGTAATAAATTCTTGGTTTTTACTACGTCAATGCATGAAGAGTGCGCCCCCATTTTACTTCTGTTCACCATTAAGGGGTCTGCATTAAGGGAGGGGTCAGTCTGTACTGGCAGGAGGGGTCGGACTGTGCTTGAGGGGTTCAGTTGTGCTGAAGGGTCTGTGCTGGGGGGGAGGGCATTAGTATTAAGGGGTCTGCGTTAAGGGAGGGGTCGGTCTGTACTGGCAGGAGGGGTCGGACTGTGCTTGAGGGGTTCCATTGTACTGAGTGGTCTGTGCTGGGGGGGGCATTAGTATTGAGGGGGTCTGTGTTAAGGGAGGGGTCGGACTGTGCTTGAGGGGTTCAATTGTACTGAGTGGTCTGTGCTGGGGGGCATTAGTATTGAGGGGTCTGTGTTAAGGGAGGGGTCGGACTGTGCTGGAGGGTTTCAATTGTACTGAGGGGTCTGTGCTGGGGGGGCATTTAGTATTGAGGGGTCTGTGTTAAGGGAGGGGTCGGACTGTGCTTGAGGGGTTCAATTGTACTGAGTGGTCTGTGCTGGGGGGGGGCATTAGTATTGAGGGGTCTGTGTTAAGGGAGGGGTCGGACTGTACTGAGTGGTCTGTGCTGGGGGGCATTAGTATTGAGGGGTCTGTGTTAAGGGAGGGGTCGGACTGTGCTTGAGGGGGTTCAATTGTACTGAGGGATTTGTGCTGGGGGGGACACCCTGTACTGAGGGGTCTCTGTAATAGGGAGGAGTTTACTGCTGAGCAGTCTGTGTTGAGGGCAGGGGTGGGTCAGACTGTACTGAGGGGTCTGTTCTGGGGGCTTTAGTGCTGAGGGGTCCGTGCCTCGTCCGTGGAGGGGGGTCGGTGCTGGAGGGGTCAGAACAGACCGTTGTCCTGTGAACACACACATCCTTTTCACACAGACAGTATTTGCGAGTTACCTGTTGCTGCTGTGAGACTTCTGACTTTTTGAAAAGCGAGGGACTGACTCGGAGTGTGTTCTGACTTTGTGGAACTTTCTGTGCCGCCATTTCTATTCCTCGTGGATGGTGAACGCTGGAAACAAGAGATGAGTTATAAACAACGGACAATCCCACCATCTTCAGAGCAGTGTGGGGGGCTCAGACATTTCACCGGGAAACCCTTCACAGAGGATGTGCCGCAGCACCACAAAGGTCGGTAATGTTAGGTTTCGTCCCCAGATTTCAGAGGCAGCAATCGGGGTGTCCCTAGGGGTCCCCATGAGTGTAAAAGAGCACCACAAGTACGTAACGAGTCCAGTTAAACGTTTATTATCCTCAATAAAAGAGCAGAAGATAAAACCAACACTTTGGGGGCTTAAAAACCGTCCTTCATCAGGGCCAGCAGAACTCAAAGCCTGTAGCAATCATGCACACAAAGATGGACGTGGTCATCCATTTTGCTCCAAACCTCTCCATCTTGTATCTCTCTCTCCCAAATCAGATTCCTCCGATATCCCACTTCCCTCTCTGTTGAGTGACATGTGGTCTGGATGATGACAGAGATCACAGGCAGCAAACTCATTGGGGGGGCGTCGTGGCTATAACCCCCACTTGCTGGTGCCCCTATGTCTGCGAGACTCTTGCTGGAGAAGGGATCGTAAAAACATAAACAAAGCCCTCACTGAGCTTCAAAGACATTCCAGGTAGTCGTAAAAAACAGATTTACATTTAAAAACTCACTTTTCCATATAATTTTATATCTTCAAATAGGACATAATTACATAAACATGGAGCACATATTCGGATGGCTCACTGTAATACATGTCGCCTGATATATTACATCCCCTAGCTGGCATATACAGGAGAGCAGAAAATTTATATCTCCCTAACCACCCAAGCAGGTATTTCATATTTCATATCTAACCATTCAGCAGATGCGTCTGCATATTAATCTACTAGTGGCAAGGCTGCTAAATGCACTGAGAATAAGTTATGAACCATTACATCAAATGTGAGGGTTTTTGGTCATAGCTTGGGTCTCCGCCTGCAAACACCCGCCGATATGAGGCGATTGGTTCTCTTCTTCAGAGAGACAACCTGCTGACTTCCTAGAAAAAGCTGAGCTAAGCTGAGTTGAGTCAAGTTGAAGATTCTCCCTTTTAACATCGGAACTAAACTTTGGGAGATAAAGCATCCTTTTGGCTCATGAAACCTGATCTGCTTAAACCAGGACGCTTGGCAACTACTTTACCTCCCTAAATTCCTTTCTGTTATCTCTTTGCTGTGTTATTGCTCTCTGTATATTTATATATATATTGGCTACATCTTTTTCTGTAAATATTTTTATTGCACCCTTTTGACCTTTTAGTAATAAATCTTACTTTTGCTGATTGGTTCTCTTCTTCAGAGAGACAACCTGCTGACTTCCTAGAAAAAGCTGAGCTAAGCTGAGTTGAGTCAAGTTGAAGATTCTCCTTTTTTTAACATCGGAACTAACTTTGGGAGATAAAGCATCCTTTTGGCTCATGAAACCTGATCTGCTTAAACCAGGACGCTTGGCAACTACTTTACCTCCCTAAATTCCTTTCTGTTATCTCTTTGCTGCGTTATTGCTCTCTGTATATTTTATATATATATTGGCTACATCTTTTTCTGTAAATATTTTTATTGCACCCTTTTGACCTTTTTTAGTAATAAATCTTACTTTCTGAAAGCGTTGAAACTGTTTCTAAAGCTCTTTAATGCAAACTAAGAATCCCTGCCTCTGAAGAGCGCGAGAGAGAGAGAGAGAGAGAGAGAGAGAGAGAGAGAGGTGTGTGTGTGTGTGTGTGTGTGTAAACCTCTGTATAACCTGCCTGCGGTGACAGTGGTACAGCGATTATTCAACATCATAGTGTTATTGCTGATATTGCCGAATTTCTTCTTTCTTTGTACAAAAAGGAGGTGGTGGCAGTGTGAAGGGTTAATTGCGTAATTAACCTGACCCAGTAACAATTGCTCCCAGGCTGCCGGTACATCGATTGTGGTCCATTAGCTGGAAAATCTTTGTGCATGGTGCAGCTGGGCGTGGTATTGTTATGCACGTAACAGCATGGTTTTAGATTGGCTAGTCCTTCGGTCACGAGTTTGGTGAGAAGGGCTGGGGTCTGACACCGCGATCGTCACAGAGCCGATACTGAATAACAGTTGTAAAAAGAAGGGGAAGGTTAGTATAACAACAATGCGGTCACCACCCTGACAACATTTGTAAAGCAAAGGTTAAATCGGAGCGGTGTGGTCACCAGCCTGACAACCACAGTGCTGTTTATTCTAACCTTCGCTCCTTTATAATCGCTGTCCAGTATGACCTTCAGCCAGCGTTCAAGCCCTGATGAAGGAGTTCCGTGACCCTAAAACGTGTGATGATTAATCTTCTAGACTTTTCTCAGATTTAATACATTTTCGCTGGGACTTGTTACATGCTTGTGGTTCTCTCATTTGGACAGGAAACCATTTCAGGAGATCTAAGAATACTCACCAAAAGTTTAAAAGGCTTGTTAACCTCTTGCCGTCTGCCTGCTGTTTATAAACGGCAGGGCGGGTGGCACTCCAGGGGCGGGTTGCCGTTCATAAACGGCACCCACCTTTTCTAGCTGTGCGCGCTCCCTGGGAGCACGCAGCACCGCGATCCGGTGCCCGCTGTGTCCTCCGGACACAGTGAAAAAACCGATCATCGGACGGGACCTCGGTTCCCGATCATGTGATCACTGATTGGCCAATCAGTGATCACATGCAAAGTAGTAAGCAAGATGTCACTTGTGACATCATTGCTTACTATGTGTGAAATCTGTGAATGATCAGAGATCACATGGTACAAGGCTATTCACAACAGCCTTTTACCATGTGACAAGGTGTGACCAATCACAGCTCACTCAGTATTTCTCAATGGCTGCAAGAATGCAGACAGAGAGAAAGAGAAATGATTGCTTTTACATCCTATATGGGTGTAAAAGCAATCAGTGTAAAAAAAAAAAAATAAATCTTCATCACCCCCCAACAAGTAGTACAGTGTCACCATGGTAACACTGTACTGCTAGGGTGACAGTATGTAAAAAAAAATATATTATATATATATAAATAATAATATAAAACAAATTTTAAAAATGTTTAAAAATTATAATTTTTGGTTATAAACTAATTTGACTTATTTTTTTTTTTTCTAAAAATATAATGGAATACATTTTGGCCAAGATTTATGATGAAAGATTATTTATTTGCAAAATTTTATAAGAAAAACACTTTTTTTCAAAATTTTTGGACATTTTCATTTACATAGCAAAAAAAAAATCAAAATCCCAGCAGCGGTGAATAAATACCACCAAAAATTAAAGCTTTATCTGTCTCAAAAAAATGGTAAAAAATTCATATGGGTACAGTGTTGCATGACTGCGCAATTGTCATTCAAAGTGTGATAGCGCTGAAAGCTGAAAATTGGCCTGGACAGGAAGGGGGGTGAAAGTGTCCGGACTGGAAGTGGTTAAATCCCCAGGAGACACTGTGCACAGACAACTTGTCCCCAATAGGTGTCACTGTGGTTTGGAAAGGAAATGCCGTATTTATTTACTGTCAGTGCTGAGTGTAGCTCCACCCCAGGCAGAAGCCCGATTTATGGGCAATCCTATGGGGACAGAACAGGCAGCGCTGCTGAAACACCTCCACACAGTCCACACTACATCCAGCAATGTATATACTGCACTACACACATTGAATGCCCCCATGCAGTCAGTATTGCCCCAGACATTAACCCACCCCATACATTTGGCTCCTTCCTCCACACATTGAACCCACTTTAAGCAGTCAGTGTTCCTTCATATATCGAACCTCTTCCA
>CATNWA010003379.1:0-18492 GCA_951230385.1 Staurois parvus | reverse complement strand
GTCTTTGTGTGTTTCTTGTATTTTTGTATTCTGTAACTTTATATACTTGTACGTATTTTATGCTCCGCCCACTTTCGGGAATATTAAAATCTTAAAATGAATAGTGACTTCTGATGTACTTAAAGCACGGGCTCATATCTCGGAGAGATTAGATCAGGGGTCTCCTCAAACTACGGGCCGCGGGCCACATGCGGCCCGCCTGCAGGGGCGGGGGACGCGGGGGACAGGGAAGGGTCACTAAGTTACAGGGGTCGGGCAGGGGGCTGCTGTACCTTACTGGCTCCGGTCCCAGTCCACGACAATCAGTCCAGGAAGCGCTGCTCCTTCATTCACGTCCTGGCCAATTCCCTCACTCTGCCGCTCGGCTCCGCCTCCAACTGTAGTTCGGGAAAGGCACACAGGCGGCCAATCACCTGTGAGGAGGCGGGAGTCGAGTGGCCCCCGCGAACACCGAGTGAGGGAGAGGCCGGAGTGAAGAAGGACAGCTGACAGGTAAGTGTGCTGTGCTGATGGTGCTGCTGCAACCAGGTACACTGGAACAGGGGTCAGCAAGTTATGTGTCAGTGGGAGGAATAGTGCCCCATCATTGGTGTCAGTGGGGGGAATAGTGCCCCATCATTGGTATCAGTGGGAGGAATAGTGCCCCATCATTGGTGTCAGTGGGAGGAATAGTGTCCCATCATCGGTGTCAGTGGGAGGAATAGTGCCCCATCATTGGTGTCAGTGGGAGGAATAGTGCCCCATCATTGGTGTCAGTGGGAGGAATAGTGTCCCATCATCGGTGTCAGTGGGAGGAATAGTGCCCCATCATTGGTATCAGTGGGAGGAATAGTGCCCCATCATTGGTGTCAGTGGGAGGAATAGTGCCCCATCATTGGTATCAGTGGAGGAATAGTGCCCCATCATTGGTGTCAGTGGGAGGAATAGTGCCCCATCATTAGTATCAGTGGGAGGAATAGTGTCCCATCATTGGTGTCAGTGGGAGGAATAGTGCCCCATCATTGGTGTCAGTGGGAGGAATAGTGCCCCATCATTGGTATCAGTGGGAGGAATAGTGCCCCATCATTGGTGTCAGTGGGAGGAATAGTGCCCCATCATTGGTGTCAGTGGGAGGAATAGTGCCTCATCATTGGTATCAGTGGAGGAATAGTGCCCATCATTGTGTCAGTGGGAGGAATAGTGCCCCATCATTGGTATCAGTGGGAGGAATAGTGCCCCATCATTGGTATCAGTGGGAGGAATAGTGCCCCATCATTGGTGTAAGTGGGAGGAATAGTGCCCCATCATTGGTGTCAGTGGGAGGAATAGTGCCTCATCATTGGTGTCAGTGGGAGGAATAGTGCCCCATCATTGGTATCAGTGGGAGGAATAGTGCCCCATCATTGGTGTCAGTGGGAGGGAATAGTGCCCCATCATTGCTGTCACTGATACTAATGATGGGGCATTATTCCACTGACACCAATGATGAGGCACTATTCCTCCTACTGATACTAATGATGGGACACTATTCCTCCCCCCCACTGATACCAACGATGGGACACTATTCCTCCCCCCCCCACTGATACCAACGATGGGGCACTATTCCTCCCCCCCACTGACACCAACGATGGGGCACTATTCCTCCCCCCCACTGACACCAACGATGGGGCACTATTCCTCCCCCCACTGACACCAGCGATGGGGCACTATTCCTCCCCCCCCCACTAACACCAACGATGGGGTACTATTCCACCCCCACTGATACCAACGATGGGACACTATCCCTCCTACTGACACAAATGACAGGACACTATTCCCCTCCACTGACACCACTGATGTACTATTCATCCCACTGACACCAAAGATGGGGCACTATTCTTCCCACTGACAACAATGATGGGACACTATTCCCCCCACTGACACCAATGACATACTATTCCTCCCACTGACACCAATGACGGGGCACTATTCCCCCCCCCACTGACACCAATGATGGGGCACTATTCTTCCCACTGACACCAATGATGGGACACTATCCCCCCCACACTGACACCAACGATGGGGCACTATTCCTTCCCCCACTGACACCAATAATGGGGCACTATTCCTTCCCCCACTGACACCAATGATGGGGCACGTTTCTTCCCACTGACACCAATGATGGGGCACTATTCCTCCCACTGACACCAATGACGGGGCACTATTCCTCCCACTGATACCAATGACGGGGCACTATTCCTCCCACTGACACCAATGATGGGGCACTATTCCTCCCACTGACACCAATGACGGGGCACTATTCCTCCCACTGACACCAATGACGGGGCACTATTCCTCCCACTGACACCAATGACGGGGCACTATTCCCCCCCACTGACACCAATGACATACTATTCCTCCCACTGACACCAATGACGGGGCACTATTCCCCCCCCCACTGACACCAATGATGTACTGTTCCTCCCACTGACACCAAAGATGGGGCACTATTCTTCCCACTGACACCAATGATGGGACACTATCCCCCCCACACTGACACCAACGATGGGGCACTATTCCTTCCCCCACTGACACCAATAATGGGGCACTATTCCTTCCCCCCACTGACACCAATGATGGGGCACGTTTCTTCCCACTGACACCAATGATGGGGCACTATTCCTCCCCACTAATACCAATGATGGGACACTATTCCTCCCACTGACACCAATGATGGGACACTATTCCTCCCACTGACACCAATGATGGGGCACTATTCCTCCCACTGACACCAATGATGGGGCACTATTCCTCCCACTGACACCAATGATGAGGCACTATTCCTCCCACTGATACCAATGATGGGGCACTATTCCTCCCACTGACACCAATGCTGGGGCACTATTCCTTCCACTGACACCAATAATGGGCACTATTCCTCCCACTGACACCAATGACGGGGCACTATTCCTCCACTGACACCAATGACGGGGCACTATTCCTCCCACTTATACCAATGACGGGGCACTATTCCTCCCACTGACACCAATGACGGGGCACTATTCCTCCCACTGACACCAATGACGGGGCACTATTCCTCCCACTGACACCAATGACGTGGCACTATTTCCTCCCACTGACACCAATGACGTGGCACTATTCCTCCCACTGACACCAATGACGGGGCACTATTCCTCCCACTGATACCAATGACGGGGCACTATTCCTCCCACTGACACCAATGACGGGGCACTATTCCTCCCACTGACACCAATGACGGGGCACTATTCCTCCCACTGAAACCAATGACGGGACACTATTCCTCCCCACTGACACCAATGACGGGGCACTATTCCTCCCACTGACACCAATGACGGGGCACACTATTCCTCCCACTGACACCAATGATGGGGCACTATTCCTCCCACTGACACCAATGACGGGGCACTATTCCTCCCACTGACACCAATGACGGGGCACTATTCCTCCCACTGACACCAAGACGGGGCACTATTCCTCCACTGACACCAAGGACGGGGCACTATTCCTCCACTGACACCAATGACGGGGCACTATTCCTCCCACTGACACCAATGACGGGGCACTATTCCTCCCACTGACACTGACACCAATGACGGGGCACTATTCCTCCCACTGACACCAATGACGGGGCACCATTCCTCCCACTGACACCAATGACGGGGCACCATTCCTCCCACTGACACCAATGACGGGGCACTATTCCTCCCACTGACACCAATGACGGGGCACTATTCCTCCCACTGACACCAATGACGGGGCACTATTCCTCCCACTGACACCAATGACGGGGCACCATTCCTCCCACTGACACCAATGACGGGGCACCATTCCTCCACTGACACCAATGACGGGGCACTATTCCTCCCACTGACACCAATGACGGGGCACCATTCCTCCCACTGACACCAATGACGGGGCACCATTCCTCCCACTGACACCAATGCTGGGGCACTATTCCTTCCACTGACACCAATAATGGGGCACTATTCCTCCACTGACACCAAGGACGGGGCACTATTCCTCCACTGACACCAATGACGGGGGCCACTATTCCTCCCACTTATACCAATGACGGGGCACTATTCCTCCCACTGACACCAATGACGGGGCACTATTCCTCCCACTGACACCAATGACGGGGCACTATTCCTCCCACTGACACCAATGACGTGGCACTATTCCTCCCACTGACACCAATGACGTGGCACTATTCCTCCCACTGACACCAATGACGGGGCACTATTCCTCCCACTGATACCAATGACGGGGCACTATTCCTCCCACTGACACCAATGACGGGGCACTATTCCTCCCACTGACACCAATGACGGGGCACTATTCCTCCCACTGAAACCAATGACGGGACACTATTCCTCCCACTGACACCAATGACGGGGGCACTATTCCTCCCACTGACACCAATGACGGGACACTATTCCTCCCACTGACACCAATGATGGGGCACTATTCCTCCCACTGACACCAATGACGGGGCACTATTCCTCCCACTGACACCAATGACGGGGCACTATTCCTCCCACTGACACCCAAGGACGGGGCACTATTCCTCCACTGACACCAAGGACGGGGCACTATTCCCCCACTGACACCAATGACGGGGCACTATTCCTCCCACTGACACCGATGACGGGGCACTATTCCTCCCACTGACACCAATGACGGGGCACTATTCCTCCCACTGACACCAATGACGGGGCACCATTCCTCTTACTGACACCAATGACGGGGCACCATTCCTCCCACTGACACCAATGACGGGGCACTATTCCTCCCACTGACACCAATGACGGGGGCACTATTCCTCCCACTGACCACCAATGACGGGGCACTATTCCTCCCACTGACACCAATGACGGGGCACCATTCCTCCCACTGACACCAATGACGGGGCACCATTCCTCCCACTGACACCAATGACGGGGCACTATTCCTCCCACTGACACCAATGACGGGGGCACCATTCCTCCCACTGACACCAATGACGGGGCACCATTCATTCCCCTCCCACTGACACCAATGACGGGGCACTATTCCTCCACTGACACCAATGACGGGGCACTATTCCTCCCACTGACACCAATGACGGGGCACTATTCCTCCCACTGACACCAATGATGGGGCACTATTCCTCCCACTGACACCAATGATGGGGCACTATTCCCTCCACTGACACCAATGATGGGGCACTATTCCTCCCACTGACACCAATGATGGGGCACTATTCTCCTCCCACTGACACCAATGATGGAGCACTATTCCTCCCACTGACACCAATGATGGGGCACTATTCCTCCCACTGACACCAATGATGGGGCACTATTCCTCCCACTGACACCAATGATGGGGCACTATTTCATTCCATAAGACACACTTGGGGGGAAATGTCTGTGCGTCTTATGGAGCGGCAAGCCCGGTATTCCCGCCGCCGTTGTATGTCCGCAGTCTCTGGTCATCTCCTGTACTATGTCTGCAGTCTCCGGTCATCTCCTGTACTGTGTCTGCAGTCTCTGGTCATCTCCTGTACTGTGTCCGCAGTCTCCGGTCATCTCCTGTACTGTGTCCGCAGTCTCCTGTACTGTGGTCATCCTGTGGTCATCTCCTGTACTATGTCCGCAGTGTCTGGTCATCCCCTGTACTATGTCTGCAGTCTCTAGTCATCTCCTGTACTATGTCTGCAGTCTCTGGTCATCTCCTGTACTATGTCCGCAGTCTCTGGTCATCTCCTGTACTGTGTCTCTAGTCATCTCCTGAACTGTGTCTGCAGTCTCCGGTCATCTCCTGTACTATGTCTGTGTCATCTCCTGCAGCAGTCTCTGGTCATCTCCTGTACTATGACTGCAGTCTCTGGTCATCTCCTGTACTGTGTCCGCAGTCTGTACTGGTCATCCTGTGGTCATCTCCTGTACTGTGTCCGCAGTCTCTGACCATCTCCTGTACTGTGTCTGCAGTCTCTGGTCATCTCCTGTACTGTGTCCGCAGTCTCTGGTCATCTCCTGTACTGTGTCCGCAGTCTCTGGTCATCTCCTGTACTGTGTCCGCAGTCTCTGGTCATCTCCTGTACTGTGTGTCCGCAGTCTCTGGTCTGTGTCTGCAGTCATCATCTCCTGTACTGTGTCTGGTCATCTCCTGTACTGTGTCCGCAGTCTCTGGTCATCTCCTGTACTGTGTCCGCAGTCTCTGGTCATCTCCCTGTACTGTGTCTGCAGTCTCTGGTCATCTCCTGTACTGTGTCCGCAGTCTCTGGTCATCTCCTGTACTATGTCCGCAGTCTCTGGTCATCTCCTGTACTATGTCCGCAGTCTCTGGTCATCTCCTGTACTGTGTCCGCAGTCTCTGGTCATCTCCTGTACTCTGGTGTCTCGCAGTCCGCTCTGGTCATCTCCTGTACTATGTCCGCAGTCTCTGGTCATCTCCTGTACTGTGTCCGCAGTCTCTGGTCATCTCCTGTACTGTGTCCGCAGTCTCTGGTCATCTCCTGTACTGTGTCCGCAGTCTCTGGTCATCTCCTGTACTATGTCTGCAGTCTCTTGGTCATCTCCTGTACTGTGTCTGCAGTCTCTGGTCATCTCCTGTTACTGTACTATGTCCGCAGTCTCTGGTCATCTCCTGTACTATGTCCGCAGTCTCTGGTCATCTCCTGTACTGTGTCCGCAGTCTCTGGCATCTCTGTACTGTGTCCGCAGTCTCTGGTCATGGTCATCTCCTGTACTATGTCCGCAGTCTCTGGTCATCTCCTGTACTATGTCCGCAGTCTCCGGTCATCTCCGGTCATCTCTCTGTACTGTGTCCGCAGTCTCTGGTCATCTCCTGTACTATGTCCGCAGTCTCCTATGTCCGGTCATCTCCTGTACTGTGTCCGCAGTCTCTGGTCATCTCCTGTACTATGTCCGCAGTCTCTGGTCATCTCCTGTACTATGTCCGCAGTCTCTGGTCATCTCCTGTACTGTGTCCGCATTTGTTCTTTATTTTTTTTTTTAAACCGGCCCTCCAACGCTTTGAGGGACAGTGAACTGGCCCCCTGTTTAAAAAGTTTGAGGACC
The DNA here is from genome assembly GCA_951230385.1 of Staurois parvus. Taxonomy (NCBI): domain Eukaryota; kingdom Metazoa; phylum Chordata; class Amphibia; order Anura; family Ranidae; genus Staurois; species Staurois parvus. The sequence continues at coordinate 11,431 of CATNWA010003379.1, read as the reverse complement.
CCTGGATTAGATTGCATTGTATGTTAGTGTCTTTATTTGCTCAGTCAAGCTCATTGCCAATCTGTATGCAATTGCACTGTGTGTGGGCAGATTGCGTGCAGATTGTAAAGGTAACAGATCGGCTAGATGGAGATCTGCGTTTGTGTGTGGTGTCCCAACAGTCCATTCTGTGGATAAACTGTTGGGTGGTGGCCATCTACCATTTGTGGTGTGTCTGGTGTGGGGGGGGGTGTGTGTGGACAGTGGAAGAGTGATTAACACCGGGGGTTCAAGCTGTAGGTAGCTGGAGGGATCCTAGAAGGGTGTGTGATTGCTAAGCTGCTCCTCAACTCTAATCAGTGCATCAGATTGTATGTAAGATTTTTATCTACCAGTGTGTGGTCAGCCATCTGGATTGGAGTGGAGTCTCCCTCCGGTGGTGGCCAAGAGGTAGTGCGGGCTGTGAAAGTATATCCCGGCTGGTCTTATATACGGTTTTATATATTCAAAGTTAAGTCCCCTTTATTCCCTCTTACCCCAAGTCACGGCCGCACGTGTGCGCCCTCGGTTAGCTAGTTGCTGTGGGCGTGGCATGTGGGTGAATTCGTGACACCCCCCCCATACCCTGCACTGTCCTATGTGCTCTGCCTTGCTGATCTCCTGTACACTACTTATCTCACATTGAGCCCCCCCCCCCCCCCCCCCACCCCCCCCCTCCAAGATTACCTGAACTAAAGTGGTCTTTCTCAGCTGAAAGTCATAGATATCATGCAACTTAACAGTCCAATAACTCTGGAGGAGATAGCAGCCACTAGAACAGACCTACAGGACCTCTCCATAAATCTCCTGCCACTGATAGACTTCCATATCTTTGTTATGGGAGCGCCTGAAGGTGAGGAGGGAAGGCGACAATCTGATGGATTGGGGTAGTGAGTTCCAGAGGATCTTGGAGAATCTAGGAGGGAGGGCATAGTGGTACAGGAGGAGATAGCTGTGGGGGATGGGGTGGTAGGAAGAGTGGAGGAGGTCGGCAAGTTAGCAGGGGGTGGGGTAGGCTTCCCTGAAGAGATGGGTTTTCAGGGTATGCCTAAAGGAGAGGAGAGTAAGTGATCATCTGATGGGTTAGGGCAGGGAGTTCCACAGGATGGGTGACACCCTGGAGAAGTCCTGGAGGCGGGCATGGGAGGAGGAGACCAGGGAACTAGAGAGAAGGAGGTCTTGTGAGGAGCGGAGTGTGTGTGTTGGGTGGTACTTGGATATTAGGTCGGTGATGTAGTTCGGGGGGCAGTATGGTGGACGGCTTTGTACGTCAGTGTTAGGATTTTGAATTTGATCCGTTGGGCAATCGGAAGCCAGTGGAGGGATTGGCAGAGGGGGGTGGAGGACACTGAATGGAGGCCAGTGGAGGGATTGGCAGAGAGGGGTGGAGGACACTGAGTGGAGACCAGTGGAGGGATTGGCAGAGGGGGGTGGAGGACACTGAATGGAGGCCAGTGGAGGGATTGGCAGAGAGGGGGTGGAGGACACTGAGTGGAGGCCAGTGGAGGGATTGGCAGAGGGGGGTGGAGGACACTGAATGGAGGCCAGTGGAGGGATTGGCGGAGGGGGGTGGAGGACACTGAGTGGAGGCCAGTGGAGGGATTGGCAGAGGGGGGTGGAGGACACTGAGTGGAGGCCACTGGAGGGATTGGCGGAGGGGGGTGGAGGACACTGAGTGGAGGCCAGTGGAGGGATTGGCGGAGGGGGGTGGAGGACACTGAATGGAGGCCAGTGGAGGGATTGGCAGAGAGGGGTGGAGGACACTGAGTGGAGGCCAGTGGAGGGATTGGCAGAGGGGGGTGGAGGACACTGAATGGAGGCCAGTGGAGGGATTGGCGGAGGGGGGGTGGAGGACACTGAGTGGAGGCCAGTGGAGGGATTGGCGGAGGGGGGTGGCGGACACTGAGTGGAGGCCAGTGGAAGGATTGGCAGAGGGGGGTGGAGGACACTGAATGGAGGCCAGTGGAGGGATTGGCAGAGGGGGGTGGAGGACACTGAATGGAGGCCAGTGGAGGGATTGGCAGAGGGGGGTGGAGGACACTGAGTGGAGGCCAGTGGAGGGATTGGCAGAGAGGGGTGGCGGAGACGGAGCGGTTGGTGAGGTGGATGAGTCTGGCAGCCGTATTCAGGATGGACTGAAGCGGGGATAGCCTGTGGTGAGGCAGGCCAGTGAGGAGGGAGTTGCAGTAGTCGAGTCGTGATATGATGAGGGAGTGGATGAGCTGTTTAGTGGTTTCTGGGGTTAGGAACGTGCGGATTTTGGCGATGTTGCGGAGGTGGAGTCTGCATGTTGCGGAGGCGGAGTCTGCATGTTGCGGAGGCGGAGTCTGCATGTTGCGGAGGCGGAGTCTGAATGTTGCGGAGGTGGAGTCTGCACGAGTTTGTTAAAGATTGGACTTGGGGCTGGAAGGATAGGTTGGAGTCCAAAATGACACCAAGTACTCAGGCCTGCGGGGCGGGTTTGATGGTGGCGTTTGTTGGACATGATGGAGAAGTCAATGGGGGGTGGGGTCCGGGCTGGGGGGAAGACTAGGAGCTCGGTTTTTGGAGAGGTTCAGTTTAATGAAGTGGAGTGACATCCAGTCTGATATGTCGCTCAGTAGGTGTGTGATTCGGGCGGAGACCGAGGGGGTGAGGTGGGGGGTTGAGAGATAGATTTGTGTGTCGTCGGCATAGAGGTTCTATGAATTCCTGACCTCCTCCACTCTTCCTACCACCCCATCCCCCACAGCTATCTCCTCCTGTGCCACCATCCCCTCCCTCCTAGATTGTAAGCTCCAAAGAGCAGGGCCCTCGATCCCCTCATGTTTTGCATTGTATTGGTATTGTTCTGTCACATGTTCTGTCCCCCTTTGTAATGTACAGCGCTGAGTGAACTATTGGTGCTTTATAAATACTGTATAATAATAGCCAGTCTGCCCTCTGCTGTGTGCCCGGACTTAACCATTGTTATACCTATCTAGCGCCCTCCAAATCACTCAATAAAAGCCTTGTGTGCCCCACTGCTCTCCACATGTGTTCTGTCCCACCTACACCTCCGTATCAGTCCTCATCCCAGGAGTCCCTCTGTGTCCTCATCTCTGGGGTCCCTCTCTGTCCTAACCTCAGGAGTCCCTCTCTGTCCTGAACTCAGGAGTCCCTCTCTGTACTCATCTCAGGGGTCCTTCTCTGTCCTCAACTCTGGGGTCCCTCTCTGTCCTTATCTCAAGGGACCTTTCAAGGGACCCTATCTGTCCTCATCCCAGGGGTCTCTCTCTATCCTCATCCCAGGAGTCCCTCTCTATCCTCATCTCAGGAGTCCCTCTTTGTCCTCATCTCAGAGGTCCCTCTCTATCATTCATCTCAGGAGTCCCTCTCTGCCCTCATCTAGGAGTCCGTCTCTGTCCTCATCTCAGGGGTCACTCTATGTCCTGATCTCAGGAGTCCCTCTCTGTCCTTATCTCAGGATCCCTCTCTGTCCTCATCTCAGGGTTCCTCTCTGTCCTCATCTTAGGGTTACTCTCTGTCATCATCTCAAGGGGCCCCCTCTGTTCTCATCCCAGAAGTCCCTCTCTGTCTTCATCCCAGGGGTCCCTCTTTGTCCTGATCTCTGGGGTACCTCTCTGTCCTGATCTCAGGAGTCCATCTCTGTCCCCATCTAAGGAGTTCCTCTCTGTCATCATCTCAGGGGTCCCACTCTGTCCTCATGTCAGGGGTCCCTCTCTGTCCTCTTCCCGCTGGTCCCTCTCTGTCTTCATCTAAGGAGTCCCTCTCTGTCCTCATCTAAGGAGTCCCTCTCTGTCGTCATCCCACAGGTCCCTCTCTGTCTTCATTTTAGGAGTCCCTCTCTGTCCTCCTCTCAGGGATCCCTCTCTGTCCTCCTCTCAGGGGTCCCTCTCTGTTCTCTTCTCAGGGAGGCAATATGTAGGTGGTCAGTCCCAGAGAGGCCAAGGCCTAAAGCTGTGTAAGGAAACCCAAAATGGCTGTCCTGTACAGGAGTCCATGTTGTCCTGCATAAGGTGGACTTAGATTGCCCCATGGGACTCTAAACTGCCTGCTGCCCGATCGCTTCCACAGCCCCCGGTACTAAAATGTTGCGTTTCCTGGACCCCTGCGGTAATATCGTGCGACATGAAGAATTGGGACTACCAACATTTTATTCTCTGGGGTCTCTGCTTTCAGAAAATTTATCATGTTGGGGGGTTTGTGTCATCGTCAGGCCTGAAAGCATTTTTTAAACATTTATTGGGGGGGTTTTCTTTCTGCTGTTTAGTTTTTCATTTTTCTTTTTTTTATTTGCTGTTTTATACTTTTCGGATAGGTGGACCAGCGCCATCTAGTGTCTTCTCTCCATACTGCAATCTGGCTGTTTTAGTGATCCTCTGTATGGGACAGATCCAGGAAGTCCCGGCCTGAGATTGAGCCAAATTGTTACTTCCTGTCTATCCAAACGTGTCCTCTTGTCGGCCATTTTAGAGCTCCTTCTAACGGGACCAACAGATTCCCAGAGTTTAGGAGCGAGAGAAAGGGACTCCGAGCTCCGGACAGAGAGAACCGGATACACCTGACAGCACTTATTGTTTATTGCTTTTGTGTGTTTGTTTTTGTTATCTAGTATTTGTTGTTGTATTGTCTTATTAATTTGCTGCTATTGTTATGGGGAATTCCTTAGGTGAGGAGGAAATACCCCCCATGTGCCGAAAAGCATACATTCCTCATATTGAAGCCCCCCCCAAAACTCCGCACCTTTGCCCTTACTAACATCGAGGAAGTCTCCAAGATCCTCTCTGATGCCCACCTCACCACCTGCCCCTCGACCCTGTCCCCTCACAACTCCTACGACCTCCCTCCCCCTCCATCCTACGCTCCCTCACCCACATCTTCAATGTCTCCCTCTCCTCTGGCACTTTCCCCTCCCCTCTGAAACATGCACACATCACCCCCACACTTAAAAAGCCCTCCCTGGACCCCAATGACCCGAACAACCTCAGACCCATCTCCCTGCTCCCATTTACATCTAAACTCCTCGAGCGCCTAGTCTACACCCACCTAAGCTCTCACCTCAACGACAACAACCTCCTTGATCCCCTACAGTCCGGCTTCCGTCCCCTACACTCCACCAAAACCGCCTTACTCAAACTCTCCAACGACCTGCTAACCACCAAAGCTAATGGTCACTATTCAGTGCTCCTACTCCTTGACCTCTCTGCGGCCTTCGACACAGTCGACCACCCCCCTCCTCCTCAAAAAACTACACTCCCTCGGCCTCAGAGATTCTGCTGTCTCCTGGCTCTCATCCTACCTGTCACAACGCTCCTTCAGTGTTACCTATAATGCTACCACCTCCCCCTCACTCCCCCTCTCTGTTGGGGTCCCTCAAGGCTCTGTCGTCGGGCCCCTTTTCTTCTCCATCTACACCTCCTCCCCTGGCCAACTCATACACTCTCACGGCTTCAACTACCACCTATATGCCGACGACACACAAATCTATCTCTCAACCCCCCACCTCACCCCCTCGGTCTCCGCCCCGAATCACACACCTACTGAGCGACATATCAGACTGGATGTCGCTCCACTTCCTTAAACTGAACCTCTCCAAAACCGAGTTTCTTGTCTTCCCCCCCAGCCCGGACCCCACCCCCCTATTGACTTCTCCATCATGTCCAACAACGCCACCATCAAACCTGCTCCGCAGGCCAGAGTACTTGGTGTCATTCTGGACTCCAACCTATCCTTCCGGCCCCAAGTCCAATCTTTAACAAACTCATGCAGACTCCACCTCCGCAACATCACCAAAATCCGCACGTTACTAACCCCAGAAACCACTAAACAGCTCATCTACTCCCTCATCATATCACAACTGGACTACTGCAACTCCCTCCTCACTGGCCTGCCTCACCGCTGGCTATCCCCGCTTCAGTCCATCCTGAATACGGCTGCCAGACTCATTCACCTTTCCAACAGCTCCGTTTCCGCCACCCCCCTCTGCCAATCCCTCCACTGGCCTCCATTCGGTGTCCTCCACTGGCTCCACCCCCCTCTGCCAATCCCTCCACTGGCTTCCGATTGCGCAACGGATCAAATTCAAAATCCTAACACTGACGTACAAAGCCGTCCACCATACTGCCCCGAACTACATCACTGACCTAATATCCAAGTACCACCCAACACGCACACTCCGCTCCTCACAAGACCTCCTTCTCTCTAGTTTCCTGGTCTCCTCCTCCTATGCCCGCCTTCAGGACTTCTCCAGGGTGTCACCCATCCTGTGGAACTCCCTGCCCCAACCCATCAGATTATCACCTACTCTCCTCTTCTTTAGGTGCACCCTGAAAACCCACCTCTTCAGGGAAACCTACCCCACCCCCTGCTAATTGCCGACCTCCTCCACTCTTCCTACCACTCCATCCCCCACAGCTATCTCCTCCTGTACCACCATCCCCTCCCTCCTAGATTGTAAGCTCTAAAGAGCAGGGCCCTCGAACCCCTCGTGTATGGCATTGTATTGGTATTGTTCTGTCACATGTTCTGTCCCCCTTTGTAATGTACAGAGCTGAGCGAACTATTGGCGCTTTATAAATACTGTATACTAATAATAATAATATAATAATAATGTCCATTGTTAGCTTCTTATGATATGGAATGTGAGGGAAAGTGTAACATCGCCATCTAGTGTCTCTTTTGTATTACAGTTTATAGATCAGTTTCTGTAGTTACATCGCCATCTAGTGTCTCTTTTGTATTACAGTTTTATAGATTAGTTTCTGTAGTTACATATTTTTGTAGCTTAAAGGCCACTGTAGTTTTCCCATCATCCTCTGGGCTTCACCATGAGGTCTTAGAGACATTTCCTGGCAGCCATTTTACACCTCCTCCAGAGGACTACACACGTGTCCAGCTGCAGTCTGTTGTCAGCCTATCGGAAATATCGGCGGTATGTTTACAAACCCCTTTGTAGCTAGACTAGTGTGTCAGGACTGTATACTTTGTAGATTGTATATACTGATTGAATGTTATTTCTTTCCTTTGTAGTTTTACTCTAACTTCTCTGCAATAAAAGTTGAAAAGAGGATCTGACACCTGAATCAATGAGTTGTTAACCTCCCTGGCGGTACGATTATTTCAGATTTTTGGTGCTGAAAGCGGTACCATTATTTTGCATGGAAATTTGGTGTTTTTATATTGTAGGCTGTAATTTTTAGGAATAACTCCCTGAAATCTGTCTAAACAAGAGTCTAGTAACCATCCCGGGTATGTTACAGTTTGAAACGCAAAATCATAAATTATAATTTAATAAATAATCATAAAAAAATAATATAAAATAAATGTAATTCAATAATATATATCAAACCAAAAACACTGAAAAGTGAAATATAGCGCCAAGTTCACACATCGCTGAGCTCAGGTCGCAGAATCGTTTTCAGTGTCTGATGAAGGAATTTCCCCCACCAATCATTATCACTCAATTCTGCAAGTGGTTCTGATTTACTATCGCTGTTCTCTAGCCGGTCTAAAAACCGCATCTGACCTAAAGGGACACTTTTTGGACGCCATGGACGTTTCTCAGTTTCCAGGCAGAAAGAACAGTAAAAATGCAGGCAGGGCGCCGGGACAAAGCACCTCGGAAGACAAAATGTATTGAAATGGTTTGATACAGGAATGTTATACTATGTGATTTTAGTGGATTTAGTGAATGTCACTCTTTGTCATGTTCAAATTTCTCCCGCCAGTTTCCGGCCCCCATACGTCATAACGTCACAGGGTATGGAAACCGAAGACGGATCTCGGGGACACTGCAGGGGGGACATCGCGAGGAGCGCAGGACAAGGTAGTAGAAGAACAGATCCCGGAGCATACGCCGCAAGGTTCATCCCCGAGTGTAGCCTCGGGGTTTTCCGCATGTGGTGATGAAACTTTACCCCGAGCTTACACATCGGAATGTCCCCAGTGAGGCTTACAAAGGTATGGGCTGGGAAGATGGAGGGAGGCGGTTAAAAATAATGGGAAAGTTTGATCTATCCTTGGTTATCCAATCATGGATGAATGTGAGCCTTGCCCCATGTTAGTTGGGTAGACAGCTTCGTACATAGGTTGGCATTAGAAGTATGGGACCACCCCCTTGGATTTTTTCTCCAGTAACACAAAGTTCAATAGGAATAATGAGGGAAAAGAGACACCCACTTGTATTATATTTCCCCTTCCAGTACAGACAATGGATGGACAGGTTTGGTTACTCATAAATGTCATGTGATCCCCCTACATTGCCCAGTGTCCCTATTAGGGCCGATATTTGTTAGAGCTGATCTTAACCACAAGCCTACCGGACACTTTCACCCCCTTCCTGCGCCACCGGGCACTTCTACCCCCTTAACCTTAGCCTGCAAGTGCACTTCTAAAATTCTACCCCCTTCCTGCCCTACCGGGCACTTCTACTCCCCCTTCCTGGGGGGGACCTACCGGTCAAGCTTCTACACACCCATTTTTCCCCGCCTACAGGGCACATTCAACCACCCTTCCTGCCTGCAGGACACTTCTACCCCCTTCCCCGCCTAACAGGACACTTCTACCCCCCTTCCTGCCTTCCCGACACTTCTATACCCCCTTGCCTGCCATACCGGACACTTCTAACTTCTGTACCCCCCCTTCCTGCCTACCACGCAACTTCACCACCCTTCCTGCCTACAGTGACACTTCTACCCCTTTCCTGCCTAGAGGGCAAACTTTCTACCCCCCGGCCTGCCTACAGGGCACTTCTACCCTGTTCCTGCCTACAGGCACGTCTAACCCCCCTGCCTGCCGACAGGGCACTTCTACCCCCTTCCTGCCTAAATAATGGGGCACTTCCTACTACCCCCTACCGTCCCTACAGGGATCATCTTTCTAACCACCACTTCCTGCCTACCCGGACACTTCTACCCCCTTCCTATGCCTACCGGACACTCGTCTAACCCATTCCTAGGCCTAACAGAACACTTCTACCACCCTACCTCCTACAGGTCACTTCTACCCAGTTAACTTCCTGCCTACCACCGGCACTTCTACCCCCAGATTCCTGCCTACAGGGGCACTTCTAAACCCCTTTCCTGCCTACCGGCACTTCTACCCCCTTCCTGCCTGCATGCACAGGTTTGGGTTACCGACCCTTCCTGCCTACCTGCAACTTCTACCCCCTTCCCGCCTACAGGCACTTCTACCCCCTTCCTGCCTGCAGGGACACTTCTAAAAGCCCCCTTCCCCGCCTACAGACACTTCGTAAACCACCCTTCCTGGGCCTACCGGACACTTCTACCCTCCTTCCTGCTTACAGACACTCTAAAACCCCTTCCTGCCTACAGGACACTTTCTACCCCCTTCCTGCCTTACAGGGCACTTTACTACCCCCTTCCTGCCTACCGGGCACGTCCTACCCCCTAGCCCTACAGGACACTTCTAATCCCCCCATTCCTGCCTACAGAGCACTGCTACCCTCCTTCCTGCCTACAGGACACTTCTACCCCCTTCCTGCCTACAGGGCACTTCTAAACCCCCTTCCTGGCTACCGGGCACTTCTAACCCCCTTCCTGCCTACAGGGAGGGCACTTCTACCCCCTTCCTGCCTACCCCCCACATGGCACCCACTTCTACCCCCTTCCCTCCGCCTACAGGCACTTCTACCCCCTTCCCTGCCTACAGAGAGCACTTCTACCCCCTTCCTGCCTACAGGGCACTTCTAACTACGTTCAAACCCCCTTCCTGCCTACAGGGCACTTCTACCCCCTTCCTGCCTACATGGGCCACTCTTCCGCCCCCCACCCCCGTGCCCATCTACCCCCTTTAATCCCTCCTACCGACACTATCTACCAACCGGGCCCTTCTAACCTTCCTGCCTACAAAGCACACTTCTACCCCCTTCCTGCCTACCAGGCACTTCTAACCCCCTTCCTGCCTACAGGACACTTCTACCCCCTTCCTGCCTACAGGGCACTTCTACCCCCTTCCTGCCTACAGGGCACTTCTACCCCCCCTTCCTGCCTACAGGGCACTTCTACCCCCCTTCCTGCCTACAGGCACTTCTACCCCCTCGTCTTTCCCTGGCTGACCCACAGCGCTGGGCACTTCTACCCCCTTCCTGCCTACCGGCACTTCTACCCCCCTTCCTGCCTTACAGGGCACTTCTACCCCCCTTCCCTGCCTACAGGAACACTTCTACCAACCCCCTTCCTGCCTACAGGAATACTTCTACCCCCTTCCTGCCTACCGGGCCACTTTCTACCCCCTTCCTGCCTACAGGGCACAATTCTACCCCCCCTTCCCGCCTACCGGGGACACTTCTACCCCCTTCCTGCCTACAGGGACACTTCTACCCTCCCTTTCCTGCCTACCGGGCACTTCTACCCCCTTCCTGCCCTACCGGACCCACTTCTACCCTACGCCCCTTACCTGCCTACAGGACACTTCCTACCCCCCTTCCTGCCTACAGGTACACCTCACTTCCCTGCCCACCGGCAATTGTCTAACCCCTTCCTAGGAGACCCGGGCCAGGTTCATGCAAACCCCCTTTGTACCTATGAAATGTTTATAATTTTTTTCTCACAAATAGAGCTTTTTTTGGTGATATTTAATCACGGCTGGGCACTTTATTTTTTGCACCTTCATAAACATAAATAATAATGTGCGCAAAATAATTTTGACACAACAAACAACAACACCCTAATTTCGCTATAGTTCCCTCCCCTAATGGTATATATAATTTTCTCTATACATGTAATTTTTCTCCTTCCCTGACTGTACGTTAAGATTGAATTTTGGCAAGCATGGGCAATAGGGCGACTAATAAGGCCTTTTGAGGCACTTGATAGGCAGCACTGGATGTGGAAATGATGCAGCACTAATGACTGGTGGCACAGATAGGCTTGGCGGAATTTCTGTGAGGGTAGAAGTTCCACTGGACAAGTGATAGGGGGGCACTAATGAGGTGTCCCCCGGGTAGGGGGACGATAATTCACTGTAGACGCACTGATAGGTGGACGACTGCATCACTGCTGGGCACTGCGCGGCACTGCTAGGGATTGACTGGCGTGACTGCTGGGCAATGATGGCACAACCGCTGGGCACGCAGTGGCACTCTGTCTGGCAGCACTGCTGGGCTGCACGATGGGCACAGCCCTTTGGGACCTGGGGGGTACAGGGGGGGTGGCTGCTGGACCAGGTGTGCAGAACGGTGGGGTTTTGCTGGGCACCGATCTCATCCCGGACGTCCCATCCCCCTTGCAGCTACCATTCTCAGCATACTTTCCTCAAATCTGACAGCTTGAGGGAAAATTTTCACTGATAACCGGGAACTGCATTTCCCGGGATGGGCGGTCTTGGGAAAAACGGGCAGTGACCCCTCCCAAACTGGCCCCCTCAGTGTAGCCGCATTTGGCTATCTGGGCGGGAAGTAGTTAAATGTGTG
>CATNWA010003378.1:0-19000 GCA_951230385.1 Staurois parvus | reverse complement strand
AATTTTTCCTAATCTTCGAAACGAATTCACTTCGTCATGTTCGATTCGCTCATCTCTAGATACCCACCTTACATTAGAGTCTGGAGAGTCCCCCTTACATCATTGTTAAACTGGATGGACTTTTGTCTTTTTTGAGCCAGACTAACTATGTAACTATGTAACATCAGAGTCTGACAGAGTTCCCCCTTACATGAGAGTTCAGCAGTGTCCCCCATTACATTAAAATCCAGCAGAGTGCCCCTTACATCAGAGAGTCTGGCGGAGTACCCCTGGAACACCGCTTTAAGGGGCAGCTGCTTTGGGCCCTGCCTGGCGCTGCTGCACAGAAGAGCCGAGAGGCCGGCCTGGTATTCTAACACGGCGGTGGCGGCAACTTTTCCCCGAATTTTTTAGAGGGAAAAAAGTGTCTCTTATGGAGCTAAAAATACAGTAAGTGTAAAACAGAAAGCATTAATATTGACAGTGCTTCTGCCGCTTTAAAGTGCTTTAAAGACAAAAGATGAACAAAAACAGTAACAAGAAACATGCAAATGCTTTGTGTGAAAGAAACAAGGTCATTTAAAACAGACTGCAGAACAAAACAGTGAGAGCTAGAATGTTAAAACAAGCTAAGTTACAAAAGTCCAAAAGTGTGAAAGAAGAAACTGATTTTTCTACAGATAATGAATGTTTTTCAATCCAAAAGTTGCACCTCATCTTTGCAGGCATGGTGTATTGATTCAGGAATAGTCACATGACAAATGACAGAAATTTCTTTATTTACCTTGACCAGAGTAAAACAAAAAATCACTGCAGCTAATGGACAAATAATAGGATCGGAAGGAATAGGAGATGTTTCTTTTTACTGTCCTATTACCCAGAGTGTCACCAGAAAGATACCTGTGAAAAATATCCTGTATGTCCCTCTCTTGAAACTAGGGTTTTGTCAGTGAAAAAGCTCACAAAATAGGGCAATGCAGTGATCTTCCAAGTTGAGAGTTGTGCCATCACAAAAGGGGATATCTTACTTGCTAAGGCTAAAATTACAGATGAACTGCATCAGCTGAACTGCAATGATATGTTTAATACATCAAAGGAGTAAAAACATTCAAACTGCATTCACACATGGCACTGACAACTTGGGCACAGAATTCTGGATAATAAAGAAATTAACTGAGAACGATTATGCAAATGGTATAAAGCCTAGTTCATGTGATAAAACAATGAAATGCACCAGCTGTATAAAAGGAAAAATGACAAGAAAAGCCTTTCCAAAGCAGAGTAACTGGACTTAATTAATTCAGTTGAGATTTGTGGTCCATTGGTAAAATTTAAATACCAGGAAAATCAACTGAGAAAACTCCATATGAACTATGGAATAGAAACGCCCCGAATCTGAACCATCTAAAACATTTTGAAAGCAAAGCCTATGTGCACATCCCAAAAGAAAAACATACAAAATGGTGTGACAAACGTGGGTGTCTGACCACCACCCTCTTCACCAACGTGTGACAAAAGACTAGTCTACCTCACCCCACTCTGTCACTTACGCAAGAATGCCACTCTCAGCCCCCACACTACAAAAAGATTTTCCAGCTTGCAGGACCACAATCTAGATGCCAACAGACTGAGAGCCATTGTCACTGGGTTTAGTTAAATAAGCAATTAACTCTTTAAACTGTCACCAGATAGGATCGGCCTATCACCATTTACAATATTAGCAAGAACAATTATGAAAAATAAAAGTCTGTACATACACCGTCACCACAGATAAATATATTCAAAGATTCATCATATACAGTAGCACTGTTCAAGAGACAGGGATTCTTTTAGTTTGCATTAAAAGCCTTAGAGACAATTTCAACACTTTTCAAAATAGGGTTTAATAATGAAAAAGGTCAAAATGGTGAAAAAAAAATATTTACAGAAAAATGGGTGTTACAAGAAAACAAAGAGACAATAAAGCAACAGAGAAATAATAAGGAGTTGAAAATGGAGAATACTTTCAAATCCTGGTTTAAGCAGAGTTCAGTGAATAAGCAAAAATGTTACAGTGGCTCTTACAAGTCCCCTTAGGTGTTGCTTGATTTGATGTTAAAATGAGAGCTGTCAAAATGTCCTGGCATTCCCCTTTTCTGTGGTATCAAAGGGGTGTTGACAGAGGCTATCTGACCAATTAAGCATCTGAGGAGTGGTTTCTGGGATGTCGTTATATTTATAACTATGTCCCAGATACAGTTTTCTATAGGTATTCATATCTAATAACTACCAGGTACAGTCTGCTAACATGCATATTATTGTCCAGTCTGAATTTAACTTCAATATGAATATAGCTATAACAGGTTTTGGATGCCCAGTTTGCCTAGGTGAGGAATTGAGCTGGTTCTGTTCCCAGTACTCCAAGGATAGCGATGTTTGGGCTCAAAACACTACAAATTAACTGAGGGAGGTAATATGTCTATATTTTGGCTGTGATGTCATTATTTTATGAGTTGTTAAATATACTGGAGCTTTAGAGTTGGCTGATAACCTGTCACGTACCTGGATAGTGAGCCTGACGTGAAGAGGCAGGCCTCCTGTACAACTCCGGCTCAAGGACCGCTGATGATGAGACAGAGGTCACAGGGGCACGGTGGGGTATGAGTGCCTGAGATTAGTCCGGTAATAGCAGGTGAGCTGATGAGTTGTAGGCAGGGTTCTGATGCAGTTGTGCTGGATGGATGGATACTCTGCGTGCTGAGGATGCAGGGTCAGACGAGCTGGGTTCGGTATCGGTCAGGCAGATCAGGCTTAAGCAGCAGGGAGGAAGAATAGTCAGGTCACAGGCCAGGTCAGCAACGGAAGATCAATCAGACAGAAGCAGAGACAGAAGAATAATCCAAGGCAAGCCAGAGGTCAGGGCTGGAAGCAATCAATCAAGTAGATATCAGGAACAAGCTGGTTCGGTATCAGGAGTCAATCACAGGAATCAGGGAACACGAGCAGGGAAAAGACCATACAGCAATGGGACAACTACTGCAGCCAGTTTAAATAGCCCTTTTGGCGCCAGCATTTGTGACAGGCGCGCTCCCGTTATGCGCGCGGAGTGTGCATGCTTGCACGCACGTGTGCGCGCCTATGTCCAAGAGCCTGCACATCTGTTTGGCTAGTAAGGACTCTGCGCATGCGCATATTTTGTGCACCGTGGAACTTCACCTGCACTATGGTCAGGCCTTTCCTGACATAACCAATTATCAGGAATGTGCATTGGCTATTTCCCTAGCTGAGCTATTTACGACTATTTTGTTAAAATTTTGGTTACTCAGGCTTGCGGAGTCTGATGTTTTTATTGGGTTTGGTGGACTGAGGTGTAGATTCAGGCTAATAGGCATTAGAGGATCTGACTCTGTCCCCTCTAAGATCTGATAAGGAAGTCCTAGCATCGGCTAAAAGTTTGTGTATTGTATAAACTGAAGGAAGAAGGGGGGAAAGGTCACTGTGACTATGCCTTCTTGTGACAAAATGGCATGGGAGACTTGTAACATGAACAAATACATACACTACATACACAGCTATTTGTGTGCCCAGTACGCGTTGGACCATTACACCCCACACTGTACAAGGTGTACTTGTGGGGTACAGTGAATCTCAGAAGGGATAAAGAATTCTCCATCAAGACACAAACAAGGTAACCATCAGTAGAAGTGTATTTGTCGATGAAATTCACTGTGTTCAAAATTTCATGAACTAACACAAAACACTTCAAACTAAGGGAGATTCCACATCAGTGTTATATGAAGATAAGCAACAAAGTGACACAGAAATAAAAATTAACGCAGACAACACAAATATTGTAAAAAGAAGAAACCAGGCCAGAAGAGGCTTCAATCAGGAAATCCACCAGAAGCAATAAAGGCATCCCAGCAGAATGTCTGTCCTATGTTACTCGCATAGCATTAAAACCAGAGCCAGATTCATGGGATGAGATGCAAAGACTGCCAACCCATGAGAAACAAAAGAGGATCAGAGCTGCTGATCAAGAGATCCAAAATGGGACTAATATAAGGAGTAGTTGTTGAGTGGAGGTGTTGGAATACACTGTTTGTGTATTTTGTACAACAACCTTATCTTAGTATTCAATAGAGATACAGTGGGGATCGAAAGTTTGGGCACCCCAGCTAACAATTTGTATTAATGTGCATAAAGAAGCCAAGGAAAGATGGAAAAATCTCCAAAAGGCATCAAATTACAGATTAGACATTCTTATAATATGTCAACAAAAGTTAGATTTTATTTCCATCATTTACACTTTCAAAATAACAGAAAACAAAAAAAATGGCGTCTGCAAAAGTTTGGGCACCCCTGCAGAATTTATAGCATGCACTGCCCCCTTTGCCAAGCTGAGACCTGCCAGTGTCATGGATTGTTCTCAATCATCGTCTGGGAAGACCAGGTGATGTCAATCTCAAAGGTTTTAAATGCCCAGACTCATCTGACCTTGCCCCAACAATCAGCACCATGGGTTCTTCTAAGCAGTTGTCTAGAAAACTGAAACTGAAAATAGTTGACGCTCTCACAAAGCTGGAGAAGGCTATAAGAAGATAGCAAAGCGTTTTCAGATGTCAATATCCTCTGTTCGGAATGTAATTAAGAAATGGCAGTCATCAGGAACAGTGGAAGTTAAAGCAAGATCTGGAAGACCAAGAAAAATATCAGACAGAACAGCTCACAGGATTGTGAGAAAAACAATTCAAAACCCACGTTTGACTGCACGATCCCTCCAGAAAGATCTGGCAGACACTGGAGTTGTGGTACACTATTCCACTATAAAGAGATACTTGTACAAATATGGTCTTCATGGAAGAGTCACCAGAAGAAAATCTCTTCTACGTCCTCACCACAAAAATCATCGTTTGAACTTTGCAAATGAACATATAGACAAGCCTGATGCATTTTGGAAACAAGTTCTGTGGACCGATGAGGTTAAAATTTAACTTTTTGGCAGGAATGAGCAAAGGTACTGTTAGGAATGGACTGGCCAGCAATGGTGGGACTCACCTGCCTTTTTGATCTGCAGTACCAGGGCTGGCCAGCGGGTGCTCCCAGCAATCAGAGACTCAACCTTTCAGCCAGCTAACACCTGGAACTGATGATACTGGGGTATTTTAAGGGATGGCCAGACTTGCAGACTCTGCCTTGGTGTGTTGTGTTTGTCCTGGGCCCTGTATCTGTTCCTGCATCCTGTTTCTGTTCCTTCGCTGACCCTGATCTGAACTGCTGCTGACTTCTCCTGCTCTGATCCTGGCTTGTGACCCTGACCACCCCTCTGTCTGACCCTCTGTACCTCGCTGCTTGCTACCTGCTGAACCTGGCCTGTGACCCCGACCATTCTCTGCTTGCTCCCCCCGTACCTACCTGCCCAATTGATATTGACCCGGCCTGCCTGACGACGCTTGCTTGTATGTACTGTTATCTGTGGGTGGTTGGTTTGGTTTGTTTGCACTGTATTATGTTTAGTATTGCCCTGCGTTTATGTTTGTATGGTTAGTGTTAATAAATTATATTGTTTATCACATTTCTGAAGTCTGCGTTTCCCCTGCATCAGTCACACATCTCTGGTCATACCTGGGAGCCCTGACATTACACCAAGGCCAATCCTGACCAGAAGTGGCTGCACAGGGAAGCCATCTTGGCTTGTTGATGGGAAGGATGGATCTTGATGAGGTTGAGTATTTATATCTGCTAGTGTTTGATGACAGGGAGTATGCTTATCAAACTCTGAAGGATGTATACCCGGGATGAATTGCTAGAATGTATACGGCTCGCTCATGTTCTAGTAGATCAGGGCACAGTGTTTCTCTGAGGTGCAGCCATTGATTGAGGTTTGTGCAGAGTTGGTTTTCATCTGGTTCCCCCGAATGCAGGGATGAATTTTTGCCACCATTTAGTGCAGACCAGGTAGAGTCCCTGGTGTGGTTATTAGAGGATGATGTGGGTTACCTTTTGGAGCGTTACTCCACATGTTCACCACAGACACTAAGAGATTGTATCAACGCAGTGCAGTCATTGACCAGACAGGCTTTGTGTAAGCTCAGCTTTGTTCAACCCCTACTGCAGACATGGACAGACTTGTTGCACCCAGCCTCAGTCAGCTTACAAAGACCCAGTCCTGCTTCTAACTCTACTCCTGTATTCCCACCAGCTCCTCCTGCCCTGCTATCTACCGCATGTCAGTCCCCTGTTCCCACTCGCTGCACCTATCCTGCCTTTTAACCCTGTAAAAGAGCCCTCTGTAGCAACTGCTCCCTCTCCTGTTCCATCCTCCAGTTTTTCTCTGTCTCCAGGTGCTCCATTCGTTTGCAGACCTGCGTTTACTTGCAGTGCTCCAGTAGTTAAAACCAGAAAAAAGCGAAAATTCTTTCCAACCAATACCATCCTGCCAGTATCCAAACCGGTTGATGAGCCTGCCTTCCGTGACTCGGCCTGAAGCCTCTACTCAGCCTAAAGCCTCTACTCAGCCTGAAGCCTCTACTCGGCCTGATGCCTCTCTTCAGCCGGATGCCTCTCTTCAGCCGGAATGCCTCTCTTCAGCCTGAAGCCTCTCCTCAGCCTGAAGCCTCTCCTCAGCCTGAAGCCTCTCCTCAGCCTGAAGCCTCTCCTCAGCCTGATGCCTGCATTCAGCCTGATGCCGCTACTCAGCATGATGAACTGATCCAGCCCAACGATCCTATTAGGCCAGTTGACTCGATGCCCGCTGTTGATCCAGGTGACCCGGTGCCCACTGCCTTGCCAGATGACGCGGTGCCGCTGGCAAGCCAAATGACCTGATGCCTGGTGACCGCCAGTGCCCCTGTCATACCTGGTGACCCGATGCCCGCTGTCGAGCCAGACGATCCAATGCCTGGTGACCCCGGTGCCCACGCCTTGCCAGATGACCGGTGCCCGCTGTCGAAGCCAAATGACCTGATGCCTGGTGACCCAGTGCCGCTGTCCAGTCAGACGATCCAATGTCTGACCCAGTGTGCCCGCGGTCATACCAGTTGACTTGGAGCCCACTGCCTTGCCAGATGACGCGGTGCCCGCTGTCGAGCCAAATGACCTGATGCCTGGTGACCCAGTGCCCGCTGTCCAGTCAGACGATCCAATGTCTGACCCAGTGCCCGCGGTCATACCAGTTGACTTGGAGCCCACTGCCTTGCCAGATGACTCGGTGCCCGCTGTCGAGCCAAATGACCTGATGCCTGGTGACCCAGTGCCCACTGTCCAGCCAGACCATACAATGTCTGACCCAGTGCCTGCGGTCATACCAGTTGACTCGGAGCCCACTGCCTTGCCAGATGACGCGGTGCCCGCGGTCGAGCCAAATGACCTGATGCCTGGGTGACCCCGATGCCCGCTGTCCGGTCAGACGATCCAATGTCTGACCCAGTGCCCGCGGTCATACCAGTTGACTCGGAGCCCCTACTGCCTTGCCAGATGACGCGGTGCCCGCTGTCGAGCCAAATGACCTGATGCCTGGTGACCCGATGCCCCAGCTGTCCAGCCAGACCATACAATGTCTGACCCAGTGCCTGCGGTCATACCAGTTGACTCGGAGCCCACTGTCGTGCTGGTGACTCGGTGGCCCGCCGCTCCGCCTGGGGGCCCGAGACCTGTTGCTCCGCTTGGGGGTCCAGGCGCCCGCCGCCTCCCGGGCCTGGGGATCCGGCGCCACGCCGCCCGCCCTGGGGGGCCCTGAACCTGTCGCTCCGCCTGAGGGTCCGAGACCTGTCGCTCCACCTGGGGGTCCGGCGCCCGCCGCCCCGCCTTGAGGGCCCGAGACCTGTCGCTCCATCTGGGGGTCCGGCGCCCGCCGCCCCGCCTGAGGGCCCGAGACCTGTCGCTCCACCTGGGGGTCCGGCGCCCGCCGCTCCGCCTGAGGGCCCGAGACCTGTCGCTCCACCTGGGGGTCCCGGCGCCCGCCGCTCCGCCTGAGGAGCCCGAGACCTGTGCTCCACCTGGGGGTCCGGCGCCCGCCGCTCGCCTGAGGGCCCGTGAGACCTGTCGCTCCATCTGGGGGTCCGGCGCCGCCGCTCCGCCCTGAGGGCCCGAGACCTGTCGACTCCTCCTGGGGGTCCGGCGCCCACGCCGCTCCGCCTATGGGCCCGAGACCTGTCGCTCCGCCTGGGGGTCCGGCGCCCGCCGCTCCGCCTGAGGGCCCGAGACCTGTCGCTCCCACCTGGGGGTCCGGCGCCCCGCCGCTAGCTCCGCCTGAGGGCCCGAGAACCTGTCGCGCTCCTCCTGGGGGGTCCGGCGCCCGCCGCTCCCGTCTGAGGCCCGAGACCTGTCGCTCCGCCTGGGGGTCCGCGCCCCTTCCGCTCCGCCTGAGGGCCCGAGAACCTGTCGCTCCGCCTGGGGGTCCGGCGCCCGCCGCTCCGCCTGGGGGCACGATGCCTGTCGCCCGCCTGGGGGCACGGTGCCTGTCGCCCCGCCTGGGGGCACGGTTGCCTGTCGCCCCGCCTGGGGGCTCGGTGCCTGTCGCCCCGCCCGGGGGCCCGGTGCCTGCCGCTCCGCCCCGGGGGGCCCGGTGCCTGCCGCTCCGCCCGGGGGCCCGGTGCCTGCCGCTCCGCCCGGGGCCCCCGGTGCCTGCCGCTCCGCCCGGGGCCCGGTGCCTGCAGCTCCGCCGCGGGGGGGCCGGTGCCTGCAGGCTCCGCCCGGGGGCCCGGTGCCTGCAGCCCGGGGGGCCCGGTGCCTGCAGCTCCGCCCGGGGGCCCGGTGCCTGCAGCTCCGCCCCGGGGGCCCGGTGCCTGCAGCTCCGCCCGGGGCCCGGTGCCTGCTGCTACGCCTGGTAATCCGATGTGCCTCTGCCGGAGTCCTGCCCGATGTGCCTCTGCCCGGAGTCCTGCCCGATGTGCCTCTGCCCGGAATCCTGCCCGATGTGCCTCTGCCCGGAGTCCTGCCCGATGTGCCTCTGCCCGATGTGCCTCTGCCCGATGTGCCTCTGCCCGATGTGCCTCTGCCCGATGTGCCTCTGCCTGGGAGTCCTGCCCGATGTGCCTCTGCCCGGAGTCCTGCCCGATGTGCCTCTGCCCGGAGTCCTGCCCGGTGTGCCTCTGCCCAGGGTGCCTCTGCTCGATGTGCCGCTGCCCGGAGTCCAGCCCGGTGTGCCGCTGCCGGAGTCCTGCCCGGTGTGCCAGTCTTTGCTATCCCGCCAGTTGCCAGACCCGGGCGGTGGAACATTTTGCCCAGCTAGGACTGTTTGGAGCGTCCTGAGGCCGCTCCTTGAGGGGGGGGTACTGTTAGGAATGGACTGGCCAGCAATGGTGGGACTCACCTGCCTTTTTGATCTGCAGTACCAGGGCTGGCCAGCGGGTGCTCCCAGCAATCAGAGACTCAACCTTTCAGCCAGCTAACACCTGGAACTGATGATACTGGGGTATTTAAGGGATGGCCAGACTTGCAGACTCTGCCTTGGTGTTGTGTTTGTCCTGGGCCCTGTATCTGTCCTGCATCCTGTTTCTGTTCCTTCGCTGACCCTGATCTGAACTGCTGCTGACTTCTCCTGCTCTGATCCTGGCTTGTGACCCTGACCACCCCTCTGTCTGACCCTCTGTACCTCGCTGCTTGCTACCCTGCTGAACCTGGCCTGTGACCCCGACCATTCTCTGCTTGCTCCCCCCGTACCTACCTGCCCAATTGATATTGACCCGGCCTGCCTGACGACGCTTGCTTGTATGTACTGTTATCTGTGGGTGGTTGGTTTGGTTTGTTTGCACTGTATTATGTTTACTATTGCCCTGCGTTTATGTTTGTATGGTTAGTGTTAATAAATTATATTGTTTATCACATTTCTGAAGTCTGCGTTTCCCTGCATCAGTCACACATCTCTGGTCATACCTGGGAGCCCTGACAGGTACGTTTGGAGAAGAAGGGGCACAGAATTGAATGAAAAGAACCTCTGTCCAACTGTTAAGCATGGGGTTGGATCAATCATGCTTTGGGGTTGTGTTGCAGCCAGTGGCACAGGGAACATTTCACGAGTAGAAGGAAAAATGGATTCAATAAAATTTCAGCAAATTTTGGATGGTAACTTGATGCGATCTGTGAAAAAGCTGAAGTTAAAGAGAGGATGGCTTCTACAAATGGATAATGTTCCTAAACACACCTGGAAATCCACGGGGATTACATCAAGAGGCGTAAACTGAAGGTTTTGCCATGGCCTTCACAATCTCCTGACCTCAACATAATTGAAAATCTATGGCTAGACCTTAAAAGAGCCGTGCGTGACAGACAGCCCAGAAATCTCAAAGAACTGGAAGACTTTTGTAAGGAAGAATGGGCAAAGATACCTCAAACAAGAATTGAAAGACTCTTGGCTGGCTACAAAAAGCGTTTACAAGCTGTGATACTTGCCAAAGGGGGCAATACAAGATATTAACTCTGCAGGGTGCCCAAACTTTTGCAGACGCCATTTTTTTGTTTTCTGTTATTTTGAAAGTGTAAATGATGGAAATAAAATCTAACTTTTGTTGACATATTATAAGAATGTCTAATCTGTAATTTGATGCCTTTTGGAGATTTTTCCATCTTTCCTTGGCTTCTTTATGCACATTAATACAAATTTTTAGCTGGGGTGCCCAAACTTTCGATCCCCACTGTATATTCTTCAACCAGTAGATGGTGGTGTTTACTGTATACTCTATGACTTTTCTCTGAATAAAAGTTCCTGGTTTCTGTTTGTAGAAACGTAGCAGATAAACATGTGGACTGTGCACTGTTTGTTCTGTAGGGGTATTTTTTTTATTACAGATACTTATATAGCACCATCAATTTACACAGCACTTTACATATATTGTACATTCACATCAGTCCCTACCCTCAAGGAGCGTACAATCTATATACAGAATCTCTTACAGTTAGTGTATTTAAAGATTTTGTTACCACCTCATTTTATATTCCTGATATGTATTTGTTGTAACATATATTTGTATTAAAAAGTATCCTATTATTTTTGCATTGCTTCCTTTGTGTGAAATTCCTGGTGATTCAAACTGACCACACTAGGCATGGGTGCACATCCATCCCAGTATGGTCAGTTTTCTAGGTTGGCTGAGAGAACAGCCTGCCTTTCAATGATTAGACTTGTGTTGATGCAACTATCAGCACAGCCACTCACTGGAAAGATCAGTATACTGCTGTTTCTTTGCCTCCTGCTGACACTGCTCCCACCCTGCATTTTCCACTCCCACCTCTCCATACCCTTTATGCAGCTGAGAACAGAGATTATGTATTCACAAAAAAGGTATTTAGAATGTTGGGGGTTTTTTTTAACAAATACACAAATGCTTTGCCTTTCATTTTTATTTTAAACAGAATGGGTTGTTTTATAAGGTGAGGGTTCACATACTGTTTAAATCTGCTAGTGCATCCAACACTCCCCTCCCTCAGACTGACAATTCTGCTGTCCAAAGGTGACTCTGTTGCTCCTTCATCGAGAGTGGAACCACCCTAATACAAGACATGTGTTACTAGCCAGACCAGCACATCTAATGATTGGTAAGCTCCATTATGTTACATTTTGAGTTTTCACTTTAAGATCTTCAGACGTACATAAAATCTCTAAAAGCAGGTGAATACGTTGCCATTGCATTTAATGTGGTACTGTGATAATTCAGAGTTAATAAGGTGAGTCTAGAGTTTTATGGGTTAAATGTTAAAATGGACACAAACTAAAAAATAACTAAGATTTACTATTTTGTAGGGGACATCTAGAAATGTTTATTGTGCCTAAGCAGTAAAATGTAAATGAAACTGTTTGTCTTGAATTCCTTTCAGCAGTGCACTTACTGGGCCTACAGCCTCATAGCTGTATATCTGCAGTGTAAGATTATCTAAGGCACTGCTGCCTCTGAATGCTAGTCTTAGCAGTTTTGGAGTGAGATTTGGTGATGTCACCACTGTACTGCTTACTGTTGTCCTTGCTGGAGAGGAACCTGTACTGGAGGATCTGTAGTGTAGGATCTCCCTGCTTTGGCTTCCTCCATTATGTGGTTCTGTGCTTCCTTAACCTCTTCTGCTGTTTCTTTATTATCCTTCCACCAGTCATCAGTGGAGCAGTTTTGACATGTGGAAGCAAAGCCCTGCCTGTACACAGATGGCCACCTCTGCACCTAGACACAGTGATTAACAAGATATGGTAAGTCAGTAATGGGGAAAAGATCAGCTGCTAGGCGACCACAGGCAATATTGGTGACTAGTCCTTTGCCCTCTGCCTGCCTTTTTGGGCTCTACTTTCACAGTTCAGGCCCTCTTAAAGTTAACCAGACATGAGACTAATATGGAGGCTGACATTGTGAAAAATGCTAGCTGCCTGGCTTTCATACAGTTAAAATGTTCTGCTGTAATTTGCTGCCAGAGTGCAACCAGAATCAGTAGCCTTTATATTTCTGTCAGTACAAGTTTTTTTAATTACTTAATGGGCTTATCCTTCATATTCTTCTAGGCTGGATACCGTAATACTTCATTAATATATTGTTGCCTGTTTTATAGCTCCTGAGGCTATATGTATATCACTAGAGATATTAGTTTGTCTGATACCTGACTTCATTATTTTGTGTTCCGCACACAACTAATTTAATCCTGCCCTTAAACTCAGCATGCTATTGACCGCAGCAGTCTATATGGGGAATTAATTCAATTTATAGACTTTCTATGGCTCTCCCACTGGGGACAGTGGCTGTGAAAGGACTAAAAAAGTTTTAAACTTCTGCTGAGTAATGCTAATTAAGTAGGTAGATGTCTGTATTAAAATTGCCTTTTATTATATCGTACTACATATATTTCAATTAAATGGGCAGAGATGAAAGGGAATGTTTTTGGTTGAGGTTTTTGCTGCAGGCGCTTGTTGTTCCTTTGTTTAGATTTAGGTAACAATTTTGAAAGATCTTGCAGTTGAATAAGTATGTAGCCAGTGAAGACAGGAATATTGACCTGCATACTTGCTTCATAACAGTGATTCACTCCTTAACTTGTTGCTGTCCCCGTAACACATATGCGTGGTGAAAAAAAAGCTCACACGCAGCACATATGCCTCGCTGGGTGGCGGATAATTCTGTTTTTCCAAGAATTCAGATCATTTGGTTTGTTATAATTTATTTTGGATTAGTTGAAATTTCATTACTATTGTGATTTATAATTTCAGATACATCCGAAACTCCAAATAACAAAAATGTTCTCTGAATTTCGATTCATAACTAAAGGAATCGCTAGGGATGCACCAATACCATTTTTTTTACAGTGAGTACGAGTACCAATACTTTTTTTTGGACTCGTTGATACCAATTACCGATTCCTGCCTGCAACGGTTTTGTTTACACTTCAGCTGAATGAGTGGTCGGTTGTTAAGGACACAGTGGCCCGCTCCTTAACCACTTCATCTGTCACACCTTTTCACCCCTTATGTACCAGAGCAATTTTTACATTTCTGCTATGGATCTGTTTGTTTATAACTTTGTCATTACTTAAGATAACAACATAATACCAGGGGCGGACTGACAACTCATGAGGCCCCCGGGCAATAGAGGATCATGGGGCCCTTGTGTCCTTGCCCACACTCAAACCATACCCAAAAAAGCCTATGAAAGGTACCAGGGGCATCTAATGGGGCCCCCTACTGACCCCGGGCTCTCGTGCACTCGTGGTCAGTCCTCCCCTGCATAATACATATATTGTTTTCTAAGGATAAACAAGACTTTCTTTTCATGAATATTGTCTTGCAACAGTGAATTTTTTTTTGCAATCCTTAGACAATTAAATGTAACAAAACTTTAAAAAAAAGTTTTTTGAGAGCAGTGTTAGTTTTTTAACAATAAATAGTGTTACTGTACATAAAAAGTATAAATACAGTATATGTTAAAGGTGTAAAAATATTAATGAACAAAGCAAACAAAAACAAAGTTTTAATTATGAATCAGGGCTG
Source organism: Staurois parvus (assembly GCA_951230385.1). NCBI lineage: Eukaryota > Metazoa > Chordata > Amphibia > Anura > Ranidae > Staurois > Staurois parvus. The sequence continues at coordinate 5,085 of CATNWA010003378.1, read as the reverse complement.
ATTAAAGTGTATGAAGGGCTACTGAAGGTTTAAACAGAGGAACATTTAATTAAAAAAAAATGTACTTGACAGGTTGCCCTTAAAGTGTTACTAAACCCACAACAGTACAATCAGTCTGTATATGCAGTAAAGCATTCTTGTTATACTCACTGTGGATCCTAAGGGGTTAATCCTCTGCATTGTGTAAAAACCCATATGGAAGAAAAAATATATTTGAAATATATTTTAAAAATATTCTTCCCAAATATATTGTTACATATATTTGAAATACTACAATTTTAGCCATATTCAATATATTTCAAAATATATTTCAATAAATAAATATATATATGTATATATATATATTGCAGCGCCAATACTTGTCCTGATGAAGCTCATGGTCAAGTGGGCGAAATGCGTTGATCCTGAACAATAGGTCCCGCCCCCACTGGACAAGCAGCCACCAGCTGCCAGGACACTTAATGGCGGACTCTCCTGCTTATTTTTAATGGTGATTGGAGGATTGCTGGTCATTTGACCAATTTTATAAAACTTTGACCTCAATAAAGCTGTATGGTTCGGTTACACTGTGGTTGGTCCTCCTTTTAAAGCCTCTGTAAGGGTGGCCCCTTTGGCCCTCCCTATGCTTTTCTTCTATACACGACTATGGCTTTGGAGTACCAAACTGTAAAATACACGGTGAGCCGGTGACCCATGACCAGTAACTGTAGATTGAGATCTCCCCTAATATATACCCTTATATAAAACACATTTTATTATCTTTGTTATCTATATGGTGTGGAGACACCGCACATGCTCAGTTTGGTGTGTATTGCTAGAAAGGTTTTTTTTTTTTTTCTTGGGAGAGTCACTTCTCTCTCTCTTCTTGTCAACATGTTCCTTGTCAGCACATGTGCATACAGCAAAGTCTGATTGGCACTAATGACTCTTCTTCTCCTAGTATAAAATCTAATCCACAAAAGGCTGGTATATTGAAAAATTTAGATACTTACATTAGCGGAATTATAAAATATGTTTATAGATTAACTCCAGGCAAACAGCTAATTACACATTCAGAATACATATACAGAAAATAGTTTACCTGCCAATGAATTTCTATCCAGACATTCCTAAGACATATTCAGCTCTGCCAAATAGCACAGCTGGGCTGGTTACCTGACTCTCTTTGCTGTAGCTATACAGCCTGGTCACCTCCCTGCCTCTAGGGTGTATGCTGACGATGAAGAAGTAGCAGTAAATCTTCCACCCTTCCCCTTGTAATAAAACATATTCATTACTCCACAAAGAATAATAGGGGCTTCTCTTCTTCTGGTCCTCTCAACACCCAGCACCTCATACTTACCACCTCACTGGCCTAACTCCCTATCTGCTCTATGGGGCATGACATCATCACATAACATATTACATCTTGGCAGAGGGAAGCAATGAATGAGCAATGCCGATGGCATAATCTTGGTACCGTCAAGAGACAACACACAACATGACTCTACTGGTTGGAATGCAAGTAGTTGTAGTCCTGCGATGGCAATTTAAATCACTGAAATGTAACATATATGCACCATCTTCCTCCCCTCTCTAGCCAGGACTGTGTCTGCAGTAATGGAAGACATTCAGATCAAATTATCTTATTCCTGGTGCAAGAATTAATATAAAAATAAATGTTTTGTTTAAATGCATTGACTCATATGGGCATTAGGCTTAGGAAACAGAAGTGCTCTTCATTCCATCCTAGAATCCTTCTTGCTCAACAAAGTATGAACATTTCCATTAGTAAACATGAGATGATCAAAAAAGGTTCCAAAGTATCTGTGCTATACCATAACAGGGCCCCAAGGTGCCTGCACATTACTATTCAATAGGAGCCTCAGAAGCTCCAGTCCTGCAGAGTTCCAGTAAGCAAATTTTGTCCCGCTCCCCTGATCTTCAGTCTGGTCCATCTCTGCTTTCATTGCTCTTAATAAAAATGTGAGATAGATCTGATTAGAATATCTTCTAGCTACTGACACATCTCTAATATATTCCTGGCACTCTTCCAGTACGGCACTGGAAGTAAGGCCCATGCCAGTGTGAGAGAGACTTTGGCATTTTTGGCACCAGACTCGGGAACAGAAAAACACTGGAGAACAGACAGTACAGAGCGCACCAGTCTACAAGCATAATCAGAGGACAGGACGTACTTATCTTATGTATGGTTTCACGTCAAACCTTCCAACCAATTTACTGGTCTTTGCAACGACCTTAGCCAGCACAATAATATTTTGCTCTACGGCAAGAGCCAAGATTTCTTGTTTCTCAGAACAAGGGTGGACGCTGCGTACCCTATGAGCCTTGCACCGCAAGAGCACGTCGTTTTTTTCCAGGAACACTGTAGATTTACAGAGGAACATCTCACCGTCTTGCTCCTTGAGTTATAGTGCTTTATCATTAGATTGTTTAAAAAATGGAGGCATCACTCTAAATTAACATTTGATAAATAAAAGATCATTAATGGCGCCCGTTATTTTACGTGTTTTAAATAGAATTCTAAACATTAAAGTTTGGTTGAAACTGACATTTCAGTCTTTGGTGGGGGCTAAAAGTGTCTATTGGATGCTGTTGATTATCCATGAAATGGGTGGGGTATCTTCCAGCAAGAGATTATGGCTTTACTATGGTCATTATTTTTTAACCAAGCCTCAAGCCAAGCAGAGTAATTGCATTCATCAGGCCCTTGTACTTTCATTGGGAAGGAATAATGTCAGCCATTTTTGGTTTTGCCATTTTTCGGTGAGCTTAGCTTTTAGGACCTAACTTTGGCCAACATTTTTGTTTTTAGTTTTGGGTAAAGTGAGTAAGGGTTAGAATATTTGTTCAGTTTTCATTGCTGTTTCTGTTCCCATTGGGAATTTTTCTCTCATTTCCTGTCCTTGAGACACCTAGACACACACTGAAACATGGGGAGTCACTGAGATAGAAGGAAAACTCTGCAGCAAGAAAAAACAAACATATGTACCAACTCCCCCAGTGCCCAACCTGAAAAAGGGTCCACACATCTCCCTCTGACACTTGGTTCCCAGGATGTCACACTTACTCACACATCTTAATTATTTTGTGTTCTTATTTATTTTCCTACAATATTTCACCTGAGGCTCAATTCACACTTGAGCAGAGCATTTTTGGTCACTTTTTATTTTTTTACATTTGCTCAGGAGTTTTTGCATGTTTTTGTGGGTGATTGATACTTGAATATATTCTAAAATAATTTTTAGCCTATAGAAAGTTAGTCACTAGAGAAAAAAAACGCACAATATGTACTCAATAGTATAATACAAACTACTGTCAGTAGGTCCAGTGGCAGCACAACAAGTGTCAAACGCCATTTATTATTCGCTCTCATATTGTAAAGTGCTGCGCAAACTGTTGGCATTATATATATCCTGTATAATAATAATATAATAATAATAATGAATTTCAGGTTATTAGGAGCATTAACTACTCTTAATAAAAACGCGAGATAGATCGGGTTAGAATATCATACATAATGTGCGATATGTGTGTTTCTTTTCACAAGTGTTTGCACATTTTTCAAGCACTCCCATTAACCTCCTAGTGGTCTGATTATGTCAGTATTTCTGTGCTCAAAGCGGTAAAGTTTTTTGCATGGAAATATGTATTTTTTTTATTGTAGGCCTGTAATTTTTAGGAATAACTCACTGAAATCTGTCTGAACAAGAGTCTAGTAAACATCCCGGGTATGATAAAATTTGAAACACGAAATCATAAATTATAATTTAATAAATAATCATAAAAAAATAATAATATAATAATAATAAATTTAATTCAATAATTTAATCAAACAAAAAACACTGAAATTTGAAATATAGCGCCAAGTTCGCACATCACTGAGCAAAGTCGCAAAATCGTTTTCAGTGTCTGATGACGAATTTCCCCACGAATCATTATCACTCAATTCTGCAAGTAGTTCTGATTTACTATCGCTGTTCTCTAGCTGGTCTAAAACCGCTTTTGACCTAAAGGGACGCTTTTTGGATGCCATGGATGTTTCTCAGTTTCCAGGCAGAAAGAACAGTAAAAATGCAGGCAGGGCACAGGACAAAGCACTAGGGACAAAATGTATGTGAAATGGTTTTGATACAGTAATGTTTTACTATGTGATTTTAGTGAATTTAGTGAATGTCATTTTTGTCATTTTCAAATTTCCCACCATTCCATCCCCATACGTCCCGACATCGCAGGGGACGGAACCCAGAAGACAGATGCTGGCATCCGCCAGAGGACATTACAGGGGACACTGCAGGAGGGACATCGCAGGAACGCAGGACAAGGTAAGTGATCGAGGGATCCCGGAGCAGCGCCGCATGGTAAGCCCGAGTGTAACTGGGGGTCACCGCTTGTGGTACTGAAACTTTACCCCGAGCTACACTCGGGAATACCGCCAGGGAGGCTATGGTCTATTGGGGGCAAAAATGATTGAAACTTGCAGCTTATAGCTCAAAAGAAACTCGTCTTTCGCGCTTCAAGCTTCAAGTGACACTGAGCTCAGGTGTGAAAAGACACAATTAAATAACAAAGAAATAATTATCACACTGGTGTGATCAAACATGTGGTAGGAGTTTTTAAACATACATATCGCCTATATAATATACTTTTTAATGCATTTTTGGTATGCTTTCTGGTTTCCTGACTCCCAGTGAAATATGGACATGTAATTTAAAAAAAATGCACCAAAAACAAAAATGTGATGTGCTTTTGATGGGCGTTTAATGCATTCTCATTGACTTACAATGGAAGGTGCATTTGTGTTTCACTTTCTGATTTTCTGACTTCCAGCATGCACTTGTAAAACATGGACATGTATTTAAAAAAAATGAACCAAAAACAAAGATGCAGTGCCCTTTTGATGAGCTTTTGAAGTATTATCATTGACTTACAATGGAAGGTGCATTTTTGGTGCACTTTGGAAAAGCACATCAAAGACAAAGCATGCAGGACCTTTCAAAATGCAGCGCAAATGCAGTACAGCAATGTGAACAGTTACATAGGATTTAATGGGGAATAACCATCATGCACTTTTGGAAAGTGCAG
>CATNWA010003377.1:0-17590 GCA_951230385.1 Staurois parvus | reverse complement strand
CCAAAAAAAGTGAGGAAATTCTTTTGTGCATTTGTCACACACAGGGCATCCCATTCAAGTGATTGAGCTGCCCTATGCATGTCATGCGAAAATGTGCAGAAAAAAATGCACAGGCATGTGACGCAGTAGTGTGAATGAGGCCTAAGTGTGGAGGGAAGTTTATCAGTGAATGAGGCTGTGTTTATAGACTTTTCAATAGACTGCAATTGTGAGATCCATGTTGTAAACCCTGTAACACAGCGATCTGTGTAGGATTGGAAAGGGCAGCACTAGGAGGCAATCCAGCTCTACTGCTTACATATGTGCAAAAAGCAACATGCTATCTGGAGGAGAGAAGAGAGTAATGAAAGATCTCAGTGGTGAGTTGTTGCTTCTCCATTGTCCAATCATAGATTGGGAATAGGGAGTTGACATAACTCAACTACAATAGAAAAAAGTGAGGTCACCATCTTCTCTGTGATGTCAGGAAAGTCATGAATGACTGCAGAAAAATGACACATTTTTGAAAGACAAGACATTTTCATATATGCATTTCAACTGTTATGTGTTCAGCTTTAAGGCGTAGGTATAGGAAAACCTACGTTAGTAAGGGTTAGAAAAGGGTTAAATTCCGGTTATGTTTTTAATTGCAGTCTGTGTCCTCATAAGGCAGATGTACATTTTTATTTGTGCTGGTGATCACTGCCAGTTTACTTGAAAAATCTCTTTTCATGTTGTCAGTGCTGCCTGTCTCCTGGCCATCACTTTCCACAGCTTCCTGTATTCCCGGCATGAATTCCAGCTTCTCCTCTGCTATTCAATTTCAAAGGACTACACATCCTATGGTGCCTTGCTGTCTGAAAGCAGTGATTCATGCATTGACCCCACCTCCAGAAACTCCTCCTCTCAGCACTCTGTAGTTCAGAAGGCAGGTCTGTGAAATGTGTGACACAGCAGAGCTTACTCACAGGGCATAGTGAATACATGTCAGACAATTCAAGGAAGTCAATGTGTGGATATCTTCAAAAAGTACATTTACAAACTTCAAGATCATTTTGATTTAATAGGAGTAGACAGGAAATAATTGAACTACAATGTGGAATTGAATATATGGTTCTACCTTTTGACCATAGACTGTTAGACATGGCACAGTGTCACGTACCTTTTAGAGGTCGAGTTGACAAGAGGGCTTCTCTTACACCTTCTGTCCTGTTTCCCCTGGGGTTGATGACCGGGTATAACAGGGCACAGAGTGGCTTGGTGCCTGTAGGAGATCCAGGTTGGAAGATCTTGTAGCAGATGCAGAGATGAAGGTAGTGCAGCAGTCAAGCTGAAAGGTGCCAGATCTCAGATGCCTGGTCAAGTGGGCAGAGTTTGGCAAACAACCAGAGGTACAGAATAAGTAAACCAGGAGTGGACTCTGGGCCAGGCCAATGTCAATATTGGGCAAGCAGAGTAGATACCGGAACAGCAGGCAGTAAGCAAGGTCGGGTCACAAGCTGAAGTCAGCAACAGGGGTTCAGGAACAATCAGAGTCAACAAGCCAGGTCAGGATACAATCGTTATGCATAGAATCAGGTCACAGGTAGAAGGAGTTGAAGACCTCGCAGCAATGATCCTGAGTCCTGTAGGGCTTTAAATATGCCACTGGGCGCCAAAGTCCATCCAAACGTGCATGCTCATGTTCATGAGCACAATAACACTCACACACTGGTGTATGTTCACTGCTCGTGTAGATAAATGCACAGTCCTAATTTTGGGCAAAGTTCTGTGGCCCATTCGGTTTGCAGGGGGTTTTTTGGACACGGCGGGGAGCGTTTTCCTTTCCCAATTACTTGTGCTTAATATACCTGGAATACATTTAGTTAATTTAACATAAAAATTAAAAATTTTCTATTGGAGACTTTTTCCCTGAAAAGCAGATATTTTTCAGATACATTTTTTTGAATGCGTCTGGCTAGGCAAATTCTCAGTTTGAACTACTATGTATCCTGTGTAATAAAGTAAAACAGATAGGTGAACGAAATTTCATAGCAAAAACATCCAGATTTTAGTGCAGTTTCATGGCCCAAGAGGGGCAGACAAATCGGACCCTATTTAGTACTTTATACCTCCAGGCATCATTTTAATCTCCAGCAGAATTAATAGGAAAATTAGGGTCTGCTAAAAGGCTCGAAAAAGAGATTGAGCCATTTTTTCCATGTCATGGAGGCAGAAAAAAAAGCGCCGGCTAGCAAAATGAAGGCTAAATAAATTTATAAAAACCGTTGGGCCATACACAGTATTTGATGGGGTTTTCACGTAAATGTAAATGAAATTTGGTGTAATTTTTAATTAGACATTGGCTAATATAACCATTAAGGGTTGTGAGGGCAATTGAGAATGATGTTTATTAGCAATGGAAATAGGATGATTAGAAGGTAAAAAAAAAGGGGAAATTTCAAGGGAATACTTTTTTTTTTGAGAATTAGCATAGACCAAAAAAAATTACATTGTTTTTTGTTGGGGTTTCATTTCATTAGTAAAAAGTGTGAAACTCTTAAAAGTTTTCTTTTAAGGTCTGAAAAAAAACTGTTGGCACTTATAAATTTTGTTAATTTAATAATTATAAGGGCATGGGAAATAAAAAAGTAGAGGGATGCATAATAGCCGCAGTTTTTTTGCCAGTATTCTGCAAGTTTTTAAAAAAATATAGCAGATTGAGGATGAGAGTGCATTTCTATATTTCCTCTTTCCTTTAATCGTTTCGCGCCCGCAATGTACTGCTGACGTGTGGTAGCTGGAAAAAAGGACGTATACGTACATCGTTTTGTTTTTCCGGGTTTTGAGCGGCTTGCGTGACCCCGCTGTCATTTGTTGCTGTGTCGCTAGCATTTTGATTGCTGACCTATCGCAAATCAGCTAAGGGCGCTGTTATTACTATTATAGTGTTTTTTAGGATCAATATATTTAAACCGAACAAAAAATTTTAAACCCGTGCCCCTTAGTTTTAGTGTCCCCCAAAAAACGCCCGTGTTTTTTGAGGATCTCTCCGTTCGCTGCCAAAAACTTGTGTTTTCCCCAAAACTCCCCCCAACCCCTAACAAGAAGTGCAGTGTTCAGTTATAATTTCTGATCACTGTCACCCTGTAATACACATACTCACAGAAAACCGCAATGTTTGCGGCAGAATCAGGTCCTGAATCTCCTGGCAGCACTAGCTGGTGAATTTTATTTGGTAGAAGGTTCAAGACAGCTCCCTGACAGCCAGGTGCTATTATTTCTGTGAGTCGGTCACTAGGTACCGCTATTAATTTAGATTCCAAAATGTCCAATAAAAGGTACACTAGAGTGAAGCAGGCCCTACAGGGTTTCTTTACATGTCCAGATGAGAGCGACAGGTGGAAGCCTTTCTGGACAGGAATCTGACTCAGAATATGAACCTGTAGACAGCAGCAGCAACCCTGTCAGGTAGCTGTTGCTTGGGACAATGGAGAAATAGGTCCCTGTTAAGATCAGGCATACCCCGACACCCATGAATAGCTGAATTGCCTCAGCATCGATCATGCCTTTGTCTCATATGCTGCAGAGTGCCAGTACTATTGCCGAGGATCTACCTCTTGGTGACCTGGCGAGCACTAGGGCCTAGTACATCTAGTGGTATTTTTTATACCAGCACTGCATGTATCACTTGGTGATTGTGGTGAGGTCCATATGTAGCAGTACAAGCTGGTGCAGTGGCAAAGTACAAGTTGTGTCCCCGCAGCCACCATGAATTCGCACACAGGGCCCATGGAGCCCTAATGTCCTTCCTGATATGAATGCTTGCAAATCCTGATTGGCAAGCCCAACAGATTCCAGCATCACCCGGACATTCCCCCATTCACTGCCCAACCCGTAATTTCAGTTGGAACAGCAAATTTAACTCCCTTTGATTTTATGGAGCTGTGTTTTCACAAACAAATTTTACAATTTGATTGTGTGCCAAAGCAATATATATGCATCAAACAAATATATCGCCGCAAACATATATTCTAAACCTTGCCCAGACCATTTGCATGGAAAAAACAGTACGGTTTCCCAATTTAAAACTTTTTAGGACCTAATTTGCGGTCCTATTGGTCCACAGACCCAATCCATCATTATGGATCCGTAGTTCTCTGCTAAGCATTGCCCAGGCATAGATATGAGATAATTAATGCGCGCTTCATGCAATTTCAGATAACAACTCGTGGAGGACACTGAACATGACAGGCACTACTCGAAAATTCGACCACCCTCATAAACCACTTCACTGAGCAATCATGCTGATGTGTATACGCCCCAGCCAAATCATCTGCGTGGATGATTCCCTCATTCACTTTACTATACTGGCCGCCTTGCCATTCAAACAGTACACAATCCCCCAGCAAGCATCGCCAGATATGGGGTCAAGATTGTAAAAAGCTCTGTGAGAGGGCCCTTAGGCAATACGTATAAATTTAGGGTTAATGAGGGATGAGACAGCAAAATAGAGCTCCTCCCAAACTGCCCCAAACTATGGGTAGAAGTGGCAAGATTAGTTTGGGACTTGGTGTTGTCTTTGTTCCGTAGAGGGGTACCACTAACGTGGACAATTTCTTTACAAGTGTGCCTCTAATTAGACTTTTGTACAATCCTTGGAATTGACTCATGGTGGCACCGTTGCCCAGGGGGTTCCTCACATTGTGCTTGTAAATACCTGAGGGGACTTAGAAAGGGGGAGATAGCTGCTTGAGGAATGATGAATTGCAAGTGAAGTGGACAAGGACAAACGGGATGTTTTCATCCTGTCTTCCATTCACGCAGACGCGGACAGTTCAAATTAGCACAGTATCTGCCGTTGTTGAGAAACCCCTCTGTGTCCACGACTATAACCTTAACATGGGAGGGGTGGGACTTGCTGTTTTCTTTCTTTGCAGGAAAAAAAAAATGCCATTCAATTGTTAGCATCTACTTGTTTTTATTTTGACAGCAACCGAGTCTTGCTCTCAAAGATATACGTAAGTAGGTGTGTACAGCACTGTTGGATGAGATTTTTCATCCGCAGTTAAAAAAAGAGCATATATGCCGAAGCATGGGGGCCTGGGGGTGGCTACTGGGTGGATGGACCTATGCTTCGGCATATATATTTTATAATATTTTTTGGCATATATTTCAATAAAAAATTGGATTTATTGAGTTACTGTTTTATTATTAACCATTGCTGTTTTCTTTGCAGGAATGCCATCATTCAGCTGCTGCACCAACTTGATTTATTCTGACAGCAACAGGGTCTTGGTACTCAGAATATAAATAAGTAGGTGTGTGCCGTGCTGTTGGATGAGATTTTTCATCCGCAGTTAAAAAAAGAGCATTGGGTGGATGGCCCCATGCTTCAGTATAAATATTTAAGAGAAAAAAAATTTGGCAGAGATTTTTCATCCACATCGACTGATGTGAATAGAGAAATCTGGTAGGTTCTGAACGACAAAAAAAGAGCAGCATTTCATGTGTGCCCACCATTAGAAGTGGGTGGATGTAGGGCGGTATATTCTAATGGTGGGCATACCACACACTTTTGCTGGCAGAGATTTCGTCTCTTTTTTTCATTCAGCCCGACAGGCTGCATAAAAAAAGACCATATCATATATACCCAACAAGGGACCAGCCGATGTACTGGCACATCGCTGGACTTTGAGTGGTTAGACCAGGATGATGCCTCATCCTGGTATCATTTTTTTTTCAGCCGGCAATGGGCTTTCATTTAAAAGCAATCCCAGTGGCTAATTAGCTGCAGGATTACTTTTACAAGCAGAAGAAGTTCCCCCCCTCCCCTGCTGCCTTCCCACATTTTTCTCAGGCTGTCCCCTGCCATCGGGGGAACCTGAGAATGCAGCAGGTGTTTCTGCCAGCTGACCATAGAGCTGACTGGAGAAACGGAATAGTGCCAATCATCTCTATAGTCTGAGAAATCTGAAGCTATCAGCATTTCATCACTTCAGTTTCGCAGGATTTAAAACAGCGCCAATTGTAAATTGAGAAAGCATCTGATCACGCGGATCTTGGTGAGATTAGATAATGTAAGGGCAGAGGAGAGATATCTAGAGTCTGATAGAACCCCATGATTTCTCAAAAAAGAATATATTACAATGCCCATTGAAGTTATAGGGGATATTTGCATTCTCTGTGATAGCATTAAAAATGATCAAAAAAAAAAAAAAATAAAAGAGACAGTGTAAAAAAGTACTTTTAAAAATCAAAACAATGTGCACGAAGGTTTGTCGCCATTGCACAGGGCGTGCGCAGTTTTAAAAGCATGTCATGTTGGTATCTATTTATTTGGCATAACCATCATCTTTTATATTTTGCCAAATAGTTGGCAAATATATTGTGTTTTTATGCAGTAAAAGTAAAAAAAAGTGTATTTTTTTCCAAAAATTTGCGTTTTGAAAAATCGCTGCGTGCGTTTTTGAGTTATATGTGACATAAAAAATTGCAGTACCCACCACAGGACTCCAAAATCCAATAAGCACATTCAGGCTTTTAAAGGGACTTTATTTCCTCATTACACTTCCAGACTACCTGTATGTTGCTAGGCTCCCAAAAAGTCTCACACATGTGGTATCCCCACACTCGGTAGAAAGTAGCAGAATGTATTTTGGGGTGTCATTCCACATATACCCATGGCTTGTGTGAGCAATATATCATTTAAATGACAACTTTGTGTAAAAAAAAAAAATGTCAGATGTCTTGCAAATTGCAATGAAATCAGCAGGTCACCCGATTTTGAAATCGTGCGACTTCACTGTAAGTCACACAATTTCAAAATTGGCTTTGATGTGACCGGGGTGTTAGTTTTGGATAGAATCAGCAATGCTTAAAGCGCCTGTTGTATTGCTGTCTGTGTCCACGCTGGGGAGATTATGGTACTGGTGTTCTGGTGAAGATTTACCATTACATAATCTTTTAAAAAATTAAAATATACAGTAACTGCATTTTTAGTCCTTGTGTATGAGATTCCAGCATTTTCGTGTGGGCTGAAGACACAGGTGCAGCCCTGCTGCCGGCAGGCTTTAATAGACACAATAAGACTGCACTTTTGAATCCCCTTACCTCCCTCCTAGAAAAGATAGCAAGTCTTTTACCCCAATGAAGAAGGTACAGGGCCAGTGCTAGACTATCTTGTGCCCTAGGCAAGACCAGCTACTTTAAAAATTTAAAACAGTAGAAAATATTAAATCAACAAAACATGAAAAGTGTTAAATTTCTTTTAATTTTCAAAAATTAGTGCCATAAGATAGTACTGACAGATCCCAGGCTGGAATTCCCCAGGCAATGTGGGAAGATAAAATGCTGTGATATCAGGCAGCCCAGCCCACACACACACACAGAGAACACCTGAACTGAGGGATCCCACACAGTGACAGATCCGACACAACACAACACACCACCCCCCACACTGACACAGATCATAAGGGACTAGAAAAGCAGGCTGTGGGATCGTGATGATGTCATCACTCACTGACACATTGTACACATCATATGATGGATGGCCGGCCAGGTCACACACAGACACAAGACATCAGAGTCACACATTACCTTCCTCCACAGGTGTAGGTCCGCCTTCGCTGATGAATGGGAAGAGAAGGGCTGGAACTCCACAGTGATCAGCAGCCGCCAGTCGGCTTGCAGTAAGGGACTAAGTCTGAGAGCAACACTGGAAGGAGCATCAGCTCAGCTGCTACACTGGCCCCAGACACCCAGTATCTTCCTCTGTCCTTTTTTCTTCCCCTTTGCCATCCCTCCTCTCAGCTGAAGGATCATTCTTGATGTAGCGGCATCCCACACAGAGAGAGTGCCTAGGTGGCAGTGCGCCCTAGGTGGCTGCCTAGTTTGCCTAGTGGAAGCACAGACCCAGAGAAGGTATTTGAACCTTCAAAGAGCATTGGACTATGGTGGGAGCCAAGTTTCTGTAGAAGGAAGAAACTTTATTCAGAGAAAAGGACAGGTACAGGTATCCCGAGTTACGTTCGGGGAGACCGGTCATTAAGCGAGTTTTGGTCGTTAATTGTATTTAGTATGTACATTACAATATTCAGAACAAAGGAAATGGACAAAGAAACTCCAACTTTTATGACTTTGCTTTTATTTGCAAGTATGGAACCACCTGGGCTGAAACATCAGAGAAACGCAATGCCTAGGGTGGCTAAGAATGGCAGGCAGACACCATGCACATACTGTACAGTACTGTCCCATATAGTACAGTACATACTGAAGACATTACTGTAGCAATTGTACATACAGAGATGGATGCGAACCTCCATTTTGCAAAGGCCTCCATCTTGTATCATTGCTACTCCCAAATCAGCTTCCCTCCAATCCCCCCTCCCTCTCTGTTGAGTGACATTGTGGTCTGTATGATGCCAGAGACACAGGCAATCAGGCACAGTGGGAGAGCCTCATGGTTATAAACCCCAATTAGCATGGCCCCCGTATGTCTGTGAGACTCTTGCTTGGAAAAGGATCGTGAAGCATAAACCTGTCCCTTCATGTGGGCTTCAAAGACATTCCAGCTAGCTGTAAAAACAGACTTACATTTTAAAAACCCACTTTTCCATATATTTTTATATCTGGTGATATGGAAGACTTACAAGGAAACACCTGGAGCACATATATTCAGATCCGTCACTTTATAAAATACAAGTCGCTCTGATATCTTACACCCCTAGTTGAAATCTACAGGAAAAGCACAAAACGATATCTCCTTAACCGTCCCAAGCAGGTATGTCATATTTCACATCTAGACGTTCAGCAGATGATTCTGCTTATTAATCTACTAGTGGCTAGGCTGCTACATGCACCTAGGGTAGGTTATTGATCATGATATTAAACTGGGAGGAATTTTGGTTCTAGCTTGGGTCCTCCGCTTAAACACTCCTCCCCAAATGAGGCGATTGGTTCTCTGCTTTAAAGGAGACACCCTGCTGAGTTCCTAGAAAAAAGGCTGTTATGCTGGGAACAGTTTGAATTTGAAGAATTCTCCCTTTAACATCGAACCAACTTTGGGGGAGAACGGTACCTTACATTGCTCTGACACTTGAACGCTGCTTAAACCAGGGCTGCCGGGCAAGTACTTTACCTCTCTAAACTTCTTTCTGTTATCTCTTTGCTGTGTTATTGGTCTCTGTATTGTCTTGGAAATTCGCTTTAACGAATTTCTCCTTACCGTGAGTACTCGCAGTTGGATGCGCAGAAATCCCCCATAAAGCTGTGCGAATCTCGCTTACCCACGACTGCAGCTAAACTACACGATTCCTGCCCATCCAAATGGGTTAGCTTTGTTGAAATGTGGGTGATGGAGCTCCGTTACCCTAGAATGATCACACGACATTCTCAGGTTGATGGTTGAATTCACATAATGGCCGGCTTCAGACTCAGCCCTGGTTTTATTACAAGCACACACACAGCCCCCTCACATGAATAAGGTCAAACCCCTCCCACAGAACAATGCAATGGGGAGTGCCTATACACAGGATGTACATTCCGATTGGAGCATAGTCTTTCCTATTATCTATCACTGTTCCTCCCCCATGAGCCTTCTGAGGTCAGCAGGAACTTCCTCCCCTTCCCCCCCATGAGCCCTCTGTGGAGAGCATATTTCTTGTTCCAGTCCTAGCAGTATGTTCATTCTCTGTACAAGCATTCCCCCAGGCTAAATATCAGTCTGTACAGGATGGGCCCGATACGATCTTTATTAAAACACATCCATCCGGATACAGTTCAGATTGGTAATGGGTTGTAAGATATTACATGAGCCTACACGTGGAGTTCGTACCGCTTGGCAACCTTGCGTTATGAAGTCCATGTGGGTACTATGCTGCTGATATGTGGATACAGACCCGCGGTCTACTGCCAGCGGCATTCGCATCGAATGCCGTGGTGGTATACACGCCGGTCTATAAGCGCAGATCTGCTATCTCATCCATTACCGAGCTGAGTACTGTAATACATACATTGTACATGGCATGGTCCAATTGCAGAGCCTTCAGAGCTTTAATTAAGCCACACGAGAGACATATGAATAACACGAATATATGACACATTTAAAGTTCAACCAACAATACAAAATTTCCATGACATTCCCTCCTGTTTTATCATATTCTCCTCGTGTCCCTTCTTGATCTTCTTCAGCTTGATGGGTGTCGTCTCAAAACCTCAAAGAGTTCCTGTAGTTGTCCCTGAGAATAAAGCTCCACGGGGTACCTGAAACAACAAGACCCGACGCAGACTCGACGCACGCTAACAGGCTTGATTGAAGCAATGATCCTCAAGAGCGTTGGAACCTTCACTACAGGAAGGCTCTTGTAAAAACCACAAACAGACTTGTGGTATGAATAAGGCTTGTGATCCCACGGTGGTCTGGGGAGATCCAGCAACAGATTCTCAAATTGCCCCCTGCAGACGGGGCCACACAAGGATGGTCTCGACCCCCAGACAGTTTTCCAAATCGCAGACACAAAAACCATGATGTAGGCTTGAAGCTTGCTTGGAGGTCTTGGAGAATGTGGTCTTCAGGGAGATAAATTAGAGGGAAGCTAGGACGTAATCTGTAGAGAAGGTGGTTGGTGGTGAGGTCTTCCTCCGATCAGTGGTTGGAGTGGAATCCCAGGACCCGGGCATGGAGATGTGGTCGTCTGCCCGAGCTTGGCTTACACGGTCAATGAGGCAACAGGAAACATCTCACCGCGGCATATAAGAGGCAGAGGAAAAAGAGAAGCATCAGGATATACACTCCCACTTCCTTCAGCCAAGATCCGACGGAGAACAGGAAATCTCCCAATCCTCCCAAACCCTTGAACGGATTTCCAACCCTCACTAGCTATAGCTCTAGCTTTTCCCTGTAGTTCACTAACTTTGTCCATATGGGCCTGGACCTTGTCATCGGTGGTCTTCTATCCAAGTACAACAAATCCTCTCAATGAACTCACAAGAACCCCCCTTTGGTGGCGTAAAAGGTAATCAAGGGCCATCTTCTATCCTGAAGCACTAAAATTTCCCATCTGCCGTTGTTCTTGGTCAATTTCTCTGACAGCCTCTACGGTCTCGTTAAACATACTATCCACGATGACAGAAAAATTGGTTCAGGCGCTTCATAAGTTCTATTCCCCAACCTTGTCCATGAGGGGAACCAAGCCCATGCCTGGTCCCCCTCAGAGAACAGCTCCCTGCGAACTCTCCCTGCCATCCTTACCTTCTTGTGGACCATTAACTCTTCATGATCCATCACTAGATAGGATGCGGGGACTAGCATTTATGAGGGCACACAAACCTTTCGCGTTCTGGGGAAATGTTCTATAGGCTGCCGAACCACACAGAAAATAGTATGGACCTGTCCGAGCAGAGCAGGAGGAGTTCCTCGTTTGGCCTCTGGCACTGAGCAACAGTTGTACAGACTGGGGGATTGCTCCCTCAGGCTGCACATCACATCCGTCCTTCCAACAAACGTAGTCTGGTCGGGTCATGTGGTTACTCAGAAGGGGAAGTCTTGGTTAGTCAGATTGACAGTTATACCTCCCTCACAGTGGTAGTTCCAACAAACTTGTTACCTGTGCCAAAGCTGATGTTAAAGCACACCTGAGGGCTGCCTAGCTGTCCAGTTACCCATAATGGACTGACGAGGGCTCTACAGGAGAGCTAGAGCTAATATTGGTGCTAAAACTGACGTTACCTGCTAAAAATGTGTCATTAAGTTCTACAGACAAATGTCCTACGTGGGGGGCTGACCAGGGGTCCCTTGCTTTTTTCCATGCCGACGCGGATGTCATATAGGGCATGAACAGCGGCCATTGCGGACATGTGATGACTGGGTGGGGGGGCTTAGAGCATACCCAACAGTTGGTTTTTTTGTTGGCGGTTCTGGCTAAAACGCAGATGCATTTTAAATAAAAGGTTGGGGTATCTGCCGTCTTTTCCTCCGTTCACACACATGTAAGACATACAAACAAAAAGAAAAAGGAAAATGACACCCCTCATTCTCTGGTGTAGCTGAAAAGCTTCTTGCAGTGGCTTGCGTGCACCCAGTAGTCTCGTCCCTCGAGCTTGAGTGAGGTAGGTGTCGTCAGCTGGACTTGGTATGGTCCGGTGAATCGTGGGCTCTGAGTCCGGTTCTTTGATGTTTCTTTAGGACGACCCAATCACCTGTCTCAATAGAAAGAACACCTGTTATTGCCATTTGGATCGGGGAAAGCGATTTGCGGATCACCCGATGGTTGTAATCGTCTGCAGCTCACGTTGCAGAGATTGCACGTAAAAACCTGTAAGCTGTGAATGACAAAGACGACCAACCTGTGGCGGGGAAAGTACAACCCTGTTTTGGTGAGGTACCCCGAACAAACTTACACTCGTAGAGGTGACAGCTCCATGTGGTTGCCGCCAGGGGCATGCCGGATGGGAAATAGGGGTGGCCAATGGGTGAAACTCTACTCAGGCAATGGTTTTTGGGTAACGGCCATGATGTGGAAGATTTTTTTTTTTTTTTTTTTTTTTTTTTTTTTCCCTGGTTTTTAAGGAGTTCCGTTTTAAGACGTTCAACCTTACCGCTACTCTTCGGGGGTGATACGGGGTGTGTCGACGGCTGACTCCACGTTTCACCAAAGGAAAATGCAAGTCGTGTCCTTTGAGAGAGAGGTTAGTACGTGTGACAAAGAAGACATGTATAGGCAGACAGAAGAAGGTGGTTAGTACTAGTTAGTCGTTGTTGACAAAATTCAGCACTGTCGGTTGCTGTCCCTCACCCCCTCTTCTCATCTTCCGACACAGGAAGAAGAGAAGCTGGTGTTAAGGGGAATAGTGCATCGTTTGATAGTGAGATTAGTTAGGGGTTAGGAGATAGGGCTTTCCCCTGTGTGGGGTACCTTGGCCTTGGTTGTCCTGTTTTGCAAGACCGTTCTTGCTGGCACTGAGGTGTCGGTGAGGCAAGGTGAGGGGATAGTTTTTAATTCCTACTACGAAAAGAGATGGATCTGGGCCGCACACGTTTTGTCAATTTCCCTGATGAGAATTCATAGGAGTTAGCACTTACCATGGTGGTCACAGGGGCGGAGGATTACTCAGGGAATGAAAACTGCCACCGTACTTTTAGGTAATTGGGGACAGCTCATCCCTCAAATGTGCCCCGTCTTGGTGGCACTGGAAGACGACTGCGGGCTGGGGGCCTATCCTTCCTGTGACCCCAGATTCCCTTGCTTTTTTCGTGTGGGGTCTGAGGACATTAAGAACTTTGGCCTTGTCCTGTTTTCTTCCTTATCGGATTGCTCCCTCTCTATTGCCGGCGAAGAGTTGGGGAAGGATAGCCAGGGATTGACTATCTAATTATATTTGTGGTCGGGCCACGAAACAGCCTTTCCCGAATTTTAGTATCGATTGACTTCCAAAAAAATTGGGACCCGCAAACAGGAATGTGCGTCTCGGTCACGTTTACCCCTTCAGTTGGAGCATCAGGGTTCCAACTTCCAGATCCGCATCCAGTGCCGTCTGATTGAGGACGGCCACCAGGAAGCAGGCGCTTTCCTCCTTTGGACCCCTGGAGTGAGCTTCATCAATGACCGTTGTTATGTCAGGTACAGCCACCATACATTTCTGGAAGCTTTTGCCTTTTGCTGTGATACAGAAAACTCTTTGCCCCTTGAAGGCATGTTCCTCATGCAGTGGTTATAGTGCACTTGCAATAAAACCGGGTGTCTATTCCCCTTGATTCGCAGATAGTCTGCAAATCATGTTGTTGAGAAGATTTCGTAGTTGTAAACAGAAGGAGCTGGAGTGAAGCAGGGTGACGGGAGAGGTTAGAGGCTGAGGCATAGATACAGAAAGACCACGGAAGGTTCGTCCAAGTTGTGACGTCACTAACAAGATGAGAGGACAGGTGCAAGTGCTATACTTATCTCAAGACACTTTTGGTTGTTCAGGAAACCCAAGCAGACCCCTGTTCATGCCTTGCTTTAGTAGAGTCTGCCACTCGAAAGAGCTTCTCCACTCTTGACACCGGGATCCTCTGTTTTTTTTCCCTCTGGAGGCCAGGTATAAATCCACCTGGTTCTTTCCTGGACAAGGACACCTGGTTTATGTATGCCCTGCTTCCCTAATTGGGAGTTGAACTCTGTGAAGCCTTAGCTGGTCGCGATCTCTAGTTATGACGCCATGCATCCAGTGGTTCAAATTCCAAGAGGAGGGTTGAATTTTTCCCACCTCCATGCGGTTAAATATACCTTCCCAGGGAATATTTCCCATCTGATACCCTTCGGAACCATGTATTCAACCTTTTGAAGTGGTTCTGTAGTACTTCCCCCCCATACTCACATTCATAAGTTGTGGGCAGCTGGTCCTTACCCTGAAGAGGGCTGGTTTCCCCCTCTCTCTTCATGGACCTGACTACTGCCCATAGGGACTAGTCACTGGTATATATCCCGCCGTCCGCGGTACCTGCTTTACCACCCTGGGAGGGCACTCAGTGTGGGATCCTACCGAGTTTAAGAGGCTGATTCACACAATTTCCCAGTACAGAGTAATTTATGTGGGTATTCTTTATCGATCACACCGAAGCGCATCTACGATGGGCGGTCAGACTGCGAGACACACACTCCCACTCTCCAAAGCGCCAATTTATGTGATCCTGGAGGCAACCGAGGTGTTTGTGGCTAACCAGGCTAAGCGTTACACTTCCCTGGACCGCCCACTCGCACAGCGTTATTTATGTGGTTATCATCACCCCACTGTGTTTGGCAGGCCACACCGCACATTGATGAAAGTGGCTGAGTCTCTCCCTGCACACAGTAGCTACCACATAGATCAAAACAAAAAGAAGATGGGGTTCTTGGATGTTACTTAGGGGTCACTGGTTTGACGGAAAACCTGCTAACTGACCTTTAGGAAAATTTGTGTAAGAATAAACTTCCCTAATTACACATCAGAAAAACCCCTTTTCAACCTGAAAAAACCGTTAAAAAAAGGACAAGTGGGATCCTTTGAAAATACGGGATGTTTCGCAGTTATAAAACAAGTACAGAGGCTAAACCGAAATAACTGCGCCAAAGTAACTTGTTGCTGACGCAAAATTCCACTCATACCAGCGCCGCCTTTAAAAGTCCAGTTACACGCGCAAACTTCGCTGCAACCACCTAAACCCTTACACAAAAATTGGGACGCGAAAACGCAATGCGCAGCTTTAAACAAACCCCCTTTACAATAAGGAACTCTTTTAACAGGAAAAAAAAACAAAAAAAACATAATCCTATACAGAAATCTTGTGCAAAAACCCCGACTTTACCGCGTCATAAAAGTGGAAACTGAGGGAAAAACCGCTTAACAACTTTAAATTGGGGCAATAGCAAATTTTTTAAAACTAAAAAAAAAAAAATTTAACTGTAAAAAATTTGGATTAAAAACCACAAAATGGGTCAAATGCATTTAAAGAAACTTCAGCCATTTCAAAGAGATCATTGAAATCAAGCGAAAATTTGGGAAAAAAAAATGGTGGGAAGCCAATGGCAGTCCCAAATGGGTTTCCAAACAAAGGCCATGGGTTAGTCAAGAAAAATGGTCCCCCCCCCGGGGGCACATTTGGGAGACACTTAAAATGGCCCCCCACAGGAAGCAATGGTTAAAAAATAGCCTCAAAAAATTTCCTCTAACCCCTTTTAAAAAAACGATTTTTTACGAAATAACTGGACAATTTTTACAACAATTAAGAACACATAAACACAATTTGGCACGATCACAGAACAGACTAAAACCCAAAAATATACACTAACTGCAATGTAAAAGAAAAGGGCCCCCGCTGCTGCTTGTTGGGAGCAGTTGTACCCAAAACATGCACGACTATTACACCAAAAAGGTCTTACAAAGTTAACAACCTAAACCTTTCAGCATGTTTAATTACCTCACGTGGAGGGGGGGGTTAAAGCAATCACCAAGTTCCCACAACCCCCAAATACTTACCTAACACTTTGCAACAACTTTTACCCGTTAAAACATATAAACCCCTTTAAATTTTGGTTGGAAGATTTTTAAATTGTCAAATCCCGCCAACCAAAAACCCCCCTTGCGCTCTCCGCAGAGACAAAAAACCCTTGTCTTTCACCCCAAATCAAGATTTTAGGACAAAACTAGGTCCTTGCTAAGCGGTAAATTTTGTTAGCTAAAGAGAGCGAAAAACCAAGAACAGCAAAAAAGGGTCCTCTTAATGGAGAGGACCTGAAATGTGCCCCCCTTTCTTTTTGCTGTTTAAGATGGGTCATTCCCCCTGTGTCGGTTAGCTATCCAGAATACGCGTTTTGTATAAAAGGGTCGAAAAAATGTCTTGGAAATTCGCTTTACGAAATTTTTCCTTTCCGTGAGTTCTCGCAGTTGGAAAGCGCGAAATCCCCCATAAAGCTGTGCGAATCTGTTACCCGCTGCAGCTAAACTCACGATTCCTGCCCACCAAATGGGGGTTTGTTCTGTTGAAATGTGGGGGATGGAGCTCCGTTACCCTGTGATCACACGAATTCTCAGGTTGTGGTTGAATTCAATAATGGGGGCTTCAGACTCAGCCTCGGTTTTATTACAAGCACACCAGCCCCCTCACATGAATAAAGGGCAAAAACCCCCCCAAGAACAAGCAATGGGGAGTGCCTATACAAGGATGTAATTCCCATTGGAGCTGTCTTTCCTATTTTCTATCACTGTTCCTCCCCATGGCCTTTGGGTCAGCAGACTTCCTCCCCTTCCCCCCCCTGGCCCCCTGTGGAGGCTTTTCTTGTTCCCGCCTAGCAGTATGTTCATTCTCTGTAAAGCATCCCGGCTAAATTCAGTTTTGTCCAGGATGGGCCCCATACGATTTTATTAAAACCATCCTGGATACAGTTCAGATTGGTAAAGGGTTGTAAGTTAATGAGTACACGTGGAGTTCTACCGCTTGGCGCCCTTGCTTTTTGAAAATCCTGTGGGGACTATGCTGTGTTATGTGGATACAGGCCGGGTTACTGCCAGCGGATTCGCTCGAAGCCGTGGGTTTGGGATACACGCCCGGTCTTTTTAAAACGCAGATCTGCTATCTTCCATTACCGAGTGGTCTGTAATCATACATTTTTACATGGCATGGGGCCAATTGCAGCCTTAAATGCTTTTAATTAAACCCCCGAGAATTTTTGAATAACACGAATATAGAACATTTAAAGTTCAACCAACAATACAAAATTTCCCTGCAGTATTTTTTATATATATATGCTACATTTTTTTCTGTAAAATTTTTTATTGCCCCTTTTTGCCTTTTTAGTAAAAAATCCCATTTTCTGAAAAGGTTGAAAAGTTTTTAAAATCTTTAATGAAAAATAAGAATCCCCGTTCTTTAAGAGGTATTGTGTGTTTTTAAAACCTTATATATCTCTGCCTGTGGTGCAGGGTTACAGATGATTATTCAAACATGTGGTATTGCTAATATTGGAGGGGTTTCCTCCTACCTTTTACAAAAAGGGGTGGTGGCGTGTGAAGGGTTAATTGCTAATTAACTGACCCCGGAACATAAATTCAGGCTGCAGGTACAAATATTGTGGTCCATTAGCTGGAAAATCTTTGGCAGGGTGCAGCTGGGCATGGC
>CATNWA010003376.1:0-18833 GCA_951230385.1 Staurois parvus | reverse complement strand
TGACACAACCTCCTCGATCCCCTACGCCCGGCTTCGTCCCTACACTCCCCCGAAACTGCCTTACTCAAACTCTCCAACGCCTGTAAGCCGCCAAAGCTAATGGCCACTATTCAGTGCTCCTACTCCTTGACCCTATCTGCGGCCTTCCACACAGTCGTACCACACCCCTCCTCCTCAAAAAACTACACTCCCCTCGGTCCTCAGAGATTCCTCCTCTCCTGGCTCTCCCATCCTACCTGTCACAACGCTCCTTACCATTACCTATAATGCTACCACACCTCCCCTCACTCCCCCTCTCTGTTGGGGTCCCTCAAGGCTCCGTCCTCGGGCCCCTTCTCTTCTCCATCTACACCTCCTCCCTTGGCCAACTCATACACTCTCAGGGCTTCAACTACCACCTCTATGCCGACGACACACAAATCTATCTCTCAACCCCCCACCTCACCCCCCTCAGTCTCAGCCCGAATCACACACCTGCTGAGCGACATATCTGATGGATGTCGCTACAACTTCCTTAAACTGAACCTCTCCAAAACGAGTTTCTTGTCTCCCCCCCCAGCCCGGACACCACCCCCCATTGACTTCTCCATCACATCCAAACAACGCCACCATCAAACCCGCCCGCAGGCCAGAGTATGTTATTTGTGTCATTCTGGACTTCAACTATCCTTCCATCCCCAAAGTCCAATCTTTAACAAGCTCATGCAGACTCCACCTCCGCAACATCGCCAAAATCCGCACGTTCCTAACCTCAGAAATCAATTCTAAACAGCTCATCCACTCCCTCATCATATCACGACTCGACTACTGCAACTCCCTCCTCAATGGCCTGCCTCGCCGCTGGCTATCCCCTCTTCAGTCCATCCTGAACACGGCTGCCAGACTCATTCACCTTTCCATACCGCTCTGTCTCCGCCACCCCCCTCTGCCAATCCCTCCACTGGCTTCCGATTGCGCAACGGATCAAATTCAAAATCCTAACACTGATGTACAAAGCCTCGTCCACCATACTGCCCGAACTACATCACCGACCTAATATCACAAGTACCACCCAACACGCACACTCTACGCTTCTCACAAGACCTCCTTCTCTCTAGTTCCCTGGTCTCCTCCTCCCATGCCCGCCTCCAGGACTTCTCCAGGGTGTCACCCATCCTCTGGAACTCCCTGCCCCAACCATCAGATTATCACCTACTCTCCTCTCCTTTAGGCGCACCCTGAAACCCATCTCTTCAGGGAAGCCTACCCCACCCCCTGCTAACCTGCCGACCTCCTCCACTCTTCCTACCACTCATCCCCCACAGATATCTCCTTCTGTGCCACCACCCCCTCCCTCCTAGATTGTAAGCTCGAAAGAGCAGGGCCCTCGATCCCCTCATGTTTTGCATTGTATTGGTATTGTTCTGTCACATGTTCTGTCCCCCTCTGTAATGTACAGCGCTGAGCGAACTGTTGGCGCTTTATAAATACTGTATAATAATAATAATAATAATTGTAACTAGATGGAAGATGACAAGGACTGAAAATAAATACATTTTAACCACTTCCAGTCCGGACGCTTTCCCCCCCTTCCAGTCCGGACGCTTTCCCCCTTTCCAGTCCGGACACTTTCACCCCCTTCCATGTCAGGACCCTTCCCAGGACCGGACTTTCACCCCCTTCCAGTCCGGGACACTTTCACCCCCTTCCGGTCCGGACACTTTCACCCCCTTCCAGTCCGGACACTTTCCCCCCCTTCCAGTCCGGGCACTTTCACCCCCTTCCAGTCTGGACACTTTCCCCCCCTTCCAGTCCGGACACTTTCCCCCCCTTCCAGTCCAGACACTTTCACCCCCTTCCTGTCCGGACACTTTCACCCCCTTCCTGTCCAGGCCAATTTTCAGCTTTCAGCGCTATCACACTTCGAATGACAATTGCGCGCGGTCATGCAACACTGTACCCATATGAATTTTTGTAGCATTTTTTGAGACAGATATATATTTATTTTGGTGGTATTTATTCACCACTGGGATTTTTTTTTTTTTTGCTATGTAAATAAAAGTCCAAAAATTTTGAAAAAAAAGTGTTTTTCTTATAAAATATAGCAAATAAATAATATTTCATCATAAATCTTGGCCAAAATTTATTCCATTATCTTTTTATATAACCCAAATTAGTTTATAAACCAAAAATTATAATTTTTAAAACATTTTTGTTTACATTTTTATTCTATTGTTTTATATTATTATTTATGTTCTTTGTTTTTTTTGTACATACTGTCACCCTAGCAGTACAGTGTCACCATGGTGACACTGCACTACTTGTGGGGGGTGATGAAGATTTTTTTTTTTTACACTGATTGCTTTTACATCCATATAGGCTGTAAAAGCAATCACTTCTCCTTCTCTCTGGCTGCATTCTTGCAGCCATTGAGAAATACTGTGAGAGCTGTGATTGGTCATAGCTTGTCACATGGTACAAGACTGTTATGAATGGCCTTGTACCATGTGACCTCTGTGATCATTCACAGATTTCACACGTAGTAAGCAATGATGTCAGAGAAGTGACATCTTGCTTACTACTCTGTATGTGATCACTGATTGGCCAATCAGTGATCACATGATCGGGACTCGCAGAGAGGAGTCCGGTACGACGATCACTGTTGCACTGTGTCGGAGGACACAGCAGGCACCGGATCATGGTGCTGCACGCTCCCGGGGAGCGTGCACAGGCAGGGGGCGGGAGGCCATATATAAATGGCCACCTGACCCTGCACTACCACCGTCCATCCGTTTATATACAACGGCCTGACGGGAAGTGGTTAATGTGGATACACACTATATTGCCAAAAGTATTGGGCCGGCCCTCCAAATCATGTGATTCCGGTGTTCCAATCCCCTCCATGGACACAGGTGTATACAATCAAGCCCCTAGGCATGCAGACTGCTTCTACAAACATTGGTGAAAGAATGGGTCGCTCTCAGGAGCTCAGTGAATTCCAGTGTGGCCCAGTGGGAGGGACGAAACGTGTTGGATGGAGCTTCCGGTGACATCACCTCCCTGTCTGTGGAACATTACACGAGTAACGGCGATCCAACACCATTTTTTGCTCGCCTGGCAGGTTACATCACTACTAAGATTTTAGCATAATTGTAAATGCAATACTTGAGATCCATCCATTCAGTCGTATCTGACCCTTGGCGATTGCATGGACCGTCACTGTAAGCGACTTTTTCCAAGAATTCTATTAGCAATTATTTTTACAGGGTAGGTCGCCAGGTCTTTCCCCAACCCCACCACCATGCAGGAGATCCCACGTGGCCAGGGATGAAACTAGGACAATTTAGACAGGAGTCAATTAACCTACTAGCATGTCTTTGGAGTTGTGCGAGGAAAAACCGGAGCACCCGGAGGAAACCCACACAAGCAGAACATACAAAAACTCCATGCAGTAGGCGCCATGGTCAGGAATCAAACCCATGACCCATTTACTGCACGGCAGACGTGTGCTAACACCACTAAGCCACTATGCCGCCCATACTTGAGATATCATTCCCATAATAAAAACAGCACTACACTATGGGGGCATTAGACATGTGCAAAAAAAAAAAAAAAATGTTTTGTTTCAATTCGAAAATCTTTACAAATTTTGCGCAGTTGGATTCAGCAAATTCATTCCATTCATTTGCAGGATTCGTTTTTGGTAATTTGTATTCGAATTCAATTTGAAAAGATTTCCACAAAAATTGGAAAAGTCATTCTACATTTCAAAATGGTTCAATTCAATCCGAATCTGAAATTGATTCAACAAAATTCAAAAAGTCATTCGAGAATCGAAAAGATTTCAATTGAATTTGAAAAAAATTCAACCGAATTAAGCTGGCCACACACATGTAGATTTTCGCCCCAGAAAAATATTAGTTTCAAGTAATATTCATTTGATTTTCTAATTATTACACCCCGGTCCAGGGGCGGACTGACAAACTCATGGGGCCCCGGGCATATAGGGGATCATGGGGCCCCTGTGTCCTTGCCCAAACTCCAAAAGCCTATGAAAAAGGTACCAGGGGAATCTCATGGGGCCCCCTACTGACCCCGGGCCCTCGGGAAGTGCCCGAGTTTTCCAAATGGTCATGTCCACCCCTGCCCCGGGTCACATAATCGAACCTGGACTATGAGATCGTGCAACTTCACTGTAGGTCGGACGATTTCAAAGTGGGGATGTCATTGCGCGATTTGAGGTGCGATTTGCAAGACATCTGACACACATCTATGCATATTGCACCAAAAGTAGTACTTTAGAAATCGATATGACCGATATGACTGCTGTAATTGCGGACCAACAGGGTGCGACTTGGCATGCAATTTGCAAGTTGCCGAGTTGCACCCGGTGTGTGACTGTGGTCTTAGTGGGGGTCAAAATTGATGTTTGTTTTCGACAGCAGTGACAAAAAAATTCGAAAGAGGCAGGAAGGAAAACTTTTCTCCATCAAAAGAAATGTCTCGGGTCGGGCCGGTGCATGTGGCTCTCATTCAGAAATTACATTCATCATTGGGTGTCAGTGGGAGGAATAGTGCCCCATCATTGGTGTCAGAGGGAGGAATAGTGTCCCATCATTGGTGTCAGTGGGAGGAATAGTGCCCCATCATTGGTGTCAGAGGGAGGAATAGTGCCCCATCGTTGGTGTCAGTGGGAGGAATAGTGCCCCATCATTTGTGTCAGTGGGAGGAATAGTGCCCCATCATTTGTGTCAGTGGGAGGAATAGTGCCCCATCATTGGTATCAGTGGGAGGAATAGTGCCCCATCATTGGTATCAGTGGGAGGAATAGTGCCCCATCATTGGTGTCAGTGGGAGGAATTAGTGCCCCATCATTGGTGTCAGTGGGAGGAATAGTGCCCCATCATTGGTATCAGTGGGAGGAATAGTGTCCCATCATTTGTGTCAGTGGGAGGAATAGTGCCCCATCATTGGTGTCAGTGGGAGGAATAGTGCCCCATCATTGGTTCAGTGGGAGGAATAGTGCCCCATCATTGGTGTCTAGTGGGAGGAATAGTACTCCATCATTGGTGTCAGTGGGAGGAATAGTGCCCCCATTGTTCATGTCAGTGTGAGAAATAGAGCTCCATCATTGGTGTCAGTGGGAGGAATAGTGCCCCATTGTTCATGTCAGTGTGAGAAATAGAGCTCCATCATTTTGTGTCAGTGGAAGGAATAGTGCCCCATTGTTCATGTCAGTGTGAGAAATAGAGCTCCATCATTTGTGTCAGTAGGAGGAATAGTGCCCCATTGTTCATGTCAGTGGTAGGAATTATGTCTCAAGGGCCAAACAAAGGCAATCAGAGGGCCACTTCCAGGCCTCAGGGCCACAGTTTGGAGACCACTGCTCTATACTTTCTCTGTTGCAGATGATATCAATAAACTGGCTTCATTGAAGATTCTGTCTGGTCTGATTGTTATTCTACTTCAATTCTTTCTGTTTATTTATACTTTTGAGTGTTTTATGTTTTCAAGCAAGGAATTTGTATTTGTGATACATTTGAAGCGAGATATGTTTGTGATTTATATTGTAACAGAAAACAAAATGTATCCTGTTTAACAGCTGATGATGTTTTTCTTATATAGGTATAAGAATGATCCCTTGGTGGAGTAGATTGGGGATTAGTCAGAGCTATGGGGGTGTTTGTATCCTAGACCTGTGGTGGGCAACCTTTTTTTTCAACTGAGCCAAATCTCGCCAAAACCACGATTGAAATTTATTTTGAGAGCCACATTTTTAAAACTGAAAATACACAGGATGGTACACTGTTTTTAGTTTCAATAAGTTTTTATAGTAATTCATCCCCCATAGTAATTCATCCCCCATAGTAATTCATCCCCCATATAGTAATTCATCCCCCATATAGTAATTCATCCCCCATAGTAATTCATCCCCCATATATAGTAATTCATCCCCCATATAGTAATTCATCCCCCATATAGTAATTCATCCCCCCTATAGTAATTAATCCCCCATATAGTAATTCATCCCCCATATAGTAATTCATCCCCCATATAGTAATTCATCCCTCATAGTAATTCATCCCCCATATAGTAATTAATCCCCCATATAGTAATTCATCTCCCATATAGTAATTCATCCCCCATAGTAATTCATCCCCCATAGTAATTCATCCCCCATAGTAATTCATCCCCCATATAGTAATTAATCCCCCATATAGTAATTCATCCCCCATAGTAATTCATCCCTCATATAGTAATTCATCCCCCATATAGTAATTCATCCCCATAGTAATTCATCCCCCATATAGTAATTAATCCCCCATATAGTAATTCATCCCCCATAGTAATTCATCCCTCATAGTAATTCATCCCCCCTATAGTAATTCATCCCCCATAGTAATTCATTCCCCCTATAGTAATTCATCCCCCATAGTAATTCATCCCCCATAGTAATTAATCCCCCATATAGTAATTCATCCCCCATAGTAATTCATCCCCCATATAGTAATTCATCCCCCATAGTAATTCATCCCCCATAGTAATTCATCCCCCATATAGTAATTCATCCCCCTTAGTAATTCATCCCCCCTATATTAATTCATCCCCCATAGTAATTCATCCCCCCTATAGTAATTCATCCCCCATAGTAATTCATCCCCCATATAGTAATTCATCCCCCATAGTAATTCATCCCCCATATAGTAATTCATCCCCCATATAGTAATTCATCCCCCATAGTAATTCATCCCCCATATAGTAATTCATCCCCCATAGTAATTCATCCCCCATATAGTAATTCATCCCCCCATATAGTAATTCATCCCCCATATAGTAATTCATCCCCCCATAGTAATTCATCCCCCATAGTAATTAATCCCCCCCATATAGTAATTCATCCCCCATAGTAATTCATCCCCCATATAGTAATTCATCCCCCATATAGTAATTCATCCCCCATAGTAATTCATCCCCCATAATAGTAATTCATCCCCCATAGTAATTCATCCCCCATATAGTAATTCATCCCCATATAGTAATTCATCCCCCATATAGTAATTCATCCCCCATAGTAATTCATCCCCCATAGTAATTCATCCCCCATATAGTAGTAGTAAGTAAGTAGCAAGTAGTAAGCCAAGTCCCCCCTGTGTCAATTCACTTACCTTTGCTCCGCGCGTTCCTCTCACCGTCTTCCCGCGCTGTTCCGGTCTTCAGGGCGGACTGTGAGAGGAGCCTAGCTCCTCTCACGTTCATCACGCTGCCCCGCCTACACACATCCTGACAGCCAATCACTGGCTATCAGGATGTGAGTGGCAGCGAGACTGGCCAATCATTGCATTTGAGCGCGCTGCCCTGGCTGTTTTTTTTTTGGATCACGCTCCACGGGCCGGATTAAAAGGTCCGCCGGGCCGTAGTTTGCCTATTGCTGGGCTAGCTGCAGAGTCCTGACTTTTGGGGCGGCCGCCCGAGAGGAGGGAGGGGAGCGGGCGCCCGGGACACAGAAGAGCCGCATTAAAGTGTGTAAAGAGCCGCATGTGGCTCGCGAGCCGCGGCTTGCCGACCACTGTCCTAGACCATATTCCCACACATTCCTTCTAGTGCCAGATTTAGGCCTTGAGGGGGGCATTGGGGAAGGCGTACAGTTTGTTCACATTTGAAATGACAGGCACACAATTTAGAATGCATGACCTCATTTTACTTGCACATGCAGTCATAGCATTGTATGTGTGGTTCACTTTTTCATTCACGTTTTTAAAATACAATATGCCCGGAAAGAGTAAAACATTTTTCAGATGATGGCTGGCAAAATATTACTTCACAAGATACATTTATTAGTGGGAGGCTGGGACAGATCACAACGATCCGGCTCCCGATTGCCAACGCATTAAATTCAAACTACTAACACAGACATACAAAGCCATTCATAATGCTGCCCCAAACTACCTCACCGACCTGATACCCAAATACCACCCAAACCCGTAAACTTCGCTCCTCACAGGACCTCCTGCTTTCTAGCTCCCTGGTGTCCACCTCCCACGGCCGACTGCAGGGACTTCTCCAGGACTTCCCCCATCCTCTGGAACTCACTATATAAATACTGTATAATAATAAAAATAATTGCATGTGACCATGCTGACCAGGACTGCTGTTAGAAACCGCGGGGCCCCATACAGCCAACCTGACAAGGCCCAGCTCCGAAAAAAGACAAAAAAAAAAAAGTTTACGATTCTTCAGTTGTGAATGAACACAGTGAGTGATTAGTACCGATCACTCACTGTGTTCATTCGGGAAAGGAAGGAGCTATTGAACATGACATATTTACTGGAACTTTCCCCACTCTCCATGCTGAAGGATCCTATTGTGTGCTTGCAGTCGCCTGTAGAAAGGAGAGGAGGGAAACCAGCAAATTTGTGGGGGTGGAGGTGCACATGGGCGGCTTGGGCAGCAGGGGGAAATGTATGGTGCACAGGGAGGGTGATGGGTGCGGCAGGGGGTAATTACTGGAACCGCTCCCCTGTATGGCTCTCTATGCAGCAGCTGAAAGCCAGCGGGAGAGGAGAAGAAGCCGGCTTTCAGCTGCTGCAGAGAGAGCCATACAGGGGAGCGGTTCCAGCAATTGCCCCCCAGCCTTGCTGGTCACCCTCCCTGCCCACATCTTATGCACACAGCTGCCTGGCCCCCCTGCTGGCCTGGGCCCCATACAGGAGGACTGGTGGTACCCCCTTATCCATGGCCCTGATGCTGACCAATCAGAACCTTTCTGATCCATCCCAGCATTCCTAGGAAAGAAGAGAAAGAACAGAACAGTTTTCAAACCCCAGGACTGCAGCACCGGATCATGGAACTGTATTAGGCTAGGTTCACACCTACGCAGTTTGCGTTTGATGCGTTTCTGCAGTGCTTTTTGCTTTGCGTTTTTGCACTTGCATTTTTGACAAAGCCTTAAAGAGCAGCCCATACATTAATCTTTTTTTTTTGTTTTTTTTATTCAACCAGTGTGTTGAATAAAAGTGCTGCCTAAATTGATGGCGATATATATACCTGAAATATTAAATAATAGAAGCTCTGGGGGGTTTTTTTCCAGCCTGAAAACGTCCCTTGCCAAAAAAATGCTGATAAAGGCCTATGTGTGACACGCAGGATAACATGCTGGGGAGCTTACTGGCTGTAGAAATCTTAGTCTTGTTGGAAAAAGACACAAGTCCATGTAGTTCAACCAATAAAAAGGAAAAAAATTATGTAAAATCCGACTATCAGTATACATATACACGGCTCAAAAAAATGAAAGGAAGACTTTGAAAACACATCAGATCCCAATGGGGACAAATCTCCTGCTGGATCTCTATACTGACATGGACGGGGGATGGGTGAGGAAGGTAAGGACGCCCCATCGTTTGATGGAAATGAAAATGATCGACCTACAGAGGACTGAATTCAAAGACACCCTGAAAATCAAAGTGAAGAAATGATGCATCAGGCGAGTCCATTTTGCTGAAATGTCATTGCAGCAACTCAGAATGGTCCTCAGTAGTCTGTATGGCCCCCACGCGCTTTTATGCATGCCTGACAATGTCGGGGGAGGGTCCTAATGAGACCACGGATGGTGTCCTGGGGGATTTCCTCCCAGATCTGGTCCAGGACATCACTGAACTCCTGGACAGTCTGAGGTGCAACCTGGCGTTGTCAGATGGACCGAAACATGACATCCCAGAGGGGTTCTATTGGATTTAGGTCAGGCGAGCGTGGGGTATCAAATTCTTCATCCTCCAGGAACTGCCTGCATACAATCGCCACATGAGGCCGGGCATTGTCTGCACCAGGAGGAACCCAGGACCCCCTGCACCAGCATAAGGTCTGACAACGGGTCCAAGGATTTCATCGTCATACTTAATGGCTGTCAGGGTGCCATTGTCTAGCCTGTAGAGGTCTGTGCGTCCCTCCATGGATATGCCTCCCCCAGACCATCACTGACCCACCACCACAACGGTCATGTTGAACCATGTTACAGGCAGCAGAACGTTCTCCACGGCTTCTCCAGACCCTTTCACGTCTGTCACATGTGCTCAGGGTGAACCTGCTCTCATCTGTGAAAAGCACAGGGTGCCAGTGGTGGACCTGCCAATTCTGGTGTTCAATGGCAAATGCCAATCGAGCTCAATGGTGCCGGGCAGTGAGCACAGGGCCCACTAGAGGACGTCGGGCCCTCAGGCCACCCTCATGAAGTCTGTTTTCTGATTGTTTGGTCAGAGACATTCACACCAGTGGCCTGCTGGAGGTCATTTTGTAGGGCTCTGGCAGAGCTCATCCTGTTCCTCCTTGCAGAAAGGAGCAGATACTGGTCCTGCTGATGGGTTAAGGACCTTCTACAGCCCTGTCCAGCCCTCCTAGAGGAACTGCCTGTCTCCTGGAATCTCCTCCATGCTCTTGAGACTGTGCTGGGAGACACAGCAAACCTTCTGGCAATGGCACGTATTGATGGGCCATCCTGGAGGAGTTGGACTGCCTGTGCAACCTCTGTAGAATCCAGGTATGGCCTTATGCTACCAGTAGTGACACTGACCCGAGCCAAATACAAAAGTACTGAACAACAGTCAGAAAAGATGAGTAGGGAAAAAAATGTCAGTGGCCTCCACCTGTAAAAACCATTCCTGTTTTGGGAGTTGTCTCATTGTTGCCCATCTAGTGCACCTGTTGTTAATGTCATTACCACCAAAGCAGCTGAAACTGATTAACAACCCCCTCTGCTACTTACCTGACCAGATCAATATCCCAGGAGTTTCATAGACTCTGATTAAAAAGTGTTCTTTTTAATTTTTTTGAGCAGTGTAATTCTGCAAATTCAAGAAGCTGACAATATTTCCGGCGTGCTCTAGGTACCAGTAAATGTACGCTGCCAGACAATGGTGTTTGGAAACAGCGGGTCTTCATTCATGAGTGTAAACCTGGTCATACCTGGCCACAAATTTTGACCCATTCCTGTGAATCTGCTAAAATTTGAGCATTGGGTGTCCCTGCCGACACCACCAGACTCAACAAACTGTAACTGAGAAGTCAAAGGACCTGGGTGGAAAAAGTCATCTGAACAGCGACTGGGACAGCAGTAGCCAACAGAGGTAGATTCGTCCATCTATTTTGTTCAGCATGGATGGGGAAATCTATGAATTCTCTATGTGTTATGGCCAGGGTTAGTTATCAGCCTTGGTCACATGCTTTGGTCCCCTGCCTTGGTCATCCTGGCTGGAGGAGCAGAGGTGTAATAAATATAATGAATGCAGGTATATCCTTCTAATGCAAAATAGAAAACAAAACCTTTAGGCTCCATTCACACTTGTGGGACATCAAAATCGTGGAACTTGATGCGATTTTGATGCCACTTTGAAAGAGTGTGACTTTTTTGCAGACCATGTGACTGTGTGTGCTCTACAAAGTTGCACACAAGTCACATGTATATCATTCAGGTGCAGCTGTCATGTGACTTTTGAGGGTTTGCATGGAAGTCCATGGCCCTCACGTCGCATGAAAGTCAGACCAAAGTTTTGCAGGAACTGCTTTAAAGTCGCCCTGTCTTTAAATTGCAAAGATATGAATGGTACTCATTGAGAAAACATTGGATTCATTTTGTCATGTGACTTGAGGTCCAAAGACGCATGACAGGACGTACAAGTGTGAATGGGGTCTAACAATAACACAGCAATCAGAACACACACATGTGATCTCTGTGGTCCAGCCACATATAGATGAATAGCGATTCCCTCAACTTAATGTGTTAATAAACCCAGGACCCCGCATTCACTATATCCGCTCTCCCGGACCCCGCATTCACTATATCCCGCTCCCCCCTGGACCCCGCATTCACTATATCCGGTCTCCCCGGACCCCGCATTCACTATATCCGCTCTCCCCCTGCTCTCCCCGGACCCCGCATTCACTATATCTGCTCTCCCCAGACCCCGCATTCACTATATCCGCTCTCCCCCGGACCCCGCATTCACTATATCCGGTCTCCCCGGATCCCGGATCCCGCATTCACTATATCTCCGCTCTCCCCGGACCCCGCATTCACTATATCCGCTCTCCCCGACCCTGCATTCACTATATCCGGTCTCTCCCCCGGACCCCACATTCACTATATCCGCTCTCCCCGGACCCTGCATTCACTATATCCACTCTACCCGGACCCCGCATTCACTATATCCGCTCTCCCCCCGGACCCTGCATTCACTATATCCGGTCTTCCCGACCCCGCATTCACTATATATCTGGTCTCCCCGGACCCCGCATTCACTATATCTGGTCTCCCCGGACCCCGCATTCACTATATCTGGTCTCCCACAGTAGTACACAGAACATGGAAATGCAATTATTGTAGTAAATGTAAAACTTCTAAATCCCTTTTCTCATCAGCTGTATATAGCAGTCTTGTGACTTCTATCAGTGTCCAGCTGAGTACTGGTTAAAGCTTATAGAAGGAATTTTTATTCTGCTCTGACTGTCCTATGAGGTTGTATAACCTTGACCCTCTGTCTGGACAGTGCTGATTGGCCCTGTGCTGATCACATGCACCCCTCCCAAAAGAAACTAAAAAACTCTTTACGATACACACTTAACAGAGCATGTGCAGAGTGTCTTCTAGAGCTCTGTTCTATCAGCAGATGGATTGGGACAATAGAAGAAGGGGAGGATCAGAGAAGGCAGGATCAAATAGCCTTCTTACACAATGCTGAGGATTAACCCCTTAGGTTCCACAGTGAGTATAACAAGCGTGCTTTACTGCATCTACAGACTGATTGTACTGTTGTGGGTTTAACAGATCCCCATGAACTTCAGATAAAATGATAGCTATTTCCAGTTCTCATTTGCACTGCTACATTATTTCCTAAGGGCCCATTTATACATGTGTCACTGCCTGAAGAGCGATTTTTGATGATTTCTTTTCAGAGGGCATTTGACAGGTGGCTGGGTGGCAATACGTCACTTCCTCAACGATCATTTTAACCCTGTAAAGCCTGCACCACTGTGCCACAGCCACATGCATATACACACAGTATATATAATATATACACACATAACAAACAAGGGGTGTATGAAGACGCTTCTTTGAAGTAAAGACTATCACATTTGGAGTAACTGTATCCTCATTTTATTTGGTATATATATATTTATACAAACTATATTGCCACAAGTATTGGTTTAGCCAGCCCTAGTCCGTAGGGTTCAATATTGAGTTGGCCCAGCCCTTTCCACACACACAATGACCTTTAAATGGCCTCACCAGTCTTATGCAGGCCATAGATGGGTCGAAAATCGGTCGATTTTTTCGGCCGAGAAATAAAATCGGCCGATTTTTGGATCGTTAGTGGGCTATTTGTTCGGCCCTGTTTTTTTGGTATTTTGGCCGTTTTTTTTTTCCGGTAAAGTTGGAAAAAAATCGGCCGATTTTTTTCGCGGGCAATTAGTGGGCAAATCGGCCGATTTTTTACCGATAAAACATCTGCGCATGAGCATGACCTGCAAGAGGAAGACAAAAAGAAGAAAAAGAAGAAGAGGAAGAGGATGAAGAAGAGGATGAAGAAGTAGAGAGGATGAAGAAGAAGAAGAGAAGAAGAAGAAGAGGATGAGAGGAAGAAGAAGAAGAAGAGGATGAGGATGAAGAAGAAGAGGATGAAGAAGAAGGAGAAGTAAGAGGAGATGAGGATGAAGAAGAGGATGAGGATGAAGAAGAAGAAGAAGAAGAAGAAGAAGGAGAAGAAGAAGAGGATGAGGAGAAGAAGAAGAAGAAGAAGAAGAGGATGAGGATGAAGAAGAAGAAGAAGAGGATGATGAAGAAAGAAGAGATGAGGATGAAGAAGAAGAGGATAAGGATGAAGAAGAAGAAGAAGAAGAAAGAGGATGAGGATGATGAAGAAGAAGAGGATGAGGATGATGAATGAAGAAGAGGATGAGGATGAGGAGGAGAGGAAGAAGAAGATGAGGATGAAAAAGAAGAAGAAGAAGAAGAAGAGGATGAGGATGATGAAGAAGAAGAGGATGAGGATGAAGAAGAAGAAAAAGTAGGATGAAAATAAGAGGAATTCCAGTCCAGCAAAAAGTGTCCCTGCAGAGAGCTCCACTATTTCTTTGACAGTTCTCTGACAGTTCCTTGACATTTACAGCGGTTGCAACATTGTATCTATTTGTTTCCGAATAAAAACATCTGTATCCTAAATGGAAACAAATAGATACAATGTTGCAACCGCTGTAAATGTCAAGGAACTGTCAGAGAACTGTCAAAGAAATAGTGGAGCTCTCTGCAGGGACACTTTTTGCCAGCTGTAGACGGGATGAAAATCGGCCGATTTTTTTTTATCATTGATGGTAACGTCGGCCGCATTGAACGACCGATTTTTCGTTTTTTAAAAGAAAAATCGCCGTTTTTCTCCCCGTCTATGGCCTGCATTAGTCTGTAGGGTTCAATATTGAGTTGGCCCCGCCCTTTGCAGCTATAACAGCTTCAAAACTCTTCTGGGAAGGCCGTCCACAAGGTTTAGGAGGGTGTCTATGGGAAGGTTGGACCATTCTTCCAGAAGCACATTTGTCAGGTCAGGCACTGATGTCGGGGGAGGAGGCCTGGCTCGCAGTCACAGCTCTAATTCATCCCCAAGGTCTTCTATGGGGTTGAGGTCAGGACTCTGTGCAGGACAGTCAAGTTCCTCCACCCCAAACTGGCTCCTCCATGTCTTTATGGACCTTGCTTTGTGCACTGGTGTGCAGTCATGTTGGAACAAGAAGGGGCCATCCCCAAACTCTTCCCACAAAGTTGGGAGCATGAAATTGTCCAAAATGTCACCTTAAGAGTTCCCTTCACTGGAACTAGGGGGCCAAGCCCAACCCCTGAAACACAACCCCACACCATAATCCCCCCTCCACCAAACTTTACACTTGGCACAATGCAGTCAGACAAGTACTGTTCTCCTGGCAACTGCCAAATCCAGACACGTCCATTGGATTGCCATGGTTTGTCACTCCAAGGAACATA
The DNA here is from genome assembly GCA_951230385.1 of Staurois parvus. Taxonomy (NCBI): domain Eukaryota; kingdom Metazoa; phylum Chordata; class Amphibia; order Anura; family Ranidae; genus Staurois; species Staurois parvus. Next base: position 3,835 of record CATNWA010003376.1, on the reverse strand, counting down.
TCTCCACTGCTCTAGAGTCCAGTAGCGGCGTGCTTTTACACCACAGCATCCAACACTTTGCATTGCACTTGGTGATGGAAGGCTTGGATGCAGCTGCTCGGGGAACCATTGAAACCCATTCTATGAAGCTCTCTACACACTGTTGTTGGGCTCATCTGAAGGCCACACCAAGTTTGGAGGTCTTTAGCTATTGACTCTGCAGACAGTTGGCGACCTCTGCTTCTGCGCACTGTGCGCTTCAGCATGCGCTGACCCCCGCTCTGTCATGTGACGTGGCCTACCACTTGGTGGCTGAGTGGCTGTTGTTCCCAGTGGCTTCCACTTTGTTATAATCCCACTAACAGTTGAGCGTGGAATATTTAGTAGCCAGGAAATGTTCACGGATGGACTTATTGCCCAGGTGGCCACCTATCACGGGACCACGCTTGGAGTCACTGAGCTCCTGAGAGCGACCCATTCTTTCACCAATGTCTGTAGAAGCCGTCTGCATGCCTAGGGGCTTGATTGTATACACCTGTGTCCATGGAGGGGATTGGAACACACCTGAATCACATGATTGGGAGGGCGGGACCAATACTTTGGGCAATATAGAGTATATATAGTAATTATGTGTGAATGAGTGTAATAAATGTATATATATTATCAGGGCGGACTGACTGACCATTTGGAAACTCGGGCAGTGCCTGAGGGCCCGGGGTCAGTAGGGGGCCCCATGAGATGCCCCTGGTATCTTTTTCATAGGCTTTTTTGAGTTTGGGCAAAGACGCAGGGGCCCCATGATCCCTATTGCCCGGGGGCCCCATGAATTGTCAGTCCGCCCCTGTATAGTATAATGTTTATATGGAGAGTTCCAGGACAGTAGTCATCATTCATACATCATGGCAGAAGTTGGAGTATTTGCTTTGGATAACATGGATGACTATGAGCTGTCTATAGGAAGGTCATTATTTGTGTATTATCTGCCCACAAGGGAGAGAAGTGACAGTAAAAAAATGACTGGAAGTGGGGGGAGGGGAGGGGGAGTCATTTGCTGCATTTCAGGCCATCTACATTTATCTATACCGAGGACTCCAGACTGGCAGCTCAGCAGAGCTTCTCCCTGGGCCCTGGAGCCCCGCCTCCCCCGTCAACCTCCTCCGTCCCCCCCCCCCCCCCCCCCCTCCGTCCCAGGACTACATGGTTCTGCCGTACTGCAGACTTCACTGCGCTCCTCCTTCTCCGCAGCACCTGCCGGGCTGAGGATCTCCTCTCCGGTACTGACCCTCCTCCCGGTAAGATGACCCTCTGACATTGTACATTTATATCTGCGACTATTCTGTGTGATTTCTATAGATGTGTTACTAAGAAGTATTGTATGGAGGAATGTGTATGTATGAGGACGGTGCAGACTCCATGCAGATCAGGATGGCTGGAGGAGACATGCTCTCTCTGTCATCAGATATCCCCATCAGAGTGCCCCCTGTACATCAGCTGCCCCCATCAGATTATCTCTTCACATCAGGTGCCCCCATAAGAGTGTTCCCTTACGTTAGGTGCCCCCATCAGAGCACCCCCTTTACATCAGGTGCCCCCATCAGAGCGCCCCCCTTACATCAGGTGTCCCCATCAGAACGCCCCCATTACATCAGGTGTCCCCATCAGAGTGCCCCCCTTTACATCAGATGTCCCCATCAGAGTGCCCGCTTACATCTGGATTCCCCCATCAGAGTGCCCCCTTACATCAGATGTCCCCATCAGAGTGCCCCCTTACAGCAGGTGTCACAATCACAGTACACCTTACATCAGGTGTCCCCCCCATCAGAGTGCCCCCTTTACATCAGGTGTCCCCATCAGAGTGCCCCCTTTACATCAGTCTCCCCATCAGAGTGCCCCCTTTACATCAGATGTCCCCAACAGAGTGTCCCCTTACAGCAGGTGTCACAATCACAGTACACCTTACATCAGGTGTCCCCATCAGAGCGCCCTCTTACGTTAGGTGCCCCCATCAGAGCTCCCCCTTTACATCAGATGTCCCCATCAAAGTGCCCCCTTACATCAGGTGTCCCCATCAGAGTGCCCCTTACATCAGGTGTCCCCATCAGAGTGCCCCCTTACATCAGGTGTCCCCATCAGAGTGCCATTTACATTAGGTTGTCCCTAGCAGTATACCCCTTTAGGTGTCCTCATCAGTGCCCCCTTTACATCAGCTGTCCCCATCCAGAGTGCCCCTTTACATCGGCTGTCCCCATCCAGAGTGCCCCCTTTACATCGGCTGTGTCCATCCAGAGTGCCCCCTTTTCATAGGCTGTCACCCATCCAGAGTGCCCCCTTTACATTGGACTGTCCCCATCCAGAGTGCCCCCCGTTACATCGCTGTCCCCATTCCAGAGTGCCCCAGTTTACATCGACTGTCCCCCATCCAGAGTGCCCCCTTTACATCGACTGTCCCCATCCAGAGTGCCCCCTTTACATCGGCTGTCCCCATCCAGAGTGCCCCCCCCTTTACATCGGCTGTCCCCATCAGAGTGTGCCCCCTTTTACATCGGCTATCCCCATTCAGAGTGCCCCCTTTACATCGGCTCTCCCCATCCAGAGTGCCCCCTTTACATTGGCTCTCCCCATCCAGAGTGCCGCCCTTTACATTAGGTGTCCCAGCATCCAGAGTGCCCCCTTTACATCTGAATAAATGTATATGCTTTCTAACAAAATCAGGTAACTAGTGCACATAAATACCCAATTAATACAATATATATCCAAATTATCCCAATAGTCTGAAAAAAATGTCCTCACAAAATAAATGTAGTCACCATCAGAAAATCAAAGTCAAAATCATAAATTCAAAGAAAAAAATCTCCATTGTTGAAAAACAGCTCTCTTCCAGGAACCTACTTTATTTATATGCTTACATTATACCTTCATCTTTAAAATTGCCCATCCAATCAAATCCTTAGCAGCCAGACCTCTGGAGATCCTCTGAAGACACTTATCCTGTGTATTAGGTAGGGAAGTTCCAGGATTCAAAAATGGCCGCTCGACCGGTCACTTTCCCCTTCTGCTGTGCGTCTCTGACATCACTATTTAAACATCTTTAGCATCAGCTGTCCCATCAAGAGTGCCACCCCTATAGATCGGGTGGTCCCCAGTCAGAGTGCCCCCTTTAGATCGTGGTATGTCCCCATCAAGAGTTGCACACCTTCTACGATATCGGTGTCTACCCCATCAGAGTGCATATCCTTTACATCGGGTGTCCCCTTCAGAGTGCCCCCTTCTACATTGGGTGGTCCCCCCATCAGAGTTGCCCGCCTTAACATCGGGGTGTCCCCATCAGAGTGGCTTCCTATACATCGGGTGTCACCATTCCAGAGTGCCCCCTTTTACATCCGGGTGTCCCCAATCAGAGTTGTGCCCCCGTTTACATCCGGCCGTGTCCCAATCAGAGTGCCCCCTTACAAAATCAGGTGTGTCCAATCAGTGTGCCCCCTTTTACATCGGCGTGTCCCCATCAGAGTGCCCCCTTTAACATCAGGTGTCCCCATCAGAGTGCCCCTTTACATCGGGTGTCCCCATCAGGGGACCCCTTTACATCGGCTGTCTCCATCAAGTGCCCCCCTTTACTTTCAAATGCCCCCCATCCAAGGGCCCCATTACATCGGCGTCCCCTTTCAGAGTCCCTCCTTTTACGCGGGTTTTCCCCCATCGGGTTTTCCCCCCTTACCAGGGGGGGAACTGACAACTCATGGGGCCCCCCGGGCAATAGGGGACCCAGGGGGGCCCCCGGGTGCCCTTCCCCCAAACCCTCAAAAAAACCCTACAAAAAAGGCCCAGGGGCATCTCTTTGGGGCCCCCTACGGGCCCT
>CATNWA010003375.1:0-50633 GCA_951230385.1 Staurois parvus | reverse complement strand
TTATCTGTGGGGGGTTTTGGTTTTGGTTCGTTTCCCACTGTTATTTTTTAGTTTTTGAAACTGGTTTATGTTTGTATTTTTAGTTTTTTAATAAATGATACTGTTTATAACTTATCTGAAGCCCGCGTTTCCATGCTCGGGGCACAAAACCTCGGGTCAAAACCCCCCGGAGCCCTACAATACCTTTGAAATGAAAAAAGGATGTTTGTATTTGATTAGACAAAATCCCAAGGGGGTTTTATTTTTTTCAAACTTTTTTTGTTTAGTTTTTTTTTTAAACAATTTGAAAAAATTTTTAAATATAATAATATAACTAAATTTTTGGTTTTTTTTTTTTATGGCTTTAAAGGGGGAATTTTTTTCTCATATACAAGTAAGAAAACCTTTTGTGAAAAAGAAAGGCAAGTCATGTAAATTTTTATGAAAGGCAAGTTTTCTAAAGATCCTTCTTAAATACCCCCACCCCATTGAAAGTACTCTTTCTGAGCCTAAGGGACACAAAAATGTAAAGTTAGTTTGCTACCCATACTTTTCCCCCCTTTTTTTTTCCCCCCCCCCAAAAAAAAATTTTAATCAAAATTTATTTTTTTTTATTTCTAATGCTAATTAACAAAGATCTGTAGGGATTGCTTTTCTTTTTTTTTTAATTTTGTGTTTGACTTTTTTGACCCCTTTCCTTGCAGCCGTTTTACCCCTTTAAAAAGCACACCCCATTCCCCTTTGATTGTAGGAAAGTTTACTTAAAATTGGGATTGCGTTTAGCGTTCGAAAAAACCCTTTTTCCCTTTAGAGCCACTTTAGTTTTGTTTATAAAAGCACTCAATTTGACAATTTTTTTGGGCCTTTTCCCCCAGTGCAAACCAGGTTTGCTTCTAATTTGGGAAAGGGTTTTTTTTTTATTTTCAGGGCCCTTTTGGGTTGAACCCCTGTCCCGGCATCCGCAACATTATTATACAACTGAATGTTCTAGAAGTGAAATAAAATTATGTTTTCACCTGCAGAAAGTTTTTTTCCCAAAAGGATAAATTTCCCTTAAATATATCAAGAAACTACTTTTTCAAATGTAGTTTTTCAATGGACACTTTTTGGGGGACACTTAAATTAAAAGGGCATAGGTTCTCTTTTTCAAGGTTTCCAGGGCCCCGGGATTGTGAAAAGGGAGTAAAAAACCCCCAAAGTGCCCATCAGACCCCTTTCTCCCTTCCCTCCCCCCTTTAAAGGCTAATTGAAACACAAAAAGTCCAGTATCATGTCATCACAGAAAAAATTTCTCCTTGTGCCTTTTGCAGCGTTTCCCTCCTTAGTTTTTTCCCCTTCAGAAAAAAAAAAGCGGGACCAAAATTTGGGCAGAGACCTGCTTTTTAAAAGGGAAAAAAAAAGGGTGCTTTTTTTGGGAAAAATGGTGTGAATAAGCCCCCCTTAATGAAGTAGCATTCACTTTTTTAAATTTAAAAAATGCTTTAAACTTAGTGAATTGAGGTAAAGCTGTGCGGGGACTTTCTTTCCAATAAACGTGCAAAGCAAAAATACTCACCATGCTTCTTACCCAAATTTTTTGGGGGTGTCTACTTTTCAAAAAGGTGAAATTTTTTTTTTGGGGGGGTTTGGTGCACCTGGCATTTCGGGCCCCTCCAAAAACTGGGATAGGTAGTCAGGAAGTGTAATGGGGGAAAAAAAGCCCTTTTAAAAGCCTGAAGGGTTTAATTGGGTTTTGGGGCCGGTACTTGGCTAAAAAAAAATTAAAAAAGGTCCTCAATTTGTGGTACCCACATCTCGGGAAAAAATTTTGGCAAAAATGTTTTTGGGGATTTAATTCCATATAAAATCCATTGCTTTTTGTGACCCAAAAAAATTTTTTAAAGTGACAATTTTGTGAAAAAAAAAAAACATTATTTTTTTTGGGGCCATTTTCCAAAAACTTGGGAAAAAAAATTTAAATTCTTCTATTGACTATATTTTTTTGGGGGGGGTGGGGCATTTTTTTCCCCAGCATTAAAAGGGTTTTTTTGCCACAATCCCCCACCGAAAACCAAGCCTTATCTGACATTTTTTTTTTCAGATAAAAACCCAAACCCGTTTTTTTTTTGCTAGGAAATTACTTTGAAACCCCCAAATTTTTTAAAATTTTTTTTAAAAAGCGGGACACCCTGGGTGAATAAAAAATTGGTGGGTATGCAATTTTTGAAATTAAACTTTAGAAATTTCGCGCATGATTTTTCAAAAGAAATTTTTTTTTTTTAAAAAAATTACCTTTTTTTTTTATTTTTAAAATGCACAAAAAACACAATATTTTGGGCCCCAATTTTTGGGTTTAACAATATAAAAGTTTGATGGAAAAACTGAGTAAAGAGAAAACCCCCCCCTGACATGCTTTAAAACTATGCATGCCCTGTGAAAATGGAACGAAACTCCCCATACATTTTTTTATTGTCCATAAAACAACGCTTTAAACCCTTTCCCAAGCACCATTTTAATGTACAGAGGAGGGTCAAAGTGTTTGAATTACTTGGTGAGCTTTTCCCCTTTTTGTGTTTTTTTTTTCATTTTTTTTTACACTTTCCCTTTCTTTTTTTTTTTGAAACCCCTTTTTAAATTCTAAAAAAGGGGGATTGAAAATTTATCCCCTATAACTTAATTTGGGCTTGTCAGATTTTCCCTTTTTTGAGAAATCGGGGGTCTAAATTCTCCCCCTTCCCCAAACATTATCAAATTTCTCCCCAAAAAAAAATTTCAGTGGGGGACCAATGCTTTTCCAAATTTACAATGGCACTGTTTATATCCTGCGAATCTAAAATTTAAGAAATGCTTGTGGGTTCCAATTTTTAAAATAAAAGAGAAGATTGGAAAATCTTTCCCTGCCTCCGGGTCAGCTTTTAGGGTTTACTGGGGAAACCCGGCGGGCATTTCGGTTCCCCCCGAGGGCCCACGGGATCCCTTAAAAGGGGAGTGGGAGGGGGAATCCTCATCTCTCAATGTTTTAAAAAGCATTCCTGCGGGTTAATTAGCCATTTAGGATTGCTTTACATGAAAGCCAATTTTAAAAAAATAAGAGTCCCCAGGATGATCCCCTGCGCTGTAGGCCCCATCCGGGTTTATAACCATTTCAAAGCCCAAGTGATGTACCAAAACTTCCTGGTCCTTTTTTCCCTTTATTTATGCTATTTTTTTTGGGTTTTTTTGAAAGGAAAAACGGGAAAATCCCTGCCAGAAAAAAAAGGGGTGGTATGCCCCCCAATTAGAATAAAACCTGCCCTGCAACCCCCCCAAACTTCTAATTTTGGGGGCCAAAACATTAGGTTGAAAGGTCCCCAAGCACCCAATTCCAAGATTTTAAAATGTCTAAATAGGGGCCCACCTTGAAAAAAAATTTGCCCAAGTTTAATTTTTGGTCCCCATATGGAAAAAGGAGGGACCCCAAGTCCCAAACTATTTGCCCCCTCCCCATGTACCCGGGGCTTTCCGGACGGCTCCTTGTGATATTTTTTCCCCTCGAAAATTTCCAAAACTTATATTTTAAGCTTTTTTTCCCCTTCTAAAAAGGTCTTCTAAATCTGCCCCCATATCTGGAAATGCTTGCTGGGGAAGAAATTGTTTTAAAATGAAAGGGGGCCCCAAAAAAATTTTAATGAGGGCTCATCAAGGGCTATTTTTTTTGCTGGGAGTATAGACATCTGCAGTTTTGGTTTAAAGGGTGATTTAGGGGGGGGTTTTGGAAACTTTTTTGGAGCCGGTCAAATTCAGAGTCCCCCCCAAAGCACGATAGAGTGTATTGTCCTTGAAATGCAAAAAAACACTTAACTCTCATATTTTATGCCTGGCCATGGCACCCAGAGCCCTTTGGCATTTGATAAATTGGTCGGTGGCCCAAATACAACCGCAACCCTTTTTTTTTAGTAATTTGCCCATATTGAGGGTCAGGCCCAAAAAAAATTTTTTAATGAGGTCAAGTTTGTAGAAGACCTTTTAAAGGGGGAAAACGGGCTATACAAAAATCCCCATATTGGGGGCGGGCCCAAAAAAAAAAATTAAAAATTTTGGGAAACCCGGGTAAGGGGTTTTCCCAATGCGAATGGTCTGGCAAGGGTTTTTTTTTGGGGTTTGGGCCCAAAAATTGGGTTTTTGGGGAAAAATTTGGTTGTGCATAAATTTTTGCTTTGATCCAAAAATAAATGCCATACGACCCTTCCGTGAAAAAAAAAGCCCCAAAAAAACCCAAAGGGGAGTAGTTAAATTTGCTGTTTCCATTTGAATTCGGGGTTGAAAAGAATTTAAAAGGGGGAAAAGTACGGGTGCTGCAAAAATTTGGGGGATATTTCCAATCGGGGAATTTGAAAGAAACACCCGGGAAAGGGGACACTAGGGCCCCTTTTTTCGGGTCTGTGTGAAAATTTTTCTTGGTTTTTGCGGGACAATATTTTGGGTTTCCACCCCCCGCACCCCTTGAAATGCATTAGGGGACTCGCCCCCGTCCCCAAAGGGTGTACTGCGTGCTGGTATTTAAAAGATCGGGAAATGTACTAAGCCACTGGTGCTCGCCAGTTACCAAAAGATAGATTTGGGCACATTTCTGGCACTCTGCTGCTATGAAAACTTAAAAATTTTTCCCGGGAAAAGTGTTTAACAGAGTTTCGGGCCTAAATTTTTGTGAACACTGCAGTTTTTGTGTGCAATGTATCAATTTGAAAAGTAAACCCAAAGAAAATGCACTTGCGGGGGGAGAAGGGGGGGGAAAATTGTGGGGGGAAAACGTAGGTGTGGCAGGGGGGCTGGGGGTTTGGGATCCAAATAACGTTTGTTTTTGGGGGCACTTTACAAATTTGTGAACATGGAATAGGCTGATTGAAAAAAGGGGATATTGATCCATTCAAAAAACCAATACTAGCAAATAGGGGTTTTTATTGTGTATGAGGGTTCCTTAAGCGGTTAACTCCCCCCCTTTTTAAAACCCTTTATTTTACATGATGTCATAAACCCCCTTCCCCAAGCCACATAAAAGGCCCCAAAATTAGGTGTGAAAACCCCCCGCCCCTTTTTTCCCCCCCCCCTTGTCAACACCCAGTTTAGCCCGGTTCACTCTGATCGTACAGAATTCACGGCTTTTTTCATTTCCCAAATTCCGCAAAGCATCAAATGCACCCCCATTCATGCAAACCGTTTTGCGGGTGGGGTACGTTTAATTTAACAACCCCCCCCCGAAAAGCGGGTCCGCTAAACCCCCGGTTTTTTTTGGGGCAAAATTTAAAAGATCGCATAGGTGGAATAAGTAGGCGACCCCGATTAGTGCGGAAAAAAAAAAAAAGGGCCCCTCCCAAAATTTTTTTTTAACAAAATGAATGTCAAAAATTTCGCACCACAAAAAAACGCATGTGATTTGACGGGAAATTTGCGGTGCGGCTCCTTTTGCGAATCACATCGATATACTGCAGCACATATGTAAAACCAGGTTTTAAGCCTATGTGCATAATCCCCCCAGTGCTCAGCCCCCAAAGAAAATAAGGGTGGGGACTAAGATACCCTGGCCCACCAAGGAAATGTGAGTGGGGGCCCACCTTAAAACAGGCATGTGCAGCATTCCACCTACAAATAAGGGTGTGGAATTACTGTGCAGCGGGAGTGGAAATATTGGCCATTTTTAGGGTCATGTTTGATTTTGATAGGTCAACACATTATAACAATCTGCTATAGAGCAGCTATATAATGATACTATAACATACTCCATGTATCAAAGCCACCTACAAGCAGTTTTTGACAGCTGTAGCCCATATATAAAAATCATATCAAATGATATCAAGCAATAACAACAAATTGCAGAATAAAATTTGGCACTTTATTAGTTCTACCTAAGCTTCCAGACCACAGGAAAAATGTTGGTTATTATACATATTAATGAAAAACCTACTTAAAAGTTTTAATCATGGCTTATAATTGACTTTTTTTTTTTTTTTTTAGCTGTGTTTACTATTAGCTAGGTTTTGGGCTATGGATAGCCAAATGAACCAAAATAACTCATTGTGTTTATTCATATCCTAAACGGGTTAGTTGTCCATTTTATTTTTTATTAACACACTTACATTACCGGCACGTTCCCCCAACCTTCCAGCCCAGGCCACTCTTCAACTTTCAGCGCTCCTCAACACTTGAATGACAAATGCGCGGAATCATGCAACACTAGTACCCAAACTAAATTTTTATCATTATGATCACCACAACTGAGCTTTCATTTGGTGGTATATTAATCGCCATTGGGGATTTTTAATTTTTTGCTAAATAAACAAAAAAAAAGACCAAAGTTTTAGGAAAAAAGATTTCTGTTATATAATTTTGCAAATAAATATTTGTTCTTCATAAATTTAGGCCAAAATGTATTTCTGCTATATTTCTTTGGTAAAAATAACCCAAATCAGTGTATATTATTTAGTCTGTAGGGAAGTTATAGAGTCCACAAACTATGGTATATGTACAGGACTCTGGGAATTTGTCCCTGGATGGCACATACATTTCCCCAATTATTTATGGTATGGTCTCATTAAGGGAGACAATTGCAGAGACTACCAGGACTTTGGTCCCAAAGGGGTTAAGTCCCAGGTGAGGAGGCTTAAATGGCAGCAGAAGGAAATCAGCAAGTGTGTCAGGGAAGTGAATGGGAGAGAGACTCACAAACTGTGTGGCAAGTGGAAGCTCTCAGACAAGCTGCGGCACAGGCTGCTGATCCCCCAATGTGGCCTGCCTGGCACCCTTACTATGGAGGAGCCTAAGCCATGTATGGGACCGAAGATCAACAGTAACTTGTGGTTTAGCTTCTGATACCAGGTTTTGGCCTGTTTATAGATTTTGGCTGAAGTATGCTGTCTTTTTTGTTTATCCGTGATCCAAATAAATGAACTGTTTTGCTTTCACCAAACTGGCTCATTCCAGAGCTACCCCATATTATATATATATATGAAAAATAGGTCAATTCTGATGTACTGATGACCCCATTTCCCTGAGGCCCAAAAATGCCAAGACAGCACAGACATCCCCCAAAATTTTCCCTTTTTGGAAAGTAGACAGTCTGAGGTATTTAGAAAGTGTAAGTGTGAGTTTTTTTTGAGAAAGTGTTTTGGAAAATGAAAATTTTTTATTTATTTATTTTTTTTTACATACTGCACATCATAACTGGTGTGCTGGTGATCAGAGACACCAACTAGTGACAGTATGAACAAAAATATTTTTTTTCTATGTTTTTTTTTTTCATTTATTTTATTATATTTTTATTTTATTTATTTGCACACTGTGACCAGAGCAATATAATGTTACCAAAGTAACACTGTACTACTCTAGGGAAGTGATCAGTTTTTTTTTTTTTTGGATTGGCCACAGATAACTCACATGGTCAGATGGGCTCTGACTGGCCCAGTCTGTACCATGTGATCACTGTGACCTATCACAGCTAGCAACACAATTGTACACATTTCATGGCATGAAAGGAAGCCATCCTTTGCTTACAATTGTCATGTGACCTGCTGTGGTTGATCACATGGTACCGGCAGCGGGCTGGTACACTGATCCATCATCGGTTGTGTCTAATGGATACAGCCACTGACAGATCGCACAGCCCTGCGGGCGCACGCAAGGCGAAATCCAGAAGGACATTATATGGCGTCCACCCAGATTAACAAAAGTCCAGCTTGCCTGCCATTGTGCTGGGCGGGAACTGATTAAAACAGGTATTTAGTAAATATTTTAGCTAGGCAAGCAATACAAGCTTATTTAGAATCTATAGTGTGAAATTAAACCACTAATTAAAGTTTTTGTTTTATTTTGGAATAAGGAAGGCCAGGCTATTAACGCTGTACAAGTCCATGTTGGGAAATGTTCTCTTTTCTTCCTGTTGTTTCTCCAATGGAGACATGGACTACATTTAAGGATCTTTACTGTACTGTTTACTGATGCTGCTGACTAGTTACTTTCTTGGTTCAGCAAGTAACTTCCTGGCATAGATTTGCATAGGAAAGCCCTATTTTGAGACCAATCACATTTCTTATGTTAAATAAAAACCTGATGAAGGGGGAGTGTGTCCTTACCCCCAAAACGCATTGAATATTTTAAAAATGCAAACCAATAAATCCATTTGCATAGTTTGTATATGTCAGGTGCTCCTTCTATTGATGCATGTTTTTTCCCTAGTAACCTGCTGGGTACCCACTGAAGGGGAGCGGTCGAACCTAAGCCAGCGAGCTCTCTGCTTCCAAAATAAACGTTTTGTTTGGAGTTTTTCAGGTGGACCTGATCAGACCCTCCATGCATCTCTATGGACCGGAGGGTGTAAAAGAACTTGTGTGTGTTTACACCCACCTAGCTCCAATCTGATCCGGTCTGCTAAGAAAAGAGAAGGCTTATGCCCCCATCCATCTATGTGGATCGGATCAGAGGGCAGTGTAAATGGAAAGTGGAGTCCATTTACTTGTGGAAGCCACATGAACCTGTCATCTGCCCTCTCTGCTCTTATCAGCAGGGTATCAGTGGGCAGATGCTGATCATAACGGAGTCTGCTCCGTATGAAAGGTGCCTAAGTCCATTACTGTCTGGGGCATTTATAATACAAACTATGGTGCAACTGACAAGATTCATTTGGATTCAGAATTTTTCGTACTTGCCTCTTTCTATGGTTTCAATACTTTTTGATTTACTGACCAGAATAGAATAATCCTCATTTGTTGATTAACTCAAAACAGACCTATGATGCTTATGAGGTTTATGAGAATGTAAAAAAATATTAAAAGCCTAAGTACAGACAAATCTATTTTCAGCTTTGTACACGGTGAGGATAAGTTGATTTCTGCTTCCTTTGCCCTCTTCTCCTTTGTGTGTCCATTTTTACTATTCAAACCTGCCTTCCTTTCTGGTGGCCTCTGTGTTAAATCACTGCTCCCCAGTTGCTGCATGTATTCCATACTTCCAGGTATGTTGAATACCTGCTCCCCCAGAGTACATTGTGGTTTTTTTTATCAGCAGGCTACAGGATGTATGAGCCAGTAGAAAGAACATGAGTCTGGGGAAATTGATACGTGACCCATCCCATTAGTCAAATTGGCCGCAGCAGTTGGGAAGCAGCAAAGAGGCAGTGTTTCAACAAAAAATCCAAAGTTTCCATAGGAATACAACATTGAATCCCTGTCATATTTGACAACTGTAGACAAATGTTAGGCTGTTTGTGAGATTCCAAGTACAAATAATGATTACCTTAAAGTGTTACTAAACCCACAATAGTAACATTAGTCTGTATATGCAGTAAAGCGTGCTATACTCACTGTGGAACCTAAGTGGTTAACCCTCTGCATTGTGTAAAAAGGCTGTTTGATCCTGACTTCTCTGCTCCTCCCATTTTTCCAGTGCTCCCTTCTTATCTCCTGATAAGACATATCTGTGAAGACACTCTGCACATGCTCAGTTTGGTGTGTATTGCTAGAGAGGGTTTTTATTTTCCCTTGGGAGAGTGCATGTGATCAGCACAGGCCCACTCAGCACTGTCAAGACAGAGGTCAGGGGTTCTGCATCATCCTAAAGCAGAAAGAAAACTCTTCCTACAAGCTTTAACCAGTGCTCTGCTGAACAATGAGAGCAGTCTTTTCCCTACCTTTTAAATACCTTTTCCCATCAGCAGTTAGATTTACTAAATTTTCTGTGTACTGTGGGAGACCAGATATAATGAATGCAGGGTCCTGGGTTTAGTAACAATTTAATAACGTTATCAGCTTGGCTGGAAAGTTTTCAAACAGCAGTCTGTTGATTTGTATCATTATTGCAGTGAGAAGCTTGCTTTCATGGCCTGCAGTAAGTGATCTTAGTATAGAAGTGTCTGAAGGTATATGTACAATAGATAAAAAGCTAACTTTATGAATTTTCATAATATTTGAGCACTTTACTACACATATGTACAGTTTTACTCTAGTACAAAGTAAAAGGCGGAAAGCCCTAGCAGAGCCATGTCATTTTAAAAAATAACCTATTGCAGTGACAGTCTCAATTAAAGGTCTAAATATTCCCCAGACATGCTACAATCTCTGTGCTTTCACGTTACACTCTAGGCTGATTCCTTGAGTACAATTTTGATCATTAGCTGTAGTAAGCATTATGGAAGTCCCCCATGTTTTGTTCCTCACAAGCTTTAGTCATAATGTATTGCCTAATGTGTTTATATCTAATTGGAAAGGTGCAGGATCAGCATTTTGCATCACTTGCAAAGATCTCATAGCATATGACCAACATATAACTGTATGAACACTGCTCACATCAGCTTCTTACACAGTTCTGTTTGGGTCTGGATTGTTTAAAGCAGCCATTCTCAGCCAAGGTTTCTCTAAAGGTTGCTTGAGCTGTCCCATAGCCTGCATAGTACCAGGACCAACACTACCTGGCAGAGCCAGTGGCATGAGAACAATTACCTTTTTGGCCATCTGAAAGGGTGTAGTTCAAACAGCCACTATAAGGGGTGCATTCTTCCTACTGACCACAGATGAACTGGTTTTATCCGAAGACCTAAAAATTATTTGAATGGCCCCTCCTGGAGTAAAAAGGTAGAGAGGCTGGTCTGAAGAGTTGGTCAACACACACTGTTACAGTTTTGGTAGTTAACGGTTAAGTCCTGTACATCATTCCTTATTATTTGCACTTACAGTACACTTTTTGGGACAAGATCTCGGGAAATACACTGTCTTTATCAGGTTAAAGAATCACCTAACGATGAGATCAGGTCTTGAAAACTTGTCCTATTAGTGTCAGACAATTGTTAGTGCAAATGCCAAATAGGAAGTACAGTACTCCAATATTTGGTGTAGTCCTTTCAGTGGGTTTTCTGCTCAGGTTCACCTGTCAGTTTCAAAGATGGACCTGATTGGAAGCTCAGTGTAAGTCTATGGGCAGGCAGATAAAAACAGGCATGTATCTGTTCACATTTGTTTACCTCCAAGTCCATCCAGGTCTAGAAAATAAGTAGTCTAAAAAAAAGTTTTCTGTTCTTCCAGACCTAAACCATAGTTGCCAACTGTCATAGATTGCCAGGGACAGTCACAAATTTTTGAATGATGTCCCACAATGCCTCAGTCGCGGCCAGTGTCCCAGAAATCTGAGATCAGGCGGGACAGCAGCATATAGGGGTTCCTAATTTTGCAAAAGCCTAGAGTAGTTAAAAGATTACGCACCCGAAAATGGAGACATAGACCCCAGTCTGCTTTCCCACTGAGCAAATAAGGCCAGCAAAGTTTTTAATCTTTTAACTACTCTAGGCTCTTGCAGAATTAGGAACCGCTATCTCCTGCTGCCCCCACCCTGATTTTAGATTTCCAGGTCACTGGCAACACATATGAGGCTGCAGTGGACCCAGTGGAGGTATGTTTAGTGCTACAATTTTTGCTCTCTTTTCATCTCCGACTGGGGGGGGGGGGGAGATGATGATGGCTAAGGGCTTCTCTCTGTTTTTTTTTTTTTTTTTTTGGGGGGGGGGACAAGCAGCAGCCATTTTTGGGTCTCTGTCTGGTAGGGATGGCTGTCAGTCATCTCCATCCTGCGCATGCACATACAGTCACCACCATTCAGTCATCTCCATCCTGCACACACACACACCTCCATACTGCAAACACACACCTATCTCCATCCAGTCATCTCCTTCCTACACAAACACACACACCTCCATCCAGTCACTCCCATCCTGCACACACACACCCACAGTTATCTCCATCCTCCCTTGTTCTGCACTGTACTTTCCCTATTTTAACATTACCACATTCTGCACTATGCAAGTCATCTCAGACTCTATATAACCATACCCCCTTTAAACCCTTTACGCCGGCGCCTCCCGACCCTTTTAGGGTTTCAGAAGCCAGGAGGTGGGGTTTAGGGTCTTAGGGAAAGGTCCCGATCGAAAGAGGAGATCCTTTCCGTGAGTACTGGACATGTGTGCTGGGAGCACGCAGGGGTGCTCTCTCAGCACATATGTTCTTTTTTAATAGAACGCAAATGTGCGGCCCCTCGGCATCCAAAGAGCTCTGTATAATTATTCTCTTACTTGAAGGAACTCTGCTCTACTTTGCTACTACTACTTCTGCTATCCTAAAGCTGATGTCTACTGTTTGTTGCAAGCATGGACTTTGTCATAGCTTATCCTGAAGAATTCCTAAGTACTCAAGTTGTACATGGTTTTTGTTTTTTGGAGTATCCCTTCTAATTCCCTCAACCCTGTCCAAATTCTCCAAAAATAAAAGCAACACACCCCTAGATTGCTCATTGAAGAACGTGTGAATGTGCCTGGCTGTTGGACAAAGCTTTTGGGAGGACCTGGACAGTATTCCTGCTGCTCCTATGGGAGTAGCTCTACAAGTAATAGATCCAAGGGAGCCTGATGTAAATGAATGCAAGTTATCTGGCTGCCCATAACTCAAATATGAGTCCAGAATGGTCCACTGTCAAAATGCAGGGAAAAAAAAACTGAACAGACTAGGATGTCACAAAGTGACATCTGTCCTGTTCTGCTCAGATTCAGCAGGGAATTTGTTTATGGATTCCTTGCTGAATGGACCGAAACTGGCCCGTGTGTAAGGACCCTTACAAGTGCACAACTATAGGAGTTAGTGAGAGCATACATTAATCCACATTTGCTACTAGAACCTAAAAGGCAGAAAGTGTGAGAAATTGTGTATATACTCTGCAATAGCGTTGCACTGCTAAATCCTATGAGCTCAGATACCCCACACACACTTTAGTCCTAGATCTATGCTGTTTTATCATTTCTCAACGGTATGGAATGCTAGCAAAGATACACTGCACAAACCATATTGACCTTAAGCAATATTCCAATGAAGCTGACCTACAAAAAAAGATCAGACCTTGGACACTGTTGTAAATGCTAGACTCTCACTGCACAGGTGCAAGCAATTGTTGACCTATACCTACAGTGGGGATCGAAAGTTTGGGCACCCTAGCTAAAAATTTGTATTAATGTGCATAAAGAAGCCAATTGAAAGACTCTTGGCTGGCTACAAAAAGCGTTTACAAGCTGTGATACTTGCCAAAGGGGGCAGTACAAGATATTAACTCTGCAGGGTGCCCAAACTTTTGCAGACGCCATTTTTTTGTTTTCTGTTATTTTGAAAGTGTAAATGATGGAAATAAAATCTAACTTTTGTTGACATATTATAAGAATGTCTAATCTGTAATTTGATGCCTTTTGGAGATTTTTCCATCTTTCCTTGGCTTCTTTATGCACATTAATACACATTTTTAGCTGGGGTGCCCAAACGTTCGATCCCCACTGTAGCATTTTATGTATATAGTAAGGTAAGTGTGTAAGAATTCATCTTTTCAGGGAATTATAGCCTATAAGGTAATTTACAGGTATGTATGGTACATTGTAATGGGGTTTATTTACTGAATGCAAATAGACTGTGCACTTTGCAAGTACAGCCGCTCCAGAGCTTAGTAAATGAGGTGAAGCTTCACTTTGCAAAGAATACATAATCGCATGCAAGGAAAATACACCTGATTGCATGATGGAAATCAGGAGAGTGTGTGTATGTGTATGTATATATGTGTGTATATATATATATATATATATAAAATATTTTTTTTTTTTTTGTAATAAAACTGGAGAGTGCAAAATCTGGTGCAGCTCTGCATGATGGCCAATCGGTTTCTAACTTCAGCTTGTTCAATTAAGCTTTGAGAAAACTGAAAGCTGATTGGTTTCTATGCAGAGCTGCACCAGATTTTGCACACTCCAGTTTTATTTTTTAAAAAAAATATAATTTATTTTTTTTTTAATAAAAATTGGAGAGTGCAAAATCTAGTGCAGCTCTGCATAGAAACCAATTAGCTTTCAGTTTTCTCAAAGCTTAATTGAACAAGCTGAAGTTAGAAACCGATTGGCCATCATGCAGAGCTGCACTAACTATGCTATACAGACCAACCTATGGGACATACTATTCGCATGTCTTGAAGTTGCAGCCAGGTAAAAATTTCAAACTACACTGGGCACAGCAAGTGTATGATTTCAATAGTCCCCATTCTATACAGACTGAGCTGTGAAAAGAGAGACAGAAATGTTAATTCATCCCAGTTTGCTGAGTCACCCAATATTGAACCCCGTCTATTGGTCTTCTGACAGTGGCAGTAAATTACCTGGTCACAATATCCCAGACTTGGAGCAAGGACAGGTCCAGAGGCAGCAGCACTCTCATTCTCCTTCCTAGCTGATGTTTAGCTCCACTGCACCTGCTGCTGTCTGAAGTTACAAGTAAATGGTTTGGCATGCAGATATGTGTCTTCACCTTCGCACAGCTTAGGAGATGTGAAGATGTGAAGATGCAGCTTGCTGTGAGTACTGAGAGTGGCTGATCTTTCATAATTATTAACCAGTTCGGCTGTCACACCTGTACACTCCCTATTGACCAGAGCAATTATTACTTTTCTGATATTGGTCTTGCTTATATGGAAATAACTTTTTTGATTCTTAAAACCACTTGCCTACCGGGCACTTTTACCCCCTTCCTGCCCAGGCCAATTTTCAGCTTTCAGTGTTGTCACACTTTTAATGACAATTGCGCAGTCATGCAACACTGCACCCAAACAATTTTTTTTTTATTATTTTTTTTTTTTTTTTAGACATATAGAGTTTTCTTTTGGTCATATTTAATCACCATTGGGTTTTTATTTTTTTGCTAAGAAAACTAAAAAATACTCTTTTCTCCACTGAAGTGCGCTAATGAGGCTGCAGTGATGGGCACTGATAAGGAGCCACTGATAGGTGGCACTGATGGGCATTGACAGACATCACTGATGGGTACTGATAGGCGGCACTGATCGGCAGCTCTGGTGGGCCCTTGTATGTGGCACTGATGGGCAGTGATGGGGCTATACTGATCATCAGGGCACTGATCATCCTTACCCTGATGATCAGTGTAGATGTCCCCTCTGAGTAAAACCAATTACTGGCTTTCCTCTCCTCACATGTTGTCAGCGTGAGGAGAGGGCTACCAATAACTGGCATTTCCTTGTTTACATACGGTCAGCTGTGATTAGAAACAGCTGATCACATGATAGAGCCAACATCATCGCCTCTTTAGTGTGATCCGATGTGTCCCAGAGACACAGCGTGCCGCGCGCCCCCCAGGGGTGTGCATGTGCAGGGAGTGGGAGGATGTTGTATGACATCCTCCCAGAACAAGAGAAACTCGGCCATCCGTTATTTCCTTATATGGTGGGCAGGAGACGGTGGTTAAAGTGGAACTTCACTGAAAACGAAAGTTCCACTCTTCCACCTCCATTCCCCATCCCCACCCCCACCGCCAATAATGAGAACATTTTTTGGCACTGAAAGGCAGCTCTGATGGGCACTGATGTGGCATTGATGTGACATGCATTCACACCTGATTCACACCTGATCCAATCACAGACTTAAAAGAATGCAAGGTTTTCTCTGAATGGAGGAGGTACTGAGCGAGTGCCCCACCAAGATCAGTATACTGAAGCCAAAACTACCAATCTCAGTGCCAGATGTTTAGCACCGACAAGATTCTGCTGAAAAAGTAAAAGAAAGATATAACAAAAGCTGCAGTAACCAAAGATGGGACACATTATTAAAGCAAACATATTTTTACTGTGCAAATGGCCAACAATTAGCTTTAAAAATGGCTCAAATAGAAACAAATTTAATTAAAAAAAAAAAAAAAAAACTACTTGCTTTAACTGACATTACATGGAAGTTGAAGCTCATTCCTTTGATCTGCAGATAAATGAAACGAGTACATATGTTGTACAAAACTAAGTGTTACCTTGTATCGCATATGTGAACAATGTTTATAAACACTGTGTTAGACAGTTTTTTACAGCTGCTGTATTTACACAAAAACCCATATTCGGGGTATAAACATGTTACAATAGGACCGCCCCTGATCGCCATTGTGGCAGATAGAGGGGGGGATCTTCTGTCACAATTTAAAAAAAAATTAGGCTATGCGGGCCTCAGCCCACCTGGCTGCGTCACTCATTCACAGTATTCTGTGAAGCGGAAAACCACAAGTCCCAGCAGCCTTTGTGGCTGTCAGCTTGTAGTTTTCAATAAACTACCACGGAGTTCCACAGCTCTGTGGTAGTTCATTGAGCCTTCCTGTTGTTTTAGTCACGGACTGAAATCGTCCACTGCTTATCTGTTCCTGTCCTAATTTATGACGCTAGCTTTGAAATGTGCGCACACTGGAAGGGACTCACGCTGACGCACAAGTTCAGTCTATGAATACTTCTAGTTTATTATAATGAGAAAGTGAACTTATATATGCAGAATGATGCGAGAGTCATGTGATAACAGCATAAGCATTATATTAGTCTTTGATTGGTCATTTCCACACGAAAACAATCTCCGTCATGGTATAGGTTTGATCTTCTTCAGTCTTATCTTATAGAGAAGAAAAACATTCCTTTGTTTCCCAAATCACACACGGTGGGAGGGGGTCTGTGTGTGTGAGCAGACATTTCTTAAGCAAGGATTTCTTATAGTACCACAAAGCCCAGCAGGCAGAAAATATTCACACAACATATGTATTAAAGTATAAAAGTAAATATTTATAAAACTTATAGAAATAGCGTGTATATATATATTCAATAGGAAATGAAATAGGCATTTTACCAAATCCATCACAGTCCCCCCTTAAAATGACTATTTTACTCTGTCCCTATAAAGCCTAGCTCATCTGTCCTTATTTGCCTTGGAACTCTTTTATGCTGTACGTTAGACAGGTGATGACTATTTCATCACCCCCCTTGCCACAGGCTTTGTACATAAGGAAGTCAGATGCTATCCCTACAAAATTGTGAGATTACTATTGGCGGGGAAGGACCGTAATAGGGTATAAGGTTTTTCTTCATCTATCATGTGGGGATCCTCTTGCTCCTGGTTCAGGAAGGTAGGTGTTCTGTTGTCTACAGCTTTGCTCATCAATTTCCTCACACATGGTATAACACAGCATATAACCAGGACCAGGAGAATCAGAATTATTAATACAGTTACCCCTATTTGGACAAGTATCTTTTGCCACCCACTCATCCAACTGAAATATTGATCCCACAAGTCTGTGATCCCTGAATTCTTTTTCAACTCAACTGACAGATCTTCCAATTTCTTTATAGACAGAGTAACCTTACCATTCGAGCCAGTATTGTCAGGAATATATGTACAACATGTTCCGGTTCCTTCTATCATTTTACAGACACCTCCTTTTTCTGCTAAAATCATGTCCAGAGCCATTCTATTCTGGAATGTCATGTAGGATGTAGGGGCTAACTGGTCAACGATTCCTTGAAGGGCATCCCTGGTGTAATTCACAAACCTCTGTTGGTTGTAGTATATGTAATTTATCTAATCTACATTTTTATTAACAGTTATCATGGGAATCAGGGATTCGAAGCCTGCTTTACTTGGCTTTAAATTTATTAGGCACCCCCCTTGGGACTCCAATAGCATCTATATACACATGTGGGTCAAAACTGCCAGAAGGAGCTTTTCGCTTTCCTCCTACGGCCAGGCGTTGGGTCAGGGGTATTTTCTGCTAGGATGTGGAGAGGCATAATGGCCTTTGCAAGGGCATACTCACCAGTCCAAATCCCTTCCAATCTTATTCTAATCTTTTGGTCCCCAGTAATCATCCATGACACATATGTATACCTGGTCACTACTATTGGAACATGCTCGTTGTGTCAAGATCATATAGATTATGGTCATAGCACCACGTGGGATCTATACTACAGAAATCAAAGGTGAAAATAGCTACATGAGTGTTGGATGAGTTGTACCAAAATATAGTGGTGTCGCCTATTTCGGTGATATCCACCTGTTGAGCCTCTGTCAGACTTATAAGAAAAAGGATATACAACATAATTGTCATGGTGTAGATGACGCCTTTCCTCAGGGGTTGGGACTTTCTTGGTTTGGGAGGCGTGTATCCAAGTGTTCTTCCCTGGCCACCTTATCAGAAGGGGCTGTGGTCAGCAGAACTTGGAATGGACCATCATATCTTGGCTCAAGGGAATGTTTCCTCATAAATGTCTTTACTAAAACCCAATCTCCAGGTAATAGGCTGTGAGCTCCTGTATCTGACTCAGAATCTGGAATGGAGAAAACACTTGGACATGGATACGGGTTAATTCACGTGATAATACAGTCACATAATCAGTTAACACATCAAATTGTAATTGCAACTGTTGTGGAAAATAACAACCAAGTCTGGGGGCTGAGCTAAACAAAATCTCATAAGGGGATAGGGAGTGTTCTCCCCTTGGTGTGTATCTGACACTAAATAGGGCAATAAACAGACTGTCTGGCCAACTCATGCCAGTCTCTTGGGCTATTTTTAGCATTCTTTCTATTTTCCCACTACTTTGGGGGTGATAGGAGGTATGGAACGCCAGAGTGACTCCTAATGCCGCCCATATTTCTTTGGTTACTGAAGCTGTCACTCTCTATCACCTCTGGAAGCCCATATCTGCATACAACCTCAGTGAGGAGTTTCTTCGCAGTTGTTTTAGCAGTCATGTTAGTTACAGCAAAGGCCTCTGGCCAACTGGAAAACATGTCCAACACCACTAGGGTGTACTCAACCGCCCACTCTTTGGCATCTGGATATGATCAATTTGTATCCTTTGAAAAGGTTATAGGGGTTGGCCAAGTGTTTCTGTGGTGTCTTCTCTGTGCGTCCCGGATTGCATTTTGCACAGATGGCACATGTTCTGCAAAAATTGTTCGTCAATGTGGTGATTCCAGGCACTACATAGTACTTGTTGATGAGAGAGTTCATGAGGCTCTTTGACAGATGGGCTGCTCCGTGTGCCCACTGGACTACAGCTGGAAACATATTCTTGAGTAAACAAAGCCTCTTGTTGCACTCAAACAGACCGTCTTTGAGAATAGCTCCTCTCCGTCTCCAGCTTTCTTTTTCTTCTGGACTTGCTGCTTCTTGGAGTTCCTTGAGGTAGCTTCTGTCCACAGGTAAGGTCTGTAAGGTGAATATAGGTTCCCACTCTCCGGTCACCTCTCCTTCCATTTCTGGTGGTCCCATGGCCGCTCGTTTTGCCGCCAAATCTGCCAGATTATTGCCTTTGGCTTCTGAGGAGTTTAATTTCCCATGAGCTTTACCTTCAGAATAGCCACTTGAATGGGTAGAAGGAGTGCTTCCAGCAGTCGTCCAATGGCTGCTCCATGTCTTATGGACGTACCTGCCGCAGTCATAAATCCTCTTGCCTTCCATATGGGTCCAAAGTCATGGGCCATCCCAAAGGCATATCTGGAGTCTGTGTAGATATTGGCCCTTTTTCCTTCCATCATCTGGCATGCTGTTGTGAGTGCTTGAAGTTCAGCTCCCTGTGCAGATATTGCTGACGATAGGGCTCTTGCCTGTAGGACTGTGTCTACACAGAGTGACCGTGTAAAATATCGTATTGTCTCGATATTTTATTAACTTGTATTGATGAGAAGAAATGTTCAAATAGAAAGTCCTTCCACTTCTTGTATAAACTCAAAAAGATGATTTAATTATAATGTTTGCATAAATTTAGAATAAAATATTGGAATACAGAATGTTAAATAAAGTCCAAAAAGTATAGTTAAGTTCTTAATAATAAAATTATGTATGTAATTGTGTGTGTTATAATATAAATGTGTGTGGATATGAGCAAGCATGCTCCCTTCGCCTTGCTGCCCAAAGAATGTGTGATTTAAACCTTTTGTCCTTCTCTTAGAAAGAGCAATCCAGCCCCCCACCTTTTCCTCAAAATGGGCTGGTATACTTGTAGTCCCACAAGATAATTGGGAAACAGATGTGTAATATATATAACAAACCTCCAGTCTACTTCTCTTAAAGTCTGAGTGTAACTTTATCTCTTACATAGATGGGGGAGGATGGATAGACCAAATTGCTACCACATGTGTGGCTAGAATGTAAAGAAAACCCAAGATATATGTTCATATGTATATTCACAGACTATGAAGTCTAATTACTTACTTTCCCCAATCTAGAACAAATATAAATATAATAACTCAATTATTCTATTAAGATCCACCTCATTCATACTTATGTTAGTACTGTTAATAAGAAGATATTAGATATTAGGTTAGGAAAGCTTCTAACATTTCCCTCTCAAAATGATCGATTTTATCGAATCTTAATCATTTTCCTTATCTTTAATCCATTTATACCACATTCTCGTCACTTTCTTCGTATCCATTCATGGCGTTTTTGGATCTTAAGATAATTGATCTGAACATATCTTTAATTTGATTCTATAATGGGAAAACAAAATCTTTGATAAACCTTTTGTTATGTATCACATAAAAATATTTTTACCCTTATTATTTTCCTTTTACCAAATAATTCATCTCCTTAATAAATGTATAACTGTAACATTATAGTACAATACTTTAAAATATGTCACTTAAAAAATAGATGTTTCATATTTTCCCCTCCAAAATGTGTGTAGCACACAGTTCTATAATCCATACATTTTTCAAATTACCTTATCAACATTTAAACATAACATATGTTCTCTAACTTCAATCCATACATGTATATCAAATGATTTTTTTTTTAAAAAACATACATATAACAATGTAAAGCTTGCCTAAGTTTTTCTATATGTACCTTAGAAAAACTTATCTCTAGCTTAATTAACAACAGATGTTCTAACTAAGTAGAGTGACTCTGTTGTAACAAAAGTTTAACCCTTTCACTTCTGAAAATACATAGTGTGTGATTGCAAATGTTCATGTGAAAACTGATCTCATCTTGATATGGTAAACATATTATGTCAAAATAAAATGTACACACAAAAAAAACCCAATAAATCTGATGAATGAATTATTTCATCAGTAGTCAAAAGTCAATTGTTTTTTAAGTTCTTCCTCTATGAGATGCCTTGAGATGTCTTGTCTTCTTCTAGCGCTCTGTAAAGTTAAAATAACTTTATTGAACATAAAAAGAACAACAAAAACTATGATGAATGAAATTCTTGTCGCAAAGCTTCTTCCAGAATAAATTTCCTTCTTGGAAAATGTATTATCATCTGAAAGGTTTAGAAATATTTGAATTTTCTTCCTTTAACAGTTACTCTTAGGTCATTTCCTGTAACAGAAATGCAGTATCATTATTTTGGCATTGATAATTTTACATGGATTAATCCTCTTACATTTATCTGTTAATATTACATATCATAATCACAAACATTTCTAGTCATGACATGGAAGACATATTTTGATTATAACACTTCTTATTGACTTGTAGTGTTCTATTTTAGAATGCAGGCACTTCCGCCTAACAGTACTAGGGTCGCTGATTCAAATCCCAACCATGGCATCACCTGCCTGGAGTTTGTATGTTCTCCCTGTGCTTGCGTGGGTTTCCTCCAGGTACTCCGGTTTCCTCCTACACTCCAAAGTCATGTTGGTAGGAGAATTGCTCCTATCTAAATTGGCCCTAGTATGTGTGTATGTATGACTGTGAGTTTAGGGACCTTAGATTGTACACCTCTTGAGGGTTAGGGACTTATGTGAATGTACTATATATGTAAAAAGCACTACATAAATTGACAACGCTATATAAGTACCTGAAATAAACAAAAATAAATATAACAGGGCGCTACATCTCCATTATTGGTTATGATTCAAAACCTTGGTTTCAAAACCAAAAAAGGTTTTGTATCAACCCAGAGATGACAAAGGATCATGCCTTTGATCTTATCTCTATAACATTGGAAAAATGCGTAACTGTTTTCTGTATTGGCTCACTTCTTGTAGTGTAAGACTGATCTGCAGTAATACCTACTGGTTTTCAAACTTTTCTCAGTTCCTATGTTGAAAACATGAGGTACAAACTTCTCACCTACAGCTGTACAAACATGTGTTGGTATGTTTTCCTGAAAATGTCTTTTTTGTTACATCTATCTGAATGTGTTTGGAAGACAGTGTTTTGTACCATATAGGATAATTTTCACGATAATTTTCTGTTGAACCATCTTCCTCTAGGAGTTTCAGTGATGAATCAGGTGTCTGTAATATGATCTTACTTGACCTCACAATGTGTTCAGTTATTTTGACTGCAAAGAAAACACTTAACAATTTTTTTCATATGTGCATCAAAGTTTTTCTCCATATTTGTCAAAGTTCTTGAGAAGAAACCTATTATTTTCTGATTACCTTCTTTTAATTGTGACAAAGTTGCTGAGATTGCATTATTGGAAACATTGGTTTCTAAAACAAAAGGAATTTTACTACAAAACTCAACAGTATTTAATGTAGTAGCATTCTGCAAATCCCATTTCAATAGTTCAAAAGCTTCTTTCTCAGTTTGATCCCATTGTTCCAATACACCATCTTTTTGTCTCAAACGATCAAATAATGATCTAGACTTCTCTGCAAAATTGGGTATAAAATCTTTACAATGATTTACTTCGCTCAAAAACTGATGCAAAGCCTTGCGATTTGTTGGAATTGGATAAGCAGAAATAGTGCTAACTTTTTCTTTCTTGCAACAACTGTCTCTGTCCATGACTAATTTGCATATGAAGGAATTCCACCTGTCTTTTTCATCAACTGAACTTTCTCTGTATTCAATTTCAATCCTGCTGTTTGTAACAACGTAAATATTTCAGACAAAAGAGTGATATGCTCAGTTATATTTTGTGTAGACAAGAGAAGCTTGTCTACATGCTGGACAATACATTCTGGCCTAGAGAATTTAGATAATATTTTTCCCAAATACTCATGAACAATTCCATCACTTAAATCTAAGCCTGGGGCTAGTCTTGTGAATGTATACGTTTCTTTGTTGAAGCTAAAGGCAAGTTTATATTGACAACTCTTAGCTAAGGGTACTGACAAATGGCTATTGGCGATTTCAAGTACTGAGAATATTTTGGCCTTGGCATCCAGATGATAATTCATCAATAAAATAATTCATCAATAAAATCCATTACTTACCGATTAAGAAGGTCTTTCTTTACATTACGCGTCTTGTCTCTCTTGGCGGGAAATGACATCACCAAGGAACAGCGTTTCTTGCAATTGCGCAAAATTTCACCAATTCTGCAATTAGGTTCTCGATTATGCCGACGATTCATCTGTTGCAGACTTTTACTTCTCCTGAAAGCTTGATTTCATATTTTGCTGAGTTTGCAAACAACTTCCCTCACATCAAGGTGAAAGAGAAAAAAGTCAAAAATAAGCGAGCATCGGAAACAAATCGAACTGGAGGCTCGCCACTGTAAAATATCGTATTGTCTCGATATTTTATTAACTTGTATTGATGAGAAATGTTCAAATAGAAAGTCCTTCCACTTCTTGTATAAACTCAAAAAGATGATTTAATTATAATGTTGCATAAAATTAGAAATAAAATATTGGAATACAGAATGTTTAAATAAAGTCCAAAAAGTATAGTTAAGTTCTTAATAAAAAATTGTATGTAATTGTGTGTGTATAATATGAATGTGTGTGGATATGAGCAAGCAGCTCCCTTCGCCTTGCTGCCCAAAGAATGTGTGATTTAAACCTTTGTCCTGCTCTAGAAAGAGCAATCCAGCCCCCACCTTTTCCTCAAAATGGGCTGGTATACTTGTAGTCCCACAAAGATAATTGGAAACAGATGTGTATATATATATAACAAAACCTCCAGTCTACTTCTCTTAAAGTCTGAGTGTAACTTTATCTCTTACATAGATGGGGGAGGATGGCTAGACCAATTGCTACCACATGTGTGGCTAGAATGTAAAGAAAATCCAAGATATATGTTCATATGTATATTCACAGACTATGAAGTCTAATTACTTACTTTTCCCAATCTAGAACAAATATAAATATAATAACTCAATTATTCTATTAAGATCCAACTCATTCATACTTATGTTAGTACTGTTAATAAGAAGATATTAGATATTAGGTTAAGGAAAGCTTCTAACAGACCGCAAAACCTGTATAATATTTGCCTCCTTCATCTGCATATCTGGAACCATCAACAAAGAAAGTGAAGTCTGGATCCTGCAGAGGTGTTTCACTCACTGTGGGGGAGATGGAAGATTTCCATTTTCATCACTTCAAGACAATTATGAGGCTCAGTGGCTCCATCATCCTCTCCACTTTCTGCATTACCTTCATTACCCCCCTCAGCAATTGGGAGGAGAGTGGCCGGATTCAGGGTTTGGCAACGTAGGAGAGTGACGTTATCAGGAAGTTGGAGGGAACACTGTAGTCTAAGATGCCTCGCTGTGGACAAATGTTTAGGTTGGACTTGGTTTAAAATGGCAGCAATGTCATGTGGCGCCAGAAGAACAAGTTCATGTCCCAGTACGATATCAGAGGTCTTATCCAGCAGAGCTGGAGCAGCGAAAAACTGCACGCAGACACGAGGGTGCTCCTCTATCCACTGGGTCCAAACGGCATGAGTAGTAGCCTACAGGTCGTAGGCAGTCTCCGTGGGACTGGGCCAATACTCCTGTGCCATGGCCTTGGCGTTATCAGCACCATTTGCCACAAGGGACTTGACCTGCTTTGAAATGGCCTTAGATTGCGCTGGTTTCAGTGGGTACTGTGGTTTCCTGGGTAGGCGAGCTCCAGGCTTCAGTTCCACCATAATTGGGGGTACCTTTTAAACGTCCAATATCTTCGGGTCCTGTGGACCATAGACAACTTGGGATTCTGCACATCAGCACATCTGGTGCTACGTAGAATGTACCATTGACTTGTAAGACCGGACACACTGGGTAGAGGGCGGCTCACTCAAGGCGTTGGCCTTCCATTTGTCTAATTTGGTGTACCAATATGGCCGCCTCCAGGAAGTGTACTGGGCTGGGCAGGAAGGGACAAAGCAGGAGCAGCAAGATGGCTGCCTTCAGGAAGTGTACTGGGCTGGGCAGGAAGGGACAAAGCAGGTGTAGCAAGATGGCTGCCATCAGGAAGTGTACTGGGCTGGGCAGGAAGTGATCATACAGGTGTAGCAAGATGGATGCTAGCAGGAAGTGTACTGGGCAGGGCTGGGGTGGTGGGCATAAAGTAGGCGTTAGACAAAAGGGCAGGGCTGTCCCTCCCCCTCCTCCGCCCCACATTCCAACCATCCTTCTTTATGCAACGCTTTTGCAGTTTTTTTTTTTTTTTTTCACCAAGCTTCTGTCACGTTCAGCAAACCTTTTTTCACATAACATTCCTCTCTGTTCCTACAATGATTTATGCCAGTCCTGACCTTTCAGCTTACAAACTTTCGCTACTTTAGAGAACTTTTTAACTGCTTCACTTCCTTCACACCTCTTCACAATATGACATGCCAGTAATCCTTTTCAATATTTTAAACACATAAACAGTTTTTGTTTTTTTTTTCCCTGTAGCAATACCTGTTCTGTCCACTGCTCTTTGTGGATAACTTTGGCTACATTATACCAAACTTCTTGCTGTCTTCAGCACATGTTTGTCAACTGAGACATCTTTCTTCTCTTTTTTTTTCCCTCCTTATCTTTAATTCCACATACTTTTCCTCTTCTCTCTCTGCAACCAGGTCACATGCTAACATTCCTTTCTAGGGGTCTTATCAGCGTCTGACCCATCTCCTCCCCCCTTCTCTGTCCTTCCTAACAGAAATCTAAGACACTTCACAGGCTGCTGTCCAAACTTTCCTTAACCCTTAACAAACCCCAACCTTCTGTTATGAATGGCAAACATTAACTTACAGACATACATTTAGGACATAACATAGCAGTCTATCTTGGTGGGCTATGAGTACAGATCACTGAGTAAATCATCGTAACCCACACAAACAGTTGTGGCACCACGCTGTCACACTAAAGTGACGCGTAACCCGACACCTCCTCTCTTGTGGTCAACACACAAGGTTACCACACACCCAGAGAAATTATGTGTCAAAACCCTCAGTAGGTCCACTCCTCTTCCACCTCAAGACTGATACATAAAAACACACAACAGAGACCCAGGTAACAGATAAGCACATGCAGGTATATTTAAATAAACTCCGGGCAAGCCAGGTTACCTGCCTTTAGTGACCTTTAGCAGCCGTACTAGGCACAGGTATGAATCAACAACAAAGACAGGATAAGCAATGGTAAGATAGCAAAATATATCTTACTATGCTCCAGAGGCGATCAATCTCTGGCCTGTCCAGTTTGACTGACAGCTAATGCCCTTTTCATGTCGGCTGGCTGCAGGTTCATTACTCAGTTCCCGGGTTTCGGCACCAATTGTTTTAGTCACGGACTAAAATCGTCCACTGCTTATCTGTTCCTGTCCTAATTTATGACGCTAGCTTTGAAATGTGCGCACACTGGAAGGGACTCACGCTGACACACAAGTTCAGTCTATGAATACTTCTAGTTTATTATAATGAGAAAGTGAACTTATATATGCAGAATGATGCGAGAGTCATGTGACAACAGCATAAGCATTATATTAGTCTTTGATTGGTCATTTCCACACGAAAACAATCTCCTTCATGGTATAGGTGTGATCTTCTTTCAGTCTTATCTTATAGAGAAGAAAAACATTCTTTTGTTTCCCAAATCACACGGTGGGAGGGGGGTCTGTGTGTGTGAGCAGACATTTCTTAAGCAAGGATTTCTTATAGTACCACAAAGCCCAGCAGGCAGAAAATATTCACACAACATATGTATTAAAGTATAAAAGTAAATATTTATAAAACTTATAGAAATAGCGTATATATATATATATATATAATTCAATAGGAAAATGAAATAGGCATTTTACCAAATCCATCACAACGTCAGTAAGTATCTGCTTGCCCATACAGGATGTACGAACAAGCAGATACACTGATGGGTCAGGGGGAGACCTGCATGGCACCAGCGATCTGCTGATCACTGGTGCAATGCTCTGCAGGCTCCAGAACAAATAATTATGCATATTTTTTTTACCTGCAAAAAAAAAATATTCATTTATTGCTTTTGTTAAAAGATGAACTTATCCTTTTAAAAACCCATTTATATACAGTACATGCTTCATGATTCGCAAAGCCCAATATATTTTCATGAGTGGGGAAAAAGTCTAGAAGGAGAACCCAGTCACATGTGGTTGTGGGCATTACACTATTTGCTTTACTCTGTTGTTCTTTCCTGAGTGTTTTCTCGACCTTTTGTCACTTCAATTCATACCATTTTTTTTCACAATCTAACCTCTGCCCCTCTTGAAACTTGTTTATGTTATCCCCAGATATCAGCCATCTCCGCCCTATCTCAGTCACAGCAACCAATGCTACACATAACAAGGTGGATTTTACAAACCATCAGCAATTTCCTCACTCCTTGTTTTTCAAGGGCAGTCCCAGGTTTGGTCATCTGTCCCTGATTTTAGCACTGACATCTATTTTTTTTTTATATGCCTTATTGCTGTGTTGTGGGTATAATTCTCAATATCTTTTCTGATTTTGTATGAATGAAGGATGCACAGTAACCACTTCTCTTGGTCAATAAGCCGGTGTCTGCATTAACACTAAACAATACCTCTACTCCTCCATCCTGGCAGTCATCCTCTTATTATACAATTGGTGTACATCTCACTAATCTTCTTAATATTATTAACCACCTCAATACCGGGCACTTTTACCCCCTTCCTGCCCAGGCCAATTTTCAGGTTTCAGCGCTCACACTTTGAATGACAATTGCGCGGTCATGCAACACTGTACCCAAACTAAAATTTTATCATTTTGTTCACACTACTAGAGCTTTCTTTTGGTGGTACTTAATTACTGGGGTTTTCATTTTTTCCTAAATTAACAAAAAAAGACCGAAACTTTTGGAAAAAAAAACATGTTTCTTTGCTTCTGTTATAAAAAGTTTGCAAATAAATAATTGTTCTTCATAAATTTAGGCCAAGATGTATTCTGCTACATTTATTTGGTGAAAATAACCCAAATCAGTATTTATTATTTAGTCTGTAGGAAAGTTAAAGAGTTCACAAACTTTAGGATATATTTAAAAATGTATCAATCCTGAAGTACAGATATCCCCCAAATTACCCCTTTTAGCAAAGTAGACAGTCCGACGTATTTCGGCATGCCGAGTTTTTTGAAGTTGTAATTTTTTTGTAATTTTTTGAAAAATGAAGAAATAAAAAAAATTATTTTCACTTTTTTTTTTTACATACTGTCACTAGTGCAGTCCAGCATCAGCATATAAACTGGTGTGGCGCTGATTAGGGACACTGGTGACAGTAAAAAAAATATATAATTTTTTTTTTTTTTTTTTTTTTTAAATTTTTTAAAAATAAATTTTTTATATTACACTATGACCAAAGTAGTATAATGTTTACCATAGAAACATTGTACTACTTTGGGGAAGTGATCAGTATTTTATATAATTTTTTTACAACAATTTGCTTATAGCAAAGAATTTCAGATCAGGCTTTAGGGGAAAGTAAGATGTGGAAACGCCTAAATCGTCTTACTGTGAAAACTACGAGGGGCATTCAAGTCAAACCGGGACTTTTAAATTTACAGGTATAAAAAGGAATGCCAGGGTGGTGGTACTACACACAGTAGTAATTGGCAAGTGTGTCCTATTACTTTGATGCAGTTGGCCAGCTTAAACATGTATTGCAATATGTGTGAACCAAATATCCCTACTTATTGCAAAGTCTGCTTGAAAGGGTATATACCAGTGTGCAGAGGGTCCTCAGAATTTCTAGTGTTAATATGTGGTTACACCCTTTAGCACCTGATGGATAAATGCATGTACTAGCTATTGGGATTTGAGCACAGGGATCTCTTGTTTGTTGTATGTGGGTCAGTAGCCAGACCTAAGCCTGGTAGCTCTCAGGTATATAGCAGTGTGCAGAGGGTCCTTCAGAATTTCTAATATTACTGATAGGTGGCGCACATGTCTCAGGCCAGTCAAGAGACCATTAATCAAGATGGCAGATAAACAGTGTTAGTGTGTGCATGGAGCAGCGCGTGGTGATGAAGTTTCTTGTGAATGAAGGCATTAGACCCACAGATATCTACAGAAGACTTCAAACACAGTATGGTGATGAGACGCTCAGCAGCAGTAAGACGTTTGAATGGTGTAAACGTTTCAAAGATGGCCTTAGGTCCATTAGTGACGATCCAGGCTGTGGTGTTTCCCAGCTCACAGCAGTCATTCCCTGTGAACATTCAGTGCGTGGAATGCTTGATACTGGATAATTGAAGCATAACTGCACAAGAGACAAATCTTTCTGTGGGCAGCATTTCAGCAATGATGACGAAGTAAAGGTGGCTGTTCTAGGATGGTTCAGGCAGGCTGCCAAATCTTTTTATGCTGAAACTTTCCAGTCATTAGTTATATTCTGGGATAAGTGCATAAAAGTAGCAGGGGAGTATGTAGAAAAATAAATGCAGTTTTGCACTCCTTTGAAATTTTTGCTTTTATTAATATAAACTCAATAGTCCCTGTTTGACTTGAACTCCACTTGTATAAGCCAGAATCCTTCAACAATGAATCTATGCTACCCACTTTACATCACTGTATACTGCATATGCCACTACCTTATTACACTTTAAAGCAAACCTCTGGTTTCTGTGCCCCTTTCCACAAGGTCCTCTAAACAGTATGTTATGCTTTTTTAAATTATATACTTACCTTTATTCTGTTGTCTTCTGGCTGGTCACTGGACATGCTGGATCTTCTTCCCTTGATGGTCTTCTCCTGGTGGTGGGTGTGGTCCGGAATAATGCAGAGAGTGGTGGTGACATGAAGACATAAGCACCAATCTCTGCATCAATACACTTTGGGGTCTATTTATAAAACATTCATTGCACAAATGTCAGAAGCATTCCTGCAAGCTGAACAAAATGTCACCATTAATTCCTGTGTCAGTACCATCTAATAGCCAAAATGCAGTATACATTTCTCATTGAAGTATTTCAAGCTTCAGTCTTCACATAGGTGTGTGGCATGAAGTAATTTAGAACATTTCCTAATAAGTAACATCCATAATTAGGATTGTCCTTTCAGAAGGAAGACTGCTTCTGACATCTTTATTGTCTTGGCAATAGACTGGATGACAGTGACGGAATCATCACTGTCTACCAAAGTTTGCCTTATATGTAGCTAAGCAATCAGCATACAGTCAGGTCCATAGATATTGGGACATCGACACAATTCTAACATTTTTGGCTCTATACACCACCACAATGTATTTGAAATGAAACAAACAAGATGTGCTTTTTACTGCATACTGTCAGCTTTAATTTGAGGGTATTTACATCCAAATCAGGTGAACAGTGTAGGAATTACAACAGTTTGCATATGTGACTCCCACTTGTTAAGGGACTAAAAGTAATGGGACAGAATAATAATCATAAATCAAACTTTCACTTTTTTATACTTGGTTGCAAATCCTTTGCAGTCAATTACAGCCTGAAGTCTGGAATGCATAGACATCACCAGACGCTGGGTTTCATCCCTGGTGATAGGTCCAGTGAGGCCGATAGATTACTGCAATCCTCAGGGGGGTAGGAGAGAATAGCTGGATGCAGTGGGCCTCAAAGGAGGAGAGAAGGAGAGAGAGGGGGGATTTGGGAGGACCTGGAAGGTGCTCAGTGGTGACAAGAGCATGCCGACCCGTACCACTTCTACGAACGAACCGCTCGGTCTAGGTGAATGGGTCCAGACGATTTATCTGCCTGGTTACCCTTCTTCCTCTCCTCAGAGCTACCCACCATCATCCTTGGAGACTTTAATATCCCCATCAACGTCAATAACCCAGCTACATCCCAACTCCTCCACCTCACCTCTTCTTTTGCACTCACACAGTGTACACAGTCCTCCACCCACTCTGACGGGAACACCCTGGACCTTGTTTTCTCTCATCTCTGCACCCCCCACTACCTCACAAACACCCCTTTCCCTCTCTCTGACCACAAACCCCATTACATTCTCTGTCTCCCCATCCTCAAACACCTCCCCCCCCAAACATCAAACCATCACCAGCTGTAACCACCGCAACCTGAACCCTGCCCCTCTCCACTCTGCAGCTGACCGACTCTACGACAGTATCCTTCCACTGTGCTGCCCTGACCTGGCCACTACTGCTTATAACAACTCACTGTCAGCTGCCCTAGACTCCTTAGCACCCCTAACCACATGTAGCATTAGACCCCAACCACTTCAACCCTGGCAGAACGACCACAGCAAAAATCTTAAACGACGCAGTCGTGCACTGGAGCGATTATGGCGCAAAACCAGATACCAACAAGCGTTCACCTTATACAAATCAGCCTTCCTTACCTACACCTCCTTCCTCCACGATGCCAAACAAGCCTACTTCATAACCCTCATCAATACCCTCTCCTCCAGTCCTCGCCGTCTCTTCTCTACTTTTAACTACCTACTCTCTCCCCCCCCCCCACCTTCACCCAGTACCTCACCGCCCAAGAGATTGCAAAACACTTCCAAAACAACATCGATGCAATTCGTAGGGACATCGCCAATGCTCAGACTTCCACCCTGCCTAGCCTCCCTCCCATGGTAACCCCTCAACACTCCCCTCCTCTGACCTCGCAACTGCCCAGACCCCCACCCCACCTAACATCCCGCACACTAAAACCCCCCCAACACTCTACACTCGTTCGACCTTGCTACCACTGAAGAGGTCACTAAGGTCTTCTCCGAAGCCCACCTCACCACCTGTCCCCCCACACAACTCCTATGGTCACCCTCCTCCCCCATCCTACGCTCCCTCACTCATATCTTCAATCTCTCCCTCTCTACTGGTACATTCCCCTCCCCCCTAAAGCACACGCACATCACTCCCCATACTCAAAAAAACCCTCCCTGGACCCCACCGACCTGGACAAGCTTAGACCCATCTCCCTGCTGCCATTTACATCCAAACTCCTCGAGCGCTTAGCCTATAATCGCCTAAGCTCCCACCTTAACGACAACAACCTCCTTGATCCTCTACAGTCTGGCTTCCGTCCCCTACACTCCACCGAAACCGCCCTACTCAAACTCACCAACGACCTGCTAACCGCCAAAACTAATGGCCACTACTCAGTGCTCCTACTCCTCGACCTCTCCGCGGCCTTCGACACAGTCGACCACCCCCTCCCTCCTTAAAAAACTATACACTCTTGGCCTCAGAGAAAACCGCTCTCTCCTGGCTCTCCTCCTATCTATCCCAGCGCTCCTTCAGTGTTACCTATAATGCTGCCACCTCCCCCTCTCTTCCCTTCTCTGTTGGGGTCCCCCAAGGCTCTGTCCTCAGGCCCCTTCTCTTCTCCATCTACACCTCCTCCCTTGGCCAACTGATACACTCCCACGGCTTCAACTACCACCTCTATGCCGATGACACACAAATCTACCTCTCTACCCCTTGCCTCACCCCTTCAGTCTCCGCCCGAATCGCCCACCTGCTGAACGACATATCAGATTGGATGTCACTCCACTTCCTCAAACTAAACCTTTCCAAAACCGAGCTCCTAGTTTTCCCCCCAGCCCATCCCCCCCCCTAACCTCTCCATCACGACCAATAATGCCATCATCAGTCCCTCCCCGCAAGCCAAAGTTCTAGGTGTCACTCTAGACTCCAATCTGTCCTTCCAGCCCCATGTCCAATCAATGGGAAATTGATGCAGGCTCCACCTCCGCAACATCTCCAAAATAAATTAGTTCCTAACCCCAGACACTACTAAACAACTCATTCACTCCCTTATTATCTCACGACTCGACTACTGCAACTCGCTCCTCACCGGCTAACCTCATCACAGACTATCCCCACTACAGTCTATCCTGAACTCTGCGGCCAGACTCATCCACCTTACCAACTTCTCCGTATCCGCCACCCCCCTCTGTCAGTCCCTCCACTGGCTTCCGATTGCCCAACGCATAAAATTCAAACTTCTAAAATTGACATACAAAGCTATTCATAATACTGCCCCAAACTACCTCACCGACCTGATATCCAAATACCACCCAAAACGTACTCTTCGCTCCTCACAAGACCTCCTACTCTCTAGCTCCCTGGTCTCCTCCTCCCATGCCCGACTCCAGGACTTCTCCAGGTCTTCCCCCATCCTCTGGTGCTCACTACCCCAATCCATCAAACTGTCACCTACCTTCCTCACCTTTAGGCGCACCCTGAAAACCCATCTCTTCAGAGAAGCCTACCCTGCCTCACCTAACTGATGAGCTCCTCCACTCCTCCTACCACTCCATCCCTCACAGCGATTTCCTCCTGTATCACTTTCCCCTCCCTCCTAGATTGTAAGCTCCAAGGAGCAGGGCCCTCAAACCCTCGTGTATTGTATTGTTACTGTATTGTCTCATGTACTGTCTCCCAGTATAATGTACAGCGCTGAGCAAACTTTTTATATAAATATTGAATAATAATATTATTAATAATATTATCCTATAATCACCAATCTTCTACTTTCCCTACTCCAAAAAATTTAATTTGCCTTTTTATGAATTCATATGGAATGCTCAAGTATTAAATAAAACACTTTAAAACGACAAGCTCGCAACCCTTCCGATGGAACAATGTTGGCTGTAATAGATGGGAATCAAAACTATCACCCCAAATAACATGCTGCAATATAGCAAATACTTATAGGGAAATATATAAAAATATAAATAGCTGCTATTAGGGAGCAACAGGTAGTGCCTTAGACAGACTAATGATGCGGAGGTCCTCTCTGATACGCGTTCCTGAATGAGCACTGCAGCTGACATCACACCAAAGGATGGGACTTTGTTGGATGGAGCTTGACTGCTGTCATCTTCCTAGTGGGACTTTCCTTCTCCACACACTAAAGCAGTTCAGTATCCCCTACTGTCTTCCTGGCCAGGGCTTACAGACTGCTGCAGGAGGACTGGTTTCTCTGTATAGCAATTTAATAAATCTATCTATTGCTAATTTACTATAATATTGGCTCCTGTTTGTTTCTGCTTGTATCTTTACAAGTATTATACAGCAGCACAACTTTCTAATTAGTCCATTTGTTTCAGAAAAATAGTGTACATTTAGCACAGCTGTTACATTTCACCTCCCCACATAGACCCATAGGCTTTGAAGCTCAACAGCCAGGCAACTAGTATTCTTCAATGGAAATCAGCAATAGCAACCCCCATATTTCTTAGTAAAGCTGGTCATGGACGATTTTGATTTTGGAATGTTCAATTCAATTTTTTAATAGGTAAATGGCGTCAAACGACTCTAGTGTAAAAATTGAAGGGCAGGGTGGACATTTTTTTTTTCAAGCAACAAAATTATAACCATGAATGTGGTTTTCATTTTGGAAATTCTATTCATTCAAAAATAACATTTTTAAAAGCAAACAATCCTGTTCAAACATCATTTGTCAAGTCTCTGATGGGATTGTCAAATGGAATGACAAGATTTTTTGCATTAACATTCATAAGAAAATCTACTAGGGTATGGCCAGCTTAAAGTTTTCCTGCTAGTATCAGGAGCAATTTAAAATAGATCAGGAGCAAATGAAAATAATAATAAAGAGAATGAAAAAAAATAACAATCCATAATAAAATAAAGCTTCAGTTCAGTACATATTACATACAATAACATAATGATGGCATGGCTAAAAATATTCTTGTTGGAGAAGTAGACATTACTAGAAAATGACCGTGAGATACAATTGTAAAGACATTCAAAATAATAAATCCATTTTAGTAATTTGAAACTATATTATGCCAACCAAAAGAGAGAGATGGGGTAAAGCCTATTCTATTCACACAAGTTTAAAAATATAATTCGACCAGTCCAAGAACAAAGGCAAAATGGGTCCAATAAACGGAATATTGGACTGCCACTGGGACATCACAAAAGTGGCATATTTGCCTCTAGTATAAACACTTGCATTGATATGCAGTACACCTTTCACCTAATACACCTTTCACACAATAAACTCCTCCTGCTTTGTGGGGTTGATTTTCTAAAGCTGAATGCTCATTTGCAAAATAAAAGTTGATGAACAATTTGAACTTGTGTTCAGTTTGAATACTCAGCCATGTATGGGAAAAGTAAGAAAAACAGAAGTAGATTGTTGCTTCTCCTTTTTTACTAAACACTTTGCAAAAGTAAAAATTCACGCTTTAAAATTAATAGTGGCAGTTTATTAAATAAGTCTCAAAGTGCAGCAGAATGTGTGGCTGGAAACATACACTGACGTGCCTTACTGCAATAATTAGCTATATAAAAATTAACGCACACATGAACTTACCAGACCTACAAAGAGATTTCTGACTTGTCTGTGTGATTGAATTCTGAGCATGCTTTTCCGTTTAGTTCAACTGTACCAGCCTCAAGACTGACGTTTCCAGTACAACCACTGGGAGGGCCAGAAGCTAACTTTGTGTCATACTAGGAACACAGAAGTATTTTTAACATGAGCAGAGTGGGAGGCGAGACGCACATGCTAGGCAGATAACAGGTGGGCACATTTTTTAGGGCTCAGACCTGGCACTGGGAGCACTGCCTGCCATATAGCAATACACAACTATTATAAGAAATAAGAGGGATTGTTACCGTTCTCTGTATTGAAGAATGAAATAAACCTACGGTCCCTACGGTTGAATGATGCCGGTTTGCATAGTGCTTTCAGCAGTGTTGCATAGTATGAAATATATCCTCTTACAAAACAATTTACATATGTTTCCTGTGAGGGAGCTAGTACTTGAAAGCCCTACTCACAAAGAGGAAGAATACATTGCTATTAGAGATGAGCGAATTATTCAAAAATTCGATTCGGCTGATTCGCCGAATTTGCGGAATAAATTTGATTCGATGCTAATTTATTCGCTGCGAATTTAACTTATTAAAAGGGTTTCTAGGCTTCAGAGAGCCTTTATATTAGTGCAGAACACTGTACCTTTAATTTAAATGCCCTTGGAGTCTGCTGGGGAAGAGAAATAATACTGTCAGTATGACATGCAGATGAGTGCCGTCGATCTTAGAATCACCGCACACTTCACTCATTTGGGCAGTCACGGGGCCAAAACCAGAGTGTGGAGCCACAGTGGCGGTGGAGGCAGCAGCAATGGGAGGCCATACAGCACCCTATGACAAAATGGAACCCACCAGCAGTGTGAGGAGACCTGAAAGTGGCACATGGCAGATGTGGCGATGGAGACAGCAGCAATGGGAGGCCGTACAGGGACCCATGACACACTCTGGACCTGGCAGCAGCATGAGGAGGCGGTACAGGGGCCCATGACAGATTACGGGCCTGGCAGCAGCATGAGGAGTCGGTACGGGGGCCCATGGCAGATTACGGGCCTGGCAGCAGCATGAGGAGGCGGTACAGGGGCCCATGGCAGAGTGGCGAAGCGTAAGCAGCTTAAATTGAAGGCCATACAGAGGCCTATGTTAAAATGTGCCCCCAGCAGCAGTGTGGGGAGACGACTATCAAGAGTCCAATGGCAGAGTGGCGGAGCAGAAGCAGCTTCAATTGAAGGCCATACACAGGCCTAGGTTAAAAAGTCCCCCCAGCAGCAGCGTGGGGAGACGACTATCAAGAGTCCAATGGCAGAGTGGCGGAGCGGAAGCAGAAGCAGCTTCAATTGAAGGCCAATAGTGGTTGTGAAGCAGAAAGTCAGTTTATTGTACACAATCGGTCAATTGCAGCTTGCCGTTGGCTGGAAACTGTACGTTTGTGTCACTGGAATACACTAATCACCCAAAAAATATTACCGCCAGCCGGCGTGTAAATGGATTTAACTCTTTGAACGTACAATAGTGGTTGTGAAGCAGAAAGTCAGTTTATTTTGCACAATCGGCAAACTGCAGCACCAACTGTGCACGACAGCCACCAAAAAAAAAAAGGGTGTATGTCACTTTAAATTTTCGATTCTTTGATAGCTGTGGCCCTAAGTAACGATTCTGTGTCCCTGAGTAACGATTCTGTGTCCCTGAGTAACGATTCTGTGTTCCTGAGTAACGATTCTGTGTCCCTGAGTAACGATTCTGTGGCCCTAAAGTCTCTGTGGCCCTAATGCAGGCCATAGATGGGTCGAAAATCGGCCGATTTTTTCGGCCGAAAATAAAATCGGCCGATTTTC
Source organism: Staurois parvus (assembly GCA_951230385.1). NCBI lineage: Eukaryota > Metazoa > Chordata > Amphibia > Anura > Ranidae > Staurois > Staurois parvus. The sequence goes on along the minus strand of CATNWA010003375.1, from coordinate 13,553 downwards.
GGATCGTTAGTGGGCTATTTGGTCGGCCGTCTATGAATATGAATCTTCGAAACCATGATTTTCTCGGAGGGCCGAAGAATGAATTCGGTATTTTGGCCGTTTTTTTTTCTGTAAAGTTGGAAAAAAAATCGTCCGATTTTGCCGATCGGCCGATTTTCGCGGCAATAGTGGGCAAATCGGACGATTTTTTGCCGATAAAAAATCTGCGCATGAGCAGTGACCTGCAAGAGGAAGAAAAAAAGAAGAAGAGGAAGAGGATGAAGAAGAGGATGAAAAGGAAGAGGATGAGATGAAGAAGAGGATGAGGAAGAAGAGGATGAGGAAGAAGAGGATGAGGAAGATGAGGATGAGGAAGAGATGAGGATGAATAGGAGGAGGAGGAGGAAGAAGAGGATGAGTATGAGGAAGAAGAAGAAGAAGATGAAGAAGAAGAAGAAGAAGATGAAAGAAGAGGATGAAGAAGAAGAAGAAGAAGAAGAAGAGGATGAAGAAGAAGAAGAAGAAGAAGAAGAAGAGGAAGAAGAAGAGGAAGAAGAAGAAGAGGAATAGGAAGAGGAAGAAGAGGAAGAGGAAGAAGAAGAAGAAGAAGAGGAAGAAGAAAGAAGAAGAAGAGGAAGAGGAAGAAGAAGAAGAAGAAGAGGAAGAGGAAGAAGAGAAGAAGAAGAAGAAGAGGAAGAGGAAGAAGAAGAAGAAGAAGAAGAAGAAGAGGAAGAGGAAGAAGAAGAAGAGGAAGAGGAAGAGGAAGAGGAAGAAGAAGAAGAAGAAGAAGATGAGGAAGAAGAAGAAGAGGATGAGGATGAGGAGGAGAAGAAGAAGAAGAAGAAGAAGAAGAAGAGGATGAGGATGATGAAGAAGAAGAAGAGGATGAAGAAGAGGATGAGGATGAAGAAGAAGAGGATGAGGATGGTGAGGAAGAAGAAGGAAAGAAGAAGAAGAGGATGAGGATGATGAAGAAGACGAAGAAGAAGAAGAGGAGGATAAGGATGAAGAAGAGGATGAGGATGAAGAAGAGAATGAGGATGAAGAAGAGGATGAGGATGAAGAAGAAGAAGAGAAGAGGAAGAGAAGAAGAAGAAGAAGAAGAAGAAGAAGAGGATGAGGATGAGGATGAAGAAGAAGAAGAGGATGAGGATGAAGAAGAAGAAGAGGATGAGGTGAGGAAGAAGAAGAAGAAGAAGATGAGGATGAAGAAGAAGAAGAAGAAGATGAAGAAGAAGAAGAAGAAGAGAAGAAGAGGGATGAGATGAATAAGAAGAGGATGAGGATGAAGAAGAAGAAGAAGAAGAAGAGGATGAGGATGAGGATGAAGAAGAAGAAGAAGAGGATGAGGATGAAGAAGAAGAAGAAGAAGAGGATGAGGGTGAAGAAGAAGAAGAAGAAGAGGATGAGGATGAAGAAGAAGAAGAGGATGAGGATGAAGAAGAAGAGGATGAGGATGAAGAAGAAGAAGAAGAGGATGAAAAAGAAGAAGAGGATGAGGATGAAGAAGAGGATGAGGATGAAGAAGAAGAAGAAGAAGAAGAAGAAGAAGAAGAAGGATGATGGTGAGGAAGAAGAAGAAGATGATGAGGATGAGGATGAAGAAGAAGAAGAAGATGATGAGGATGAGGATGAGGATGAAGAAGAAGAAGAAGAGGATGAGGATGATGAAGAAGAAGAAGAGGATGAGGATGAAGAAGAAAAGGATGAGGATGAAGAAGAAGAGGAAGAGGATGAAGAAGAGGATGAGGATGAAGAAGAAGAAGAAGAAGAAGAAGAAGAAGAAGAAGAAAGAAGAGGAAGAGGATGAGGATGAAGAAGAAGAAGAGGATGAAGATGAAGAAGAAGAAGAAGAAGAAGAAGAAGATGAAGAAGAAGAAGAAGAAGAAGAAGTAGGATGAAAATAAGAAGAATTCCAGTCCAGCAAAAAGTGTATCTGCAGAGAGCTCCGCTATTTCTGACAGTTCTCTGACAGTTCCTTCACATTTACAGCGGTTGAAACATTGTATCTATTTGTTTCCGAATAAAAACATCTGTATCCTAAATGGAAACAAATAGATACAATGTTTCAACCGCTGTAAAATGTGAAGGAACTGTCAGAGAACTGTCAGAAATAGCGGAGCTCTCTGCAGGGACACTTTTTGCCGGCTGTAGAAGGGATGAAAATCGGCCGATCGGGGAAAATTCGATTCGTGCATCCGAAGTTTGCTAATTTTCGGATTCGGCGCGAATCGAATTTTTCCTAATATTCGAAACGAATTCCACTTCGTCATGTTCGATTCGCTCATCTCTAATTGCTATCTATTTGTAATGTACAACAAAGTACCTTTTTAATTCACCCTTGTTTTTGGGAGGGTTTTAGACCTTTTATAAGAAAAACATTTTCCCACAGTAAATTATAAAAATATTTACAATAAAACAGTACAGCAAAAAAAAAAAATCTGTGCGTTAGTGCATGCATTTTTCCGTGGATTTGTGTACAAGAATAGAAAAAGTGAACTTTTTTTTTTTATGATCTGATTTTCATATTTCTGGCTAATGGTAGAGAAGAAACATTCTAGATAGAGATTTTCTATGCAGCAAGTGCACCCACACAAGCATTTTGTCTTTTGGTGCAGTTTATTTATCTGCTGCATTGAAAATCTCTGCATTAAAACCTATATGAAAATGCATGTCAAGTAAAAAAAATCCTATTTACTGTTAAGGTTATAATTCACCATTTTTATGGACTGAAAATCAGTGTACTTTTGAAAACAGAACATTCTGCATTTGTGCACGTTAAAGCTACCATTTCATCACAAAAATACTTAAAAGCGACAGCACCCTGTGAAAGAAGGGTTATACTTGCTCATCTCATTGGCAGGATGTTAATTCTTCACTCTCTTCCAGAAATTCAGTGTCAATACTATCTGACATCATCCCTGTGGTTCATACCACCATGCCCAAGCCCACTACAGTACACAGAAATGACATAGGGATTAGCTGTAGGAACAACAAAATCCAGCAGGGAATAGGCTGTCTGACACATTTTGGATAGCAGCAGCACCTGAAGCTCTTCAAATATAAGTACTGTATATAAAGCTCCAGGTTTGCTATCCTAGTGACATAAAGTTTAAAGTGGTTCCTTCAAGGTTTTTAAAGTCTAGATTGAAAAGAATTTAACTGGCAAAATCCAGATCAGTGAAATCAACATGATGCACATGATACTTCCTTTCAGCAATGCATGGGTGGAAACAGACCTATTAGATACAACAGTGTGATAAAACTTATGTAAATGTTCAACAAGCATGAATGTGTGAGTCCATAGCATGAATATGCGGTATGTCCATGCAATGCAAAACAACATGTTTACTGTAAAATCCAAAAAGAGGGAACCTTCAAAAACAAGAGGCTGTTAAGGCACTGTGCTAAAAAAAAACAAAACATGAATTGCATCTAAAATTACATTTAATAAAGTCCATTAAAATGGTGGACCATCTGTTCCACCAATTAGTAAAATGCATTTATAAAACATAACCAACAAATCACATAGTAAGATTTGACGATTCCATATCCCGCTGTTAACTATGACGCGTTTCGCAGTCCATCTGCTTCTTCAAAGGCTTTGTGGGGGTCATCTACAAAGACATGTACATAATTTCACAGTAACGGATATTACAACCATTAATTCACATTTCATAAATAATTTTGTTGAAACTCTTACCACAATGTTCACTTAAATAACAAGATTTTGTTTTTAGGCTTATTTTCCTTTATTTCACCTGGTGATCCAGCCAGTAACACACCTCCTGTCTTAAAGTGTCTGCATTGTGGATGAAGTAGTAAAGCAGACACACCTTTTGACAGCAGCATTGTCAGTATGGGGACAGGGTAATGCTAGACTAGCAGATTTAGATGGAGTTAGCTTATAAAGTGTTAGCTGGAAGCCACTTCAATTTGTTAGTTGTTTTCCTTTTGGGATAAAGATTTTTCATAAATTAAAACTGACCATTGTATATGTAGCACCCTCCTAGTTGGCTAGGGTGAGCTAGATTCTATTTGTTAGGGATGAGTAGCAGCCTGGGTGTAATAGGTAGCAGGGGTCAAAATTTTGGTCAGAGCTGAGAGGCTCTTCAGACCAGCCCTCTGGAATTGCCCCGTTTTAGAACTTTGAAGAAAGGTCTATAAGCAGTGGGTGGATCTGAGAAGTGGCTGGCCTGTACTCTTTAAAGGATCCAGGCCAATCCCCAACAGGAGGCTTGGCAGGGGGCTAGAACAATCTTTAAGAGTAACTGAGCATGCTCAGCTGCAGGAGAGTGAGAAAGGAGTCAGGTGCAAGATGTGAGAGAGGATGAGATGCAGGAGCCTGTGAGGGGGCCCAGATGGGAGGGGGGCTCACCTCCAGGCAGAGGGACCTTGGAAGGAGGAAAGCTTGGGACTTCACCAGCCACCTGAGAGAGAACCACCTGTGTGGCAGGGAAGGAGCTACTCAGCTAGAAGGCCTGGTAGCAGCCCACCAACCCGCTGGTGACACAGAAGAGGGACCAGGTAAGTAGACCTACACCCCCTGGGCCAGCAAGGGGAAAGGCACTCTGGTGGGAAACTAGCTTTTTACCCAGGATTGTTCACACTGCAGTGGCAGGCACTGGATCCTCTGCTCAGGGATTCACCCAGTACAGCTGGATGAGGATTCATCTGGGGTCTGGGGCGGTACTGTGGGAGATGCTGCCTAGCTCTTCAGTAGAATTTTTGCTGTAAAGACTTGTTCATAGTTGTTACTGACACAGTTAGTCTGGCTGAAAAAAAGACAAATGTCCATCCAGTTCAACCATAAACAAAAAGAAGTTTGTCCTCTGTTGCCATTGTCTTTGGGCATCCCATACACCCCTCACCCCATCCAAGTTATAATTCCTCTAATAAAACTTTAAAACAAAGCTCAAGGACTGATTACTGTCTCCTGATGCAAGTCTGAAAGAAATATGTTACCTGGCTGTAAAGGACTATAGGGGGACCCAACTTAGGCAGCTCCCAAGGGGGTAGTGCTACATATATACCCCTATCACTGGTGGTTTGTCTCAACCCACCGACTGTTACTCTGTCTGGAAAACTTGATATGTTAAAGTAAGCTGAAAAATAACAGACTTACTGGCTGGATTACTAGGTGAAAATAAAGGCGCCTAAAAAAAGAAAACTAATGCAGCCACCTCATCCAAATTAGCTGCAGGATTGCTTTTACAAGCAGCGGGAGACTATGCCCCCCTCCCCCGCTGCCTCCACGGCCTTCTCGGGCAGTCCCGTGCCTTTGGGGGAAACCTGAGAATGCAGCCATTGTTTCTGCCAGCTGACCATAGAGCTGAATGGTGCCAATCATCTCTATAGCCTAAGAAATCGGAAGCTACGAGCATTTCATCACTTCAGTTTCGCAGGATATAAACAGCGCCATTTGTAAATTGGGAAAGCATTTGATCACACTGATCTTGGCGAGATTAGATAATGTAAGGGCAGAGAAGATATCTAGAGTCTGATAGACCCCAGATTTCTCAAAAAAGAATATATGACAATGCCCATTGAAGTTTATAAGGGATATCTGCATTCCATACAATAGCATTAAAAGTGATTAAAAAAAAACATGAAAGGGACAGTGTAAAAATAATGAGTGTTGACCCTGTGCCGGTATATAAACAGCGGTTGCACCATGCATGTGAGGTATCGCAACGAACGTCAGATCAAAGTCAGTAATTCTATCACTAGACCTCCTCTGTAAATCTAAAATGGTAGCTTGTAAAGGCTTTTAAATTGTTGCCTATGGACATTAAAAATGTTTGCAGTTTCTCGCTATTGCACGGAGCATGTGCATTTTTAAAGCATGTCATGTTTGATATCCATTTACTTGGCATACCATCATCTTTTAAATTATACCAAATAATTGGCCAATATATTGTGTTTTTGTGCATTAAAAGTAAAAAAGTGTATTTTTTGCAAAAAATCTGCGTTTGAAAAATCGCTGCGCGAGTACTATGTGACATAAAAAATTGCCGCATGTACCATTTCATTCATTAGAGTGTCTGCTTTAAAAAATATATAATGTTTGGGAGTTCAAAGTAATTTCCTAGCAAAAAATACAGATTTTTTTCAAGGGAACAAAGTGTCAGAAAAGGCTTGGTATTCAGCTGGTTAGAAGAGTTTATGATGTGTGGCATAAACTTCTAATTCTGGGCATAGACGACCCCTTTTTGGAAAGTAGACACCACAAACTATTTGCTGAGAGGCATGTTGAGTCAATTGAAGAATTTTTTTTTAAATGACAAAAAAAAAATATATATATATATAGATAGATAGATAGATAAATAGATAGATAGATAGATAGATAGATTTTTTTTTTTTTTTTTTTTTTTTTTTACACAAAATTGTCTCTTAAATGATTTATTGCTCACACATGCCATGGGTATATGTGGAATTACTCCCCAAAATACATTCTGCTACTTCTCTCGAGTGTGGGGGTACCACATGTGAGACTTTTTGGCAGTCTACCCAAGTACAGGACCCCAAAATCCAATAAGCTCCTTCAGGCTTTTAAAGGGCTTTATTTCCTCATTACACTTCCTGACTACCTATCACAGTTTAGGAGGCCCTGAAATACTAGGATAGGTCCAAACCCCCCAAATGACCCCTTTTTGGAAAGTAGACACCCCAAAGAATTTAATAAGAAGCATGGTGTTTTGCAGATCTTGTTTGTTGCCACAAGTTTTTTGAAAATGAAGAAAGAAAACAAAAACATATTTTTTCTTTCCTTTTTTATATTTCTAAACCTTGTAAGAAAAAATGAGACCTGCAAAATACTTACCATGCCTCTTTTGACACCTTTGACACCTTGTGGGGTCTACTTTCCAAAAAGGTGTCATTTGGGGGGGGGGGGGGGGGTTGGGGGGGTGCTATCCTGGCATTTCAGGGCCTCCAAAACTGATGGGTAGCGAGGAAGTGAAATGAGGAAGTTACGCACCTTCAGCCTGTCAAAGTAGTCATTGGATTTCAGGCTCCTGTATGTGGCTAGGATCCCAAAAAGTCTCACACATGTAGTATCCCCATACTTGGTGGAAGTAGCAGAATGTATTTTGGGGTGTAAATTCCACATATACCCATGGCTTGTGTGAGAAATATATCATTTAAAAATGACAACTTTGTGTAAAAAAAACAAAAATGTTTTTGTCATTTTCCAAAAACTTGTGTAAAAAAAAAAAAAAAATCTTCCATGGACTCAATATGCCTCTCAGCAGCAAGCTTAGGGTGTCTACTTTCTGAAAAGGGGCCATTTGGGGGTGTTTCTACTGTCCTGGTATTTTAGAACCTCAAGAAATGTGTTGGGCAGTCAGAAAGTAAAAGCTGTATAAATTCCATTATCTATACCATAGTTAGTAGAAGCTATAACTTTCACACAAAGCAATAAATATACACTTATTGGGATTTTTTAACCATAAACATGTAGAAGAATACATTTTGGCCTAAATTTCTAATGACATTTTTGAGTTTTTTTGATATTTTTTATGATAGAAATATCATTCATTTTCAAAAAAGTTTTTGTTTATAGCGCCAAAAAAAAAACACGCAGAGGTGATCAAATACCACCAAAAGAAATCTCTGTTTGTGTGAAAAAAAGGACGTAAATTTCATTTATGTACCATATTGCATGACCACACAATTGTCAGTTAAACTAGTGCAGCGCTGTATAGCAAAAAAATGGCGTAAATTGCACAATCTATACCATAGTTTGTAGACGCTATAACTTTCACACAAAGCAATCAATATACACTTATTGTGATTTTTTTTTACCAAAAACATGTAGCAGAATACATTTTGGCCTACATTTTTGACGAACTTTGAGTTTACTAAATATTTTTTTTTTTTGCCGAAAGTAAAAAATAGTTTTTCTTCAAACTTTTTGGTCTTTTTTTGTGTATAGTGTAAAAAATAAAAAGTGCACAGGTGATCAAATACCACCAAAAGAAAGCTATATTTGTGTGAAAAAAAGGACATAAATTTTGTTTGGGTATAGTATTGCATGACCACGCAATTATCAGTTGAAATAGTGCAGCGCTGAATAGCAAAAAGAGGCCTGGTCAGGAAGGGGGAGTAAATCCTCTGGAGGGCAAGTGGTTAAAGAACAATTAGTCCCTAAACTGACTGTATATATGAACACACTAGGAGATGAGATGGAATAAAGGAGGAGTCATTACAATCATACCTAAAGATGGGTCCAATGTGCTAGTTACAGGCCTATATCGCTGCTAAATATTGACACAAAACTATATGAAAAGGTTTTGGCAACTAGGATGAAAGATTTAATTGTGGAATGGATCCACTTAGATCAAGTTGGGTTCATCCTTGGAAGAGAAGGAAGAGATAATGGGTTGAGATCATCACTACTGCAAAAAACTAGGAGAGAGAAATCTCCCATATTGGTTCTGTCGATAGATGCTGAGAAAACTTTTGACAGGGTAGACTGGAGATTCATGATGGAGAAGGTCAGCCTTCAGCAGCGGTAAAGGTTAATGGCTCGTTATCAAAGTTAAAATGTATAATGGAACAAGACAGGGGTGTCCGCTTTCGCCTCTGTTGTTTGTTTTATCCCTAAAGACCCTTCTTCCGACAGTTTGAAACAGTGTTGATGTAAAAGGAATACAGATATGAGAGATATAAAACAACATATCATCAGCATATGCTGCAACTTTGTGTTCTGTTGTAAACCCTAGGCTGACACTGCCCAATCTAATGAGAATATTAAAATATTATAAAGATCTATCAAATTTAAAAATTAACCTGTCAATCTGAGATATTAAATATTAATATCCCGAAAATAGAAAAAAATGCCTTACAGGGAGAAGTTCCTTTCACATAGAGGGAAAAAGAACTAAAATATCTGGGAATAAAATTGACCTTGTCCCTTAAGAATTTATACCAAGTAAACTACATTCCATTAATAAACGAGATAAAAGATGAGCTGAGGAGAATCTCTACAGGATCACTTTCTTGGATAGGATGAATAAATATGGTAAAGATGTTAATAGTTCCAAAAATCCTATATAAATTTCATATGTTACCAATATATTTTACCAGGAACGTATTATTTTAAAATGTTAAAAAAAAAAATTATAATGAGATGTATATGGGGAAAATATGTAGGGAGGGTAATGGGGAAAATATGTATAGGAAAATGTTTTTTGTAATGACTAGTAATGTGATGACGTATTTTTGTAATGCTAAATCTAATAAAATAAATAATAATGATAATAATTTAAAAAAAAAATAGAGAGGCAAGTCCCACTTTGGAAAAATCAGAGACCTGGGTGGTCTTAGGCAGATAGCTGCCTTGAAGAACTGGGCCACTAAATTATCCAATTCCCATGGGATACCATTGAAAGCAGAGATGGCAGACACATGGGCCTTCAGAGTGCTTAACTTCAACCTTGCCTGAGTTGAAGTGGCAGGGTTGAAGTATGTGGCAGACTCTGAGTCTGGGTGAAAATCATGTGTGCTTTAAAACTCCACGAACTTGTTTCTTACTCTGTTATAGGCACTGTTGATGCTCTCTTTTCTGGCTTTCATCAGGGTATTCGTGACCCTGGTCGAGCATCTTAGATTGACTAGTCTTCGCCTCTCAAGACACAGGCTGTCAGTCTTTCCGGTGCCAGGTGACAAATTGGCCCTTGCATCCATAGATCGGGTGGTACTGGCAGAGGGCGCTCAACAAGAGGAGCAGTGGATACCATGGTCTCTTGGGTCAATTCGGCACCACCGCCAGAATAGACACCCTCTACTGTTGCACTCTGTGCAGAAAGTTGAGGCTTACCGGATTTAGAGAGAAGGCGTATTCTGTCCTAAAGTTCTATTCCACTGTCAACGCATCCACCCCCATTGCTTGTGGATGACTGGGCTTAGCAAAAAACATGGCAGTTTGGTATTTACTGGAGAGGCAAACAGATTCACCTCTGGGACAAAAGGCCATGCCACTAAGCCTTGCAGTAGCAGAGCCAGCTCGTTGTCAAAGTTTATTCTGGACAGGTAGCCCACCTGAGTATTCATACGACCTGCGCACAAAAATTCAGCTCTTTCATGACAATTCACATGGAAACATATCACGGTTTCTGAATTTAAAACTTTTTTGGGCCTAACCCTCAACATGGGCATTACAAAAAGAATGAATTGCGGTCATATTGGTCCACAGACCCGATTCATCATATGTCCATTTTCTCTGCTGTTACGTATATGCCCAACAAGGACCAGCAACATACTGGTACATTGCTGGCTTTGAGTAGTTATAACCAGAATGATGCCTGCAGCTACAGGCGTCATCCTGGTATCATTTTTTTTTTCAGCTGGTGGTCAGATTTAATGCAAAAGCAATCCCAGTGGCTAATTAGCTGCTGGACTGTTTTTAAAAGCAGTAGAAGGGAAGGGATACGTCGCCCCCCGCCTTCCACGGCTTTCTTGGGCTCTCCCAAGAATGCAGCTGGCAGTTCTGCTGGCTGACCATAGAGCTGATCAGATCCCAGAATGACTCCAATCATCTCTATGGTCTAAGAAACCAAAAGCTAGCAGCATTTCATCATTTCTGTTTTCTCGGATATTAACAGTGCCAATTTTAAATTGGGAAAGCTTCTGATCTCACCGATCTTGGTGTGATCAAATGCTTTAAGGGCAGAGGAGAGATCTAGAGTCTAGCAGACCCCAGATTTCTCAGAAAAAAATACCTGTCTTTGCCTATTGCTATCACAGGGGATATTTACATTCCCCGTGATAACAATAAAAAAAGCAAAGGAAAGGGACAGTGTAAAAAAAAATAAATAAATAGATAAATAAACCCCACCCCACCCCCCCTTTTTCATGCTCATGCACAAAGGCAAACACAAGCTTGGGTCCCATGTCAGTATGTAAACAGAGATTGCACAATGCATGTAAGGTATCATTGCGAACGTCAGATCAAGGGCAGTAATCCTAGCTCTAGGACTCTTGTGTAAATATAAAGTGGTGACCTTAAAGGCTTTTAAAGTGTCGCCTACCTTATATTAAGAATTTACGTAGTTTGCTGCCGTTGCAAGGGCATGTGCAATTTTAAAGCATGTTATGTTTGGTATTTATTTAGTCAGTGTAACATCTTTTATAATTTATAAAACAATTGGACAATATATTGTCTTTTTGTGCACTAAGATACAAATAAGTTTATTTTTTTCTCAAAAAAAATTAACTGCGCAATAGTGTGTGGCATAAAAAAATTGCCACACCCCACCATAGTATTCCATAATGCATTAAAAAAATATATAACGTTTGTACAAAAAAAGTTTTTTCATGTAAACAAAAAGTGTTTTGTACTATCCTGGAATTTTAGGGCCTCCAAAACTGTGATAGGCAGTGAGGAAGTGATATGAGGAAATATGCCCTTTGAAAGCCTGAAAGTGGTCATTGGATTTTGGGGGCCTGTATGTGGATAGGCTGCCACAAAATTTCTCTCATGTGGTATCCCAATACTTGGAGAAGTAGCAGACTGTGTTTTGGGGTGTTATTCCATATATAGTCATGGCATACATGAGCAATATATAATTTAAGTCAGAACTTTTTGTTTAAAAAAAAACCAATTGTAATTAAAAGATTTGTGGCAAAAAAATAAAGACATCCATGGACTCAACATGCCTCTCAACAAATTCCTTAGGTGTGTCTACTTTACAAAAAGGGGTAATTTAAGGGGTCTTTGTACTGCCCTGGCATTTTAGCACCTCAAGAAAGTCAGAAAGTAAAAGCTGCGTAAATTCCAATATATATACCATAGTTTGTACATGCTATACCTTTCACACAAACCAATTAATATACATGTACTGGGATTTATTTTTTACCAAAGACATATAGCAAAATAAATTTTGGCCTAAATTTATGACTAACTTTGAGTTTAATGCCTATTTTTTTTGTAATGGAAAGTATAAAATATCTTTTTTTTCAAATTTTCTGTATTTTTTTTTGTTCATATCACAAAAAATAAAAAACCCAGTGGTGATCAAATTCCACCAAAAGGAAGCTCTATTTGTGTGAAAAAAAGACAACAATTTTGTTAGGATACAGGGTTGCATGACCACACAATTACTAGTTGAAAAAGTGCAGTGCCGAATAGAAAAAAATGGCTTGGTCAGGAAGGGGGGGGGGGGGGGTAAATCTTCCGGAGGTCAAGTGGTTAATGTTGTATGTGGGTTGGTTGAATAATTTTGCTGGCTATATTAAATAATAGTAACTGCTCTCCCTAATTTCTCAAGACTACTTATTAGGTCAAAATTGCTCTCCAAATGATTTCTGCCCTCCTGACATTTTGCTAATGAAAACTTCTGCATGTAGCCCACTGGATTTTTTAAAATCAGATTTTATTTTCAAAAAAGAGCTTTCCACTTCTACAAAGGTATACAAACAATAGATAAATAGGTGATACACACATCACAGAGAACAAAAGTGGCCATGATGCAATGGTGGAAGACACTGTAGGTACATAATTGTACACAGATACAGGGCCTCAAGGAGTAGAACAGTCCCGGGTGCTGTTAGTTGTAACGCCAGTACCACTGATGTTCCCAGTCATATGTAATTGTATTTAAAGTGGTTGTAAAGGCTCAAGATTTTTTACATTCATGCATTCTTTAAAAATAAGCCCAATAAAAAAATACTAATTTTTATGCTGCACCATCGTGCCATTTTTCCAATGTGTCAGAGTATTTACATATTACGTCCTTCTGTTCATATGTAATTTTTTTCAAATGCTAGTAACTTATGGATTTCTGCTAGCAATTCTCCTACCATGGGAGTTCCAGTGGAGATCCATTTTAGTACCACCATTCTGCAGTAGCTTTAATGTTGTTGCTTCTAGTGTTGTAGATGGGTCTAAGTTAACAGAGTTAATATTTCCTAGTATACAAGGCTCCATGCAAACTAGCTTAAAAAAACTACAAATATATGTTGCGCTCCTAAAACTTTAGTTGAGGGTTATTAGTTGGTTCACTATTTTTATTATATTAAATAATAATTATATTATATTATTATATTATATTCCTCCCTATTCCGCACTATTCCTTCCACTGACACCAATGATACTTACTTTGCTGACCCCCTGCTCCAGCCTGGGATCCCTCCCTCTCCCTTCCACAGCCAGAATACCCAGCTGCAGAAGCACCATCTGCTCTGCCCAGATCCTGGCCACACTTACCTTACCTATCAGCTGTCTTCCTTCTCACTGTGCTCTCCTCTTCACCGGCTCTGGATGGTCTCTCACTCGATCTTCTTTGATCTTTGTGCTGCTGCTCGGCTCCTCTCCAAGCTCCACCTCCTCACAGGTGATTGGCCATCTGTGTGCCTTTCCTGAGCTACAGATCCGGCGGTCAATCACCGGCAAGGAGGTAGAGCTTACAGAGGGACAGGCTTCCATAGGCTGCCCAGTGATCCTGGGGGTGTGGCCAGATGAGAGGGGTGGCATATCATCCCGCCCACATCGCAATCAAGATCCAGGAAGATGAAGACACCGGACAGACACTCTCTGCACCCCTCCTCCAGCAGCGCCTCGTGGACCGGAT
>CATNWA010003374.1:0-34609 GCA_951230385.1 Staurois parvus | reverse complement strand
TTTTTTTTCTTCTACCCATTCCAATGGTAGTTTTTCGCTTTCTTCCTCGTCTTTCAGGTTTTGGTTTGCCATTTTAAAGCATTTGCGATCTTTTTTGCTGAGCAGCCGATCATTTTCTGCACTTCTTTATATGTTTTCCCCTCTCTCAATCAAGCTTTTTAAATCAAGGTACGCTGTTTCTTCTGAACAATGTCTGGAACGACCCATTTTCCTCAGAATTTCAGAGAGAAAATGCACTGTAACCAGGATGTCCAACATTTGCTGCCTTCCTTCTCCCCAAGTATGGGTCCCCCATGTAGTCACCATTCAGTAGGATACAACTGGCCGTTCTCCTTCTATGGGGCTAAAAGAGCTAAGATTTTAAAAGCCTATGAAGAACTAACTAGGAGTGAGCAAGGAGTATCCAGCCAGTTCTGCCAGACATACATCTCCTGGGGGAATTACAATGTTGGTAAGTTAGTTTTTCACATGTTAATGTGGAGTTCACCTGCTCAATCCACTGGTGTCTGCTACAGAGAGATGAGAGGTATGGAGGTCACAATCACCTCCCACCACTCTCTCTTATTTTCTCTGTTTCCCATTTCTTTCTATAAGTCTTCGGTAAGAGTCAAAAGACTGGAATAAATAGATGAGAGATCATGCCTTTCCCACTGGTGCCATCTGAAGCCCATTAACAAGTGTGAGAGTGATGTGAAATCTGTATCTGATGGAAGTAGCAACCGATGGATGGGATCTAATGTGTCTACTAAGTCCCACCTGGTAAGATGTTGAAGTTGGGCAGCTATAAAATAAAGTCTAACATTTGGTATTGCTAGGCCTCCTTGGTCTTCACCATACTGTAGAGTAGTGAGTTTGATTCTAGCTGACGGCTTCTTCTAAATGAGTTCCCCAAACTGGGAGTCTATACTGGAGAACCACTTACGAGGTGTCCACATGGGAGAATTGTGGAGTATATAGAGGAATTGTGGGGTCCATATCTTCTCTTGTTCATAGATTTTATTGGAAAGAGATAATAGTTTTACAAGGAGCTGATAACAATGTGATTGCAGGACTCACCAACAGTAAGTCAGAAGGGGTACAACCCTTAGAGGTAACGTACAGGTTGTAATTTGTACAGTACAAATAATATCTTCATACATTAAAGTGGAGTTCCAGTGAAAATAAAAAAAAAAAAAAGTCAGCAGCTACAAAAACTGTAGCTGCTGACTTTTAAAAGACGGGCACTTACCTGTCCCTCGATCTCGTGGTGTCCTCCCCACAGCCCGTTTCACCGGCCGCCCTGTGTTTCCAGTGCCGGCATCTTCAGTGTGGGCACCCAGCTGTGACAGCTTGCGGCTTCACATCCGGGTGCCCACTGAGCATGTGCGAGTATCTCTGTGCTTTGTGAATGGTCCTGTAGTCTTCTAGGACCTTTCATGTGTCCCAGAAGACTACAGGGAGGGAGGGGGGGACAACTTCCGCTTCTGATCACCTAGGTGATTGCAGCAGAAGTGGGAGCGGGTACCTGTCAATTTCGGTTATCCCCCCAAAAGGTGCCAGTGGGGTCCTTAACCACTTGCCTACCAGGCACTTATACCCCCTTCCTTACCAGGCCAATTTTCAGCTTTCAGCGTTGTCGCACTTTAAATGACAATTGCGCGGTCATGCAATATTGTACTCATATGAAATTTTTTATCATTTTTTTCACACAAATAGAGCTTTCTTTTGGTGGTATTTACTCCCCGCTGGCTGTTTTATTTTTAGTACTATAAACAAAAAAAGAGCAAAACATTTGAAAAAAAAGTTCTTTGTTTCTATTATAAAATTTTGCAAACAGGTAATTTTTCTCCTTCACTGATGTGCGTTGATGAGGCTGCACTGATGGGCACTGATGGGCACTGCACTGATGGCACACTGATGGGCAGATAGGCGGCACTGATTACACGGATTAGAGACTAACCGTTTTTATATTTCACGTATGCACTTTGAAACGCCAACTTGGGACGTTTATCACATCTATACTCCACCATACGCCTCAGTGCGTGTATTTATTTATGTCACTATAATTGATATGGAGATCATAGTTGGTCACTTTTATATTATCCATTGTATCTACATACATTTCATTCATGATATTTATGATTTTACATTTTTTTCATACCTTTAGCGCTGCATGTGTTTTATTTATTATTGATTAGAGGGTTTTGAGGTTCTTACCTTTCATGCCAGCTGCTCCATTTCTATGTTTATCCAGCGCTCATTTTATCTTATTGGATGAGGCAGCACTGATGAGCTGGCACTGTTGGGTACTGGCACTGGCACTGACTGATGGGCACTGATGTAGGCGGCACTGATGATGGGTACTGACTGATGATGGGTACACTGATAGGCAGCACTGATGGTGGACTGACTGGGCGGCACTGATGATGGGCACCACACATGTGAAGGTGGGTAACTGCTTCAGAGCAGCCATGGAAACAAGTCAGGGATTAGGATGGAATGAATGCAGTAATCCGGGCAGGGACCAGGTACCTGAGGGGAGAGGTCTTTGCTATAGGCAGCACTGGTCACACATATATATATATAGGGCATCAACTCTTGTCAGCTTCAGCTCTGAGGAAAGGGACACGTCCCCGAAATGCATCAGCAGGCTGACCGCACCACCAGTCGGACACTCTGACATCAGTTTGGCCTCACTGTGGCTTTTTAGGCTTTTTCATGTACATATTCTGTGTGAGTATTTTTTTGTCTTTTTTTTTTTTTTTTTTTAAAATAAAGCTTGGATAATGCGCTAGGTGTTTGCACACGCCTGCCTGTGTGACTTTTTTTTTTTTTTTTACCAGGACATGAGAGTTTTGTGGTTAGTCTCCATGGCTACTATATTTTGGGAGGAGGATTTCCAAATGTAGATTTAAATCCCATTCCCACTTGGATGTATATGGTATGAAGTGTAAGGTGGTGGAGCTGGTAGCTGTGTATATAAGGTGGAAATCAAACCTCTGACATGGGGGTCACATTTACATATGTGTTCAAACCTTGTCATGTCTGGGAGGGAGGGGGTTGGTGTGTAAGTGGGAGAAAAAAAGTGATTGATCTGAAGATATCTAAAACTTTCAGGTCTAGATATTTTGTGGGAGTCACATAGGGTTTGGAAGGGTATAAAGGAGTCTGGTGCTGTGAAATTGTAAGTTTGAATAGACTAGCTCTAGGACAAGCATGAAAAGAAGATGGAGGCATCCATGCCGGATAAAAGCCTGGATTGAGGAGGTATGCCATGAGTGGGTTATGGGGTGACTGTAAGGTGTATCAGAACTCTAGACTGTCCCAGATAGATGGGTAGTGTTGAGTAATTGGGGTTTTGGAGTGAGCGATGGTCTCTGGAGTGTAGCCATAGTAAATTGGCAACTGATAAGGGGTCACAATCTACTGACTCTATAGTGACCCATGGGGGGGGGGGGGGGGGGGGGTCACTTTTACTGCGTGATATTTAGGGAGTTGAGCAAGATGTGCAGCTTGGAAATATTTTGCAAAGTTCGGAAGCCCCAGACCACTCTAAGTTTCGGTGAGGTACGGATGGACCTGGGCAGATGCAGTTTAATAGTGCCCCATACATAAGTGGTGGCGCGACACAAATATGCAGAGGAAAAAAAGGTATATATATGGGTAGGACCCAAAAAAGATATAATATTTTTTGGAAGAATGTCATTTTTTACAACCGTGATACAACCCATCCATGAGAGGGGTAGTTTGGACCAGGATGTCATAAGATTGGTAAGGTGTGTTAACATAGGAGGGTAGTTAGCAGAATATAGAATATTGAGGTCTGCCATCAGCTTGGGTCCTAAATCAGGAATATATTGACTGGACCAAGAGAAGGGTGGAGGACGTTGTAGTTGTGACACAGTTAAGGAGGGTAGAGAGATATTAAGAGCTGTAGACTTTTTGGGATTCACAACCAGGTCCGAAAATCACTGCAAATTGGTCCAGGCATTGGAGAAGGTTGGGTGCTGAGATCAAAGGAGAAGACATGAAGAGGAGATTGTCATCAGAGAAAAAGCATAACTTATGATGATGACCGCCAAGTTCTAATCCTTTAATATTTGTGTTAGTTCTTATCAGCTGTGCTAAAGGTTCATTCGCTAGAAAAGGAGGGGGGGGGGGGGGGGCAGCCTTGCCTCATTCCCCCTTGGTATGGAAAAAAAAAAGTCTGACTTGTAACCCACGTACCTCAAGTAAGCCCTTGGGGAGGTGTAAAGGGGTGATATCCATTGGAGTCAAAGGCTTTTTTTATGTCTAAGGAAAGGAAACAGCCGGGTATGCGGCGTATGCAAGCTGCATGTTCTAGCAAAATCACTCTGTGGTCTCGGCTTGGCAGAGGGGGGTTAAAACCCATCTGATCCTTGTGTATCAAGGTGCCTATGATGGAGTTCAGCCATGCAGATAGGATTTTTCTAGGATTTTAACATCCAAGTTAAGAAGGGAGATTGGTGTGTAATGAAGCCATGTGGTGTGATCTGATTGGGGTTCAGGTAGCATAGAAATGACTGCTGTTAGGGAGTCTGAGCAGAAAGAATAACCTTTGAGTAAGGCATTAAATGCATTAACCAATAAAGGTGGAAGGAGGTTAGTAAATATTTGGAATATAGGGCTGTAAGCTGTCTGGGCCAGGCCGCTTATTAGACTTTAGGGACTTGATGGAGTTCGGGACCTCAAGTTCTGTAATAGGTGTTTCCAGGGAAGAACATTGAGAAGCTGAGAGTGTTGGTAGAGATAGGCTTGAGAAAAGTTCAGTGGCCTGCGATTCATCATAGGAGCCGGTCTCAGAGTATAATTCTGCTAGATGTTTGTGGAAGAAGACCTGTAATATTTTATTAGGATGGCTGGTGTGTGAAGTTTTTGTAATCTTTAAATGGACAAGTCTGTGTGTGTGGTCTGAGGTTCGCAGTCCCAGGGCTAGAAAAGTGTCAGGTTTGTTTGCGTTCATATAATGTTTATGCCTGGATTGGCGTAGAACTTTTTCATCTGATTCTGTCAAGAAAACATCTATTTCTAGCCTGGTCTTGTCCAGGACAATCTATGAGAAGGTGAGGGGTCTGATTGGAAGGCTTTGTTGGCCTGATGAAATGAGGTTTCTAAGCGGTGATGGATTGCTCGCTGTCCTTTCTTGAGATGTGGCTTGGCTGATACAGGCTCCTCTAATTACAGACTTATGGGCTTCCCAAAAGGTCAGGAGAGAGATGTCATCAGTTGTGTTATGTGTCAGGTATTCTTTGATGGCTAGTTCAATGTCCAGTCTGTGGGATGGGTGGGCCATTTAGACTCCATGTAGTGCTAGTTTGTTGGGGTACTAAGGAGGAGAGGGTCAAGAGGACAGCTTGCCGTGAACCCATCAGGGCCGGTGCTGTGGAAGTTCTGAGTGCGCTAATCACACAGGATATTTCCTTCAAAGTGCATGGGGCATTGAGAGAGGATATCTGAGAGGGTGAGAGAACAGGGAGGGGTATAGAATCAAGCCATGAGCCGTTTGAGGAAGCAGAAGTTGGTTGCGGGGGAGCTAATAGGGTGGGATAAAATTTTTTCAAAAATACTCAGGACTTCACGAGGAAGAGAGGAGATACTGCCGGATTTAGTACGTAACTTGTAGATATGTGGGGCTCGTATTGAATGGTTTAATTTCTGTGCCAACATAGTAGATGCTGAATTACTATGTAATAAAAAGGAGGCCTTCGACCAGCGTAGAGCTTTTTTAGTTTTCTGGGAAAGTAAAGTATTCAGTTCTAGACACTTTTGCGATATCATGGTTTGTTACGGAGAGATGGATTGCCATCATGAGCCCTATAATGTGATTCTAATTCTCGGGTAAGTTTCTGAATTTGTTTCCACCGCTCTCTATTTCTAGAAGAAGCCATAGAAATAAGGTGACCTCGCAGGACCGCCTTATGGGCTACCCACAAGATGGCCGGGGAGATATCAGGAGTTGTGTTTGACTGAAAGTATTCTTGAATGGAAGTAACTACTTCATGGCGGGTGTTAGTATCCGTAAGCATGGAGTCGTTAAGTCTCCAGGAGTAGGGAGTAGGGGCTAGACCTATAAAAGTGATAGACAGCGCGATAATATTATGATCTGACCAGGGGCTTAAATGAATGCAAGCTTTCCTAGAGTTAGCCAGCAGAATGGGGGAGCAATAGATATAATCTAGTCTAGCATAAGAGTCATGTGGGTGGGAGTAAAATGAATAATCTCTAGCTCCTACATTATGTGCCCTCCAGGAGTCTACCAGTTAAAGTGTGTCTTTTTTTGGTAAGGGATTTTGGGAAGGCTTGGGAGGATGGTGAGGATGAGCTTTGGTCTAAAAGGGGGATAGCCACCAAATTAAACACCTCCCACCAATAAACGAGGGGATAGAAACCTATCAAGAATTTTGAAAAAACAGGAAAAGAAGGATGCTTGCGCCAAATTTGGTGCATAGACACTTAGTGATCGTGAGTTCATGACCCGAGGGGGTGCCTTTAATAATGATAAATCTGCTCTCAGGGTCACGTGCCCGAGGGTTTTTTTACTACAAACACATGGGAATAACATGCCCTGCCCTGCTCGTCCCGGGGAACTCAGGTAAGGACCTGCTGATCTACCAGGTCCCCAATTAGGACACGCAGGGCCTGCACCCTTTCCCGATCCTTGGGAAGGTGGGTTACCAGATACCTGGCGGGGGAACTCCAACCTGTACCCCTTCTTGATCAAGTCCAGGATGTACAGATTCGAGATTGAAGCCTACTGAGGGACAAAGGTCCCCAGTCTTCTTTCCATTGGGACGTTCAAGTCATTGAGATGAGACTTGGTGGGCCTTGAGGAGGATTGAATAAGATTCCTCCTCTAATCTATTCTTGTGCCCTGTCCAATGTTTCTTAGGCTGAACCTCCTTAGCCTGCTGGGCATGTGTTTTTCAACAAAAAACCCTACTAGAGTAAAACCTTTTCTTACTCTCTGGGAATGTCCTCTTTTTTATTTGTTTACAAACGATTTTATTTTTTCAAGAAATAGTCTGTAAAATAACAGTACAGCTTCAAACAATGTGTACAGTAGTAACAAAGCACAGTTGAATTGTACATTTCAAAAAGGCACAATCATATCGAAAAAGTAAAAATGAAAAGAAAAGAAGAGAGAATAGAGTCTAAGTACATGAGAAATATAAATAAGGAGATCGGTAGAATTATATATCTGCCAACAGTACAAGTCAGGCAATCCTCAAATGGAATGACCCTAAGCATGCAGTAAATGTCTATGAACCTTCCAAGATTCCCATTTTCTATCAAATAAGTGCATTTTATCCAGTAAGGTGTAATGAATTTGTTCCATGAGCATCACAGCATCTACATGTAAAACAGAGGCCAATGGTACCATAGGAGATTTCCAATGTAGGGCAATAGCCCACAGAGTGGATATACAAACAGTATGTATCAATCTCATAACACTAGTTTGAACCCCCAGGATTTGAACACCCAATAGGCAGGACTGTATAGTCAGATGTACCGGGGTACCCACCAGTGCAGTAACTACCTCGGATATCCTGCGCCACACCAAGGATAAAGTTGGGCAAGCCCAAAATGTATGTACCAAAGTACCGGTAAGGCCGCAGCCGCAGTAACATAAGGGGGACGTTTGTGGGTACAAGACGTGTAGTCTTGATGGGGTATAATACCATCTGGTTAATACCTTGAGGGCTGTCTCACGGACAGAAAGGGATCTGGAGCTTTTACATATGTTATCCACCATGGAGTCCCAATCCTCATCCGAAAAGGTAATACCACTATCCAATTCCCATTTTTGTCTGTATAAAGGAGGTGTGGGAAAGGAACTGACCAGGAATTTGTGATACAAATCATAGATACGACCCTTGCCCCTAGGAGAGTCACGGCAAATACGTTCAAAGAACGAAATCAGAGATGAAGGTATGAGGCCAAAGTGTGAGTTGAAAAAAATGTCTAATCTGTCAATAACGATGATATTCCCATAGCTGAACATCAAAAAGTACGCGCAGCATCTCAAAGGTAATATAAGATCCACCTCTTTTAAAGTCAGACAACCTAATAAAGGATCTCTCGTACCACCAATGAAACGCCTGTGGAAAAGAAAATGCTGTAATGAAATTAGGGTCACCAAAAAATTATACACCTGAGGAAACAGAAGAGACCAGATTTAGTGTAAGTTTATATCGGGACCAAAGTGTCAATGAATGGCCACAATAGAGTTACAAGTAATTAACGATCGAGGGGGGATATTGGACCACAAGATACCCGGCAAATAAAATGGACATATAGATTGAGATTCAAATCTGATCCACGGGATCTGGGAATTAACAGTCGCCCATTGTGATAATTGTGCAAAACGGGCTGACAGGTAGTAGAGCCAAAAATTGGGAAGACCAAGGCCCCTGTCCACTGCGATCGGTACAGAATCAATGAGGTAAAACGGGGACGTTTGTTACGCCAATTAAAATTATTAATCAGCCGCTGAAAGTGATCTAGGAACGTTTTCGAGACAGGGACTGGGAGTGCTCTAAAGAGTTAAAGTAGTCTATAGTTTTGGGGCAGATGGTGGTCTTTCAGTGGTTTGGGTATTAAAGACATGTTAGCCAATAGCATCTCCTCAGGAAACCTACCGCCCTGCAAAACAACATTAAATAAAGTCATCATAAAGGGAGCCAACGTAGGGGCAAAGTATTTATAATAATTGGCTGTAAATCCATCAGGGCCTGGTGCGGTGGAACTTTTTAGTGCGTTAATCGCATGAGATATTTGCTCCAGGGTGCAGGGGGCATTGAGAGAGGCTATCTGAGAGGGTGTGAGAGAGCAGGGAGGGGTATAGAATCCAGCCATGAGTCAGATGGTGAAACAGAATTTGATTGTGGAGAAGCTAATAGATTGGAATAAAAACTTTTAAAAATACCCAGAACTTCTTGAGGAAGAGAGGAAAGAGCGCCAAATTTAGTGCGTAACTTATAGATATGTGGGGGGCGCAGAGAATGGTTCAATTTCCTTGCAAACATAGTGGATGCCGAATTACTATGTAATAAGAATGAGGCCTTCGACCAGCGGAGAGCTTTTTCGGTTTTCTGAGAAAGCAGAGTATTCAATTCTAAACGCTTTTGTGATAACATCCGTTTGTTAAGAAGAGACGGATTACCAATGTGAACTCTATAATGTGCTTCTAATTCCCGGGTCAGTTTCTGAATTTGCTTCCACCGTTCTCTGTTTCTGGAAGAGGCCATGGAGATAAGGCGGCCACGTAGAATCGCCTTATGAGCTACCCACAGCGTGGCTGGAGATATATCAGGAGTTGTGTTTGACTGAAAGTATTCCTGAATGGAGGCGACCACTCCTGGCGAGATGTAGTATCAGTGAGCATAGAATCATTAAGTCTCCAGGAGTAGGGGGTAGGTGCCAACCCTATAAATGTGATAGATAAGGCTATAATATTATGATCTGACCAGGGGGCTCAAGTGAATGCAAGCTTTCCTAGACTAGCTAGTATAATGGGGGTGCAGTAGATATAATCTAATCTAGCATAAGAGTCATGTGGGTGAGAATAAAATGAATAATCTCTAGCTCCTACATTATGTGCCCTCCAGGAATCCACCAACTGGAGAGCATCTAATCTTTTAGTGAGGGATTTTGGGAAAGCCTGGGAGGAAGGCGAGGATGAGCTTCGTTCCAAAAGGGGGTTTGCTACCAGGTTGAAATCACCACCCACCAATAGATGGGTGGATAAAAACATTTCCAGAATTTAGAAAAATTGAGAAAAAAAGGACGCTTGCGCTGAATTTGTTGCATAGATGTTAGCGATTGTGAGTTCACGACCCGAGAGAGTGCCTTTGACAATGATAAACCTACTTTCTGGGTCACGATAAACATGTTGAACTTCGAAAGGAAATGAGTTATGCAAAAACAATGGCCACTCCTCTGCTTTTAGAAGAGTGTAAGGTGTAAAACCCCTGTTTGTAGGATTTATGAAAATATGTCGGGTGTTTAGCGGCTGCAAAATGGGTTTCTTGCAGTAAAATAATTTTAGCCCCTAGGCGCTTATATTGAAGAAAGGCTGTTTTGCGTTTATTTGGGGAGTTGAAACCCTGGACGTTATGAGAAATACACTGGATTACCATGTGAAACAAACATTATATCTATCAGCAGTAAGGTATACATTGGA
Organism: Staurois parvus; assembly: GCA_951230385.1. Taxonomy (NCBI): domain Eukaryota; kingdom Metazoa; phylum Chordata; class Amphibia; order Anura; family Ranidae; genus Staurois; species Staurois parvus. Next base: position 24,426 of record CATNWA010003374.1, on the reverse strand, counting down.
AAGACATCCCTTAATATTATTTGTCTAGACAGTAGAACATGCAAATCCACAACAGACAAGGCTACAGCCTTCAGTATCAATTTATGGAGCATCCAGGCCCCATTATGGGTGCCTGGACATCCACAAACAGGTGCAAAAACAATATCATGTACTAAAGCTTCTAAAGAAAGAAAAACATAAAGCAATAGAGGTAGAGCTTTAAGAGCTCCTACAATGAAGAGGATTGCTAATAAACATGGATCAGGTGGACTAGTTGCCATACCTGAAAAAACATAATCAAACATCAAAAGGCCAATCGGGCCCAAACCCTGTCGCCGTAAGACATGAAGAACAGAGCTGCCACCCCACAACCGGGCGGTGACACCCCTGGCCATGCCAGGCGGCAGGGTGGGGTCACGTGTCCAAGAGTTTTGGAAACATTAACAAATGGGCGGTGTAGTAAAGGTCCAAAGACCTCTGTTAATCTTTTACACATCCAGATAGATATAAAGAAAAGCAAACATAATAATCAGTAATATATAGATATCTCAGCCCTGACCAAGAGAACATCCAGAGGATGTATGAGATACAAACAAGAAAAATCCCTTCATCTCGGTTCCTGTCTGATTCTCCTCCTATCCCTACGTGGAGATGGAGTATGCCAAATGGGAGACACACGAGGGGTGGACGGTGGATGTTGAGGTGACGGAGCGTCCGCCAAGCCTAATTTAGCCAGGAAGAGAGGTAGCTATATAGGTGCTACCATTATGAGGGACTATTAGCTTAAAAGGGAAGCCCCATTTGTAGCGAATGCGAGCTGAAAAAAGGGTAGATGTGATTTCCTTCATTTTCCTACGTCTCTCCAACGTGGCAGGGGAAACATCCGGAAATATTTGTAGAGTTGAGGGTATATCCTGAGGACGTCACATGTATCAATCGTGACGTAACGCGTAGATACGCCAGTAGGAGGGGCCTGAGCGGTCAACGTAGTGACGTCATATCCGGCGCTGACGCCATCTTGGTGCACCCCAGCATTGCCCACACATGCAGTACACCCATAGTGTGGTGAAAACGCCGGTTTACATCTGATGGAATGTGAGTAAGCATTTTAGCTTTGGCATTTTGTAATAAATGATTTTACACTATATTGGATCTCTTTGCTTTACTGGGGATGTGTATGGAGTGATACCCGTCCTAGTATCAGGAGGCAGCGTCTGGATACCTACCCACCAGAGGAGGAGAGAGTCTCATCATTATTGTTAAGGAGGATTCCACCCCTTGGAGGATTATAAAGAGGCATATTTAGCTCAATGGTCCTGAGGGGCCTGGGCAGGAAGGTGAGGGGGCACCCCTATCACTGTGGATTCACATGCAGTTTGGAGCACTTGCATGAAGAGTGTTTTTGTTGTTTCACCTAATAGGACACTTATCTATTTTATACTGTAGGTATCATTAGGAGTGACCCCCCGTTATGCATGAGGTTCAGATTGCTACAAGGGGCACAATATATTGGTATAACACTCATTGAATCTCCCATCTAGGACCTATGTCCTTACTACTATTATTTTATATGCACATGTATTTGTAGCGCTGCACTACTAATAGATTCTGATTTTGTAGAGTTGAGCCCTCAAAGGTGATCGTTGGGGTATTGCGAGCAGCTCTGAGGAGATCCTCTTTGGTCAAGAAATCCTTCATACACAGGACAATATCGCGAGGTGGCTTGTCATTAGGAGGCTTTGGGCACAAAGCTCTATGAATGCAATCACAGACGAAAGATCCAGTGTCATGATCTGGGAGGAGACGATCTAAATAACGTGGCTATGGCCTGTGGAAGGTCAGTCACCGTCTCTGGGATTCCACAAATCCGCAGATTGTGTCTGTGGTTACGGTTGTCGAGATCCTAAACCTGCACCTGCAGCTGCGTAAAGGCCGTTTGCATGTGATCATGATCTCTGGAAAGCTCGCCATAAGCTAAGCTAAGCTCGTCATGTTTGGTTTCTAAACGGTCAGTTCTGGAGCCCAACGCAGCAATTTCCTGAGAGAGGACATTTGTGCTTTTGTGGAGTTCTGATTGAAACTTAGCTGCTAGATTGGTACACATCGTTTCGAAGCAAGATTCCAAATCCCCCTTTGTAAGTTGCTGTGCGTTATCATTGTCCTGAATTGAAAGATGGGCTGCGTTGTCCTGCGTAGGACCAGAAGGAGATGCTCGCTCTGTGATATCCTGAGACAGGGATATGATCCGATCGACCCTTCACCTTCAGGTATGGGGAGGGGTTAGGAGGGTTACCGGTTACCACCAGAAGTGTTCCGCAGCATGGATGGCAGATTACAGACGGAGGGATTGCTATAATGGGCTACAGTAGGCCCCACTAGGCCGGGTGAGATTGATGCCGCAGATAGTGGCTAAAGCCACCCCACTCCACTCCTCCAGAGGCCAGGAGGGCTGACAAGATCCCCAGAGCCTGTTACAGGCTCTCCGCTGCACGGATGGCAGTGGATTATAAGGGGACAGTGATGCATTGTGCCACGATAGGCCCCGCCGGGCTGGGCACAATCAGTGCTTCGGAGGTGCCCCGCTGCACTCCTCCAGAGGCTGGGAGGGTCTAAAGGATCCCCGAAGTCCATCACCCCGCTGCCGGGATGGCAGTGGATTGTAGGGGGATACGGCAATGCAGTGTGCCGTGATAGGCCCCAGCCGGGCCCGATCGGCACCTCCGAGGGGGATCAGAGATGCCTCGCTCCACTCCTCCAGATGCGGGCAGGATTGAGAGGGACTCTGGAGCCCGCCACCGGGTCACTGCTGTCCGGATGGCAACAGATGGAGATTGTAGGTGCCGGAGCTCGTGGCTATGCGACCGCTCCGGCGGCCATCTTGGACACTCCCCCGGAACGTCCTCTTTTTATGGGCTGTACATTCCAGAGCCTCCTCGAGACCTGGACCAAAAAGATTATCACCAATAAAGGGTAAGGCACAAAGGTGCAGTTTGAATGCTGAGTTCCCTGCCCAGGTTTTTAACCAAAATGCCCTTTAGCATTTTGTAGGTTGACATTCAAGCCGCTAGCTTAACTGATTTGGCCGAGGCATCCGCAAGTAAACCAACTGCTTTAAACAGCAAAAGAAAATATTTCAGGATTTGCTGCCTGGAGGTCCCTGCCGAGAGATGTGACTGTGTAAGCCAGCATTCCAAATTTCTGGTGACACAGGTAGCCGATAAAGCTGGCCTAAAACTGATGGAAGTGGAATTCCAGGCCCTGCGGAGTAAGACTTCATCCCTTTTATACATAGGGTCTTTCAGAGCCCCCATATCTTCAAATGCTAAGTCTGTCCTTTTAGAGACTTTAGATAAGGGGGTGTCTAATTTCTGAACCTTGTTCCATTGCTGGGACCAGTTATCCTCAAAAGGAAACCTCCTAAGATTACTTGGTCCAAGATGGTGTCCAGAGTGGCCGCATAACCGCCAGCTCCGGCACCCCCGCTGAATCCGCCGCCATCCGGGCAGTAGAGGGGAGTGCATCCACTGGAGATCCTCCCAACACCCAGAAGGGGTGCTGGGTGCTCTGTCCCTCCGGCGGAGCCCCGGCAACTCGCGGCCTACCACGGCCCCTGAAGCCGCAACCTTCCCTGCCGGCCACGGCGAACCGCAGCCGACCAAGACGCCCCACTCCGGAGCATCCCCTGGAGGTCCCCCCAACACCCAGAAGGGGTGCTGGGCGCTCTGTCCCTCTGGCGGAGCCCCAGCGACTTGCGGCCTACCACGGCCCCTGAAGCCGCGGCCTTTCCTGCCTGCCGCTGTGAACCACTGAGAGGGGACGCAACCCCGCTCCAGAAGGGATGCCACCACCACCCCTGCCGGTACCCTCACCAGCTGCTCAGGAGGTCCTGCCATTACCCAGGAGGGGTACTGGACGTCCTGTCCCCTGCGGCCTACCACTGCCTTCTAAGCCTCGCTGCTGCCCAATGCCTGAACCAGGACGCTGCCGTCTGCGCCAGCGAGAGGAGAGCTACCACCACTGCCTCCCCTACCTACAGCCGCCGCAGAGAGAAGGGAAGTAGCAACCACCCCCACCGGCACAGAGAGGGTAGGCCACAACCGGCTCCGAGAGGGTAAGCCACTGCCACCACATCGGCTTCCCTGTTCCCCACCGTGTACCGCACAGCACCTCCAGACACCGAGCTGTCAGCATCCTCAGACGCCGTGCCCTACAACACCCCCAGACACCGCTCCCTACAGCTCGTCCAGTCGCCGAGCCACTGTACCCACCAACGCCGTGCCACAGCACCAACGGACAGTGGCCTACAGCACCCACAGACTGCACTCCACCGAAACCGCCCTATTTAAAATCACTAACGACCTGCTAACCGCCAAAGCTAATGGCCACTATTCAGTCCTCCTACTCCTCGACCTCTCTGCGGCCTTCGACACCGTCGACCACCCCCTGCTCCTTACTAAACTGCACTCCTTTGGCATCAGGGACTCTGCTCTCTCCTGGCTCCCCTCCTACCTATCCCAACTCTCCTTCAGCGTTACCTATAACGCTGCCACCTCCCCCTCTCTGTTGGAGTCCCCCAAGGCTCTGTCCTCGGGCCCCTTTTCTTCTCCATCTACACCTCCTCTCTTGGCCAACTGATACACTCCCACGGCTTCAACTATCACCTCTATGCCGATGACACGCAAATTTACACCTCTCACCCCTCACCTTACTCCCTCTCTCTCCGCATCGCCCACCTCCTGAACGACATATCAGACTGGATGTCGCTCCACTTCCTTAAGTTAAACCTTTCCAAAACTGAGCTCCTAGTTTTCCCCCAGCCCGTGCCCCCCTCATCCTCTCCATCACGACTAGCAACGCCACCATCAATCCCACAACCACACGCCAAAGTCCTGGGTGTCACCCTGGACTCAAACCTTTCCTTTCATCCTCATGTCCAATTACTATCAAAGTCATGCAGGCTCCTCCTCCGCAACATCTCCAAGATACGTACGTTCCTCACCCCAGACACTACTAAACAACTCGTACACTCCCTCATTATCTCACGCCTGGACTACTGCAATTCCCTTCTCACTGGCCTACCCAAACAAACGCTATCCCCACTCCAGTCTATCCTGAACTCAGCGGCGAGACTCATCCACCTCACCAACCGCTCCACATCTGCCACCCCCCTCTGCCAATCCCTTCACTGGCTCCCGATTGCCCAACGCATTAAATTCAAATTACTAACTCTGACCTACAAAGCCATTCACAACACCGCCCCAAACTACCTAACTGACCTGATACCCAAATACCACCCTACCCGTGCCCTTCGCTCCTCACAAGACCTCCTACTCTCCAGCTCCCTGGTCTCCTCCGCCCATGCCCAACTGCAGGACTTCTCCAGGACTTCCCCCATCCTCTGGAACTCCATACCCCAATCCATTAGACTGTCACCTACCCTCCTCACCTTCAGGCGCATCCTGAAAACCCATCTCTTCAAGGAAGCCTACCCCACCCTCACCTAACAACCGATCTCCTCCACTCCCCCCTACCACTCCATCCCCCACAGCCACATCCTCTTGTTCCACTATCCCCTCCCTCCTAGATTGTAAGCTCGAAAGAGCAGGGCCCTTGAAACCTCCATGTATTGTAACTGTATTGTCTCATGAACTGTCCCCCTTGCTAATGTACCGTGCTGAGCAAAACCATTTGGCGCTATATAAACACTGTATAATAATAATACTTGAGAAAAAGGGTTTCCTCTCAGGGCTTTCCCATTCCTGCTTAATGGTATCAACCAGGGAACTATGGACTGGAAAGACACTAGTCTTTGTAGCATGCAAACCTTGATACATGAGGTCATGCTTAGATAGGCAAACATCCTCCTCCTCGATCTCTAAGGTTTCGTAGATAACTTTAAGGAGGTCGTCCACATCTTCCAGGGGCAATTTGTTCCTGGAACCTCTGGAGGAGCAAACTCCACCATCCTCCTCTTATGAGCCTGAATCTACTCGTGAGGAAGCAAGAGACCTAGGATACTCCTCCGGGTCCTCCTCCCCTCTTAATGCATCTGCTACCTACAAACCCACCGATTTGGTCCGAGGACCCAGTGGCGACTGCATTTTCCCAATAGGGATCTAAAGGATACACTACCACCTCCCCCCACTCCCCCTCTCTGTTGGGGTCCCTCAAGGCTCTGTCCTCGGGCCCCATCTCTTCTCCATCTACACCTCCTCCCTTGGCCAACTGATACACTCCCATGGCTTCAACTACCACCTCTATGCAGACAACATGCAAATCTATCTTTCGACCCCTCGCATCACCCCTTTAGTCTCCGCCCGAATCACCAGCCTACTGAAAGACATATCAGATTGGATGTCGCTCCACTTCCTTAAAATGAACCTCTCCAAAACCGAGCTCCTAGTCTTCCCCCCCCAGCCCGCACACCATCCCCCACTGACTTCTCCATCACGTTCAACAATGCCACCATCAGGTCCACCCCGCAAGCCAGAGTACTTGGGGTCATACTAGACTCCAATCTATTCTTCCAGCCGCAAGTCCAATCACTAACAAACTCATGCAGACTCCACCTCCGCAACATCGCCAAAATCTGCACATTCCTAACTCCAGAAACCACTAAACAGCTCATCCACTCCCTCATCATATCACGACTCGACTACTGCAACTCCCTCCTCACTGGCCTGCCTCTTAACAGGCTATCCCCGCTTCAGTCCATCCTGAATATGGCGGCCAGACTCATCCACCTTACCAACCGCCCTGTTTCCGCCACCCCCCTCTGCCAATCCCTCCACTGGCATCCACTCAGTGTCCTCCACCCCCCTCTCCCAATTCCTCCACTAGCTTCCGATTGCCCAACGGATCAAATTCAAAATGCTAACACTGACGTACAAAGCTGTCCATAATTCTGACCCAAACTACATCACTGACCTAATATCCAAATACCACCCAAAACGCACACTCCGCTCCTCACAAGACGTCCTTCTCTCTAGTTCCCTGGTTTCCTCCTCCCATGCTCGCCTCCAGGACATCACCCATCCTCTGGGACTCCCTATCACAATCCATCAGATTATCACCCACTCTCCTCTTCTTTAGGCGCACCCTAAAAACCCACCTCTTCAGGGAAGCCTACCCCACCCTCTGCTAACTGCCGATCTCCTCCACTCTTCCTACCACTCCATCCCCCACAGCTTTTCCTCCTGTACCACTATCTCCTCCCTCCTAGATTGTAAGCTCCAAGGATCAGGGCCCTCGCACCCCTCATGTATCACATTGTATTGTTATTGTACTATCGCATGTATTGTCTTGCATTGTAATGTACAGCACTGAGCGAACTGTTGGCGCTTTATAAATACGGTATAATAATAATAGTGATTATAAAAGGATTGAAATGTAGACATGTCATCCTTAATGGAGGTGAGCACTTTATGGCAGGCTGTAAATGACTTATCCTTAATTAGGCTAGCCACACAATTGCAGCATAAGGGTTTTTCCCAGCTGAACCCAATTTAGCTGCACAAACTGCACACTTCTTCTTGGGGGTCTGACTCTGCACCTTGTCCTGGACTTTAACCTACAATGAGCAAGAAAAAACACAATACAGAAAATAATCAGCCCAGGGCCCCTCATACAAAACCACTATGCTGGGGGAGAAAGAAAAGGAAGTGTGCCCACCAGGGTCAGCAAGAGGGATCAGAGTCCCCAAGCTTACCTTAGAGGAGCCAGTGCCTGAAGGACCAGGGTCTGCCTGAGAAGTGCCAGCGCCTTCCATCCGTCCCTCTTGGTGTGGAGCCACAGGCTCTGCTGGGTCTGTACACCAGACTGGCTGCTTGACCAGATGCCAGTGCTAATATGGAGACTGGAAGCACGAGTCTCCGGTGCCCGTCGATGACGTCACCCCCCCTAGCGCGGCCGAACTTCTGGTTCCTGGACAGCACCCAGAAGTTGCGACTACTTGCACGCCCGCTTGGCAGTAACTGCCCCACTGTGCATCGGATGCTGGAACCCCCCCGCACGGGAAGGAGAACGACAGGCATCAAAAGTCCTGGACCCCCCAGGATACCCTCGATGATGGTTATCATCCACTGAGGCATGGAAGGACATCAGGAGCACAGCCCCACTCCTCCTAAAGGGATCACGTCAGGCAGAAGGAAGCAAGCCAGACCAGGAACACAAGCAACCTCTAGGGCCCAGGACTTCCAGACAATCGGTTCCTTGATGACTGCACCCATCCTTGCAGAGGAAACACTAAAAACTCAGGAGGGAGGCCTGGTGGTCCGCCTCCTATAGTACTGTGCTTACGTGTTTCCTGTCCCAGAGGGAGGAGCTCTGTCTCAGGAAGGCTGTCCTGGAGGACGTTTGGAGAAATGAACATTAGAATGTCTGAGAGACAAAAGCCAGAAATAGATCAGTGGCTGCATGCACGCCTCATTGTTAGGCTGCAGGTAGAGAGGCAGAGATGAGGCAGGATTTATCATGAAATACAAATTAAAGTGTATTATTATCAAAAACAGCCAAGAATATTTCACAAGGTCCTGAAAAGTATGTAAGTCATCGAGTTATTCCCCAATTTAAGAAGAAGAGCATAACTGCAGGTAGTAAATGTAAGAGAGGAGTTGCAGATGATACGATGGTGGGTAGTATGTACAGGAGAGGAGTGTGGAGGTATGACAATGATCGGTATGTACAGGAGAGGAGTACGGAGGTATGACAGTGATCGGTATGTACAGGAGAGGAGTGTGGAGGTATGACAGTGATCGGTATGTACAGGAGAGGAGTACGGAGATATGACAGTGATGGATATGTACAGGAGAGGAGTACAGAGGTATGACAGTGATGGGTATGTACAGGAGAGGAGTACAGAGGTATGACAGTGATGGGTATGTACAGGAGAGGAGTACGGAGGTATGACAGTGATCGGTATGTACAGGAGAGGAGTGTGGAGGTATGACAGTGATCGGTATGTACAGGAGAGGAGTACGGAGGTATGACAGTGATCTGTATGTACAGGAGAGGAGTACGGAGGTATGACAGTGATGGGTATGTACAGGAGAGGAGTACGGAGGTATGAGTGATCGGTATGTACAGGAGAGGAGTACGGAGGTATGACAGTGATGGGTATGTACAGGAGAGGAGTACGGAGGTATGACAGTGATGGGTATGTACAGGAGAGGAGTACGGAGGTATGACAGTGATGGGTGTGTACAGGAGAGGAGTACGGGGGTATGACAGTGATGGGTGTGTACAGGAGAGGAGTACGGAGGTATGACAGTGATGGGTATGTACAGGAGAGGAGTACGGAGGCATGACAGTGATGGGTATGTACAGGAGAGGAGTACGGAGGTATGACCGTTCCCAGGGAGGAGTATCTCAAGAAGGGTCTATACTCCACCATAACTCTGGTTCTCGGAGTGTCAGGTCCCAGCGGGTTCTCCTGGTGTCTCTCCTGTTATTCTGTCTCGGACACATCAGAGGAACATGGTGGGAGATCGGCCTGAATGTCCTTCCTAGGAGGGAATACCGGAGCCATTCTGAGGCCCATTTAATGGCCGGCAATGAGGAGGAAACCAACACTGAGAAGTAGATGCTGAGATATATACAGCACGGGGCAGCACAGTGGCTGAGTGGTTAGCACTTCCACCTGGCAGTACTCGGGTTGTTGGTTCAAATCCCAACCATGGCACCACCTGCCTGGAGTTTGCATGTTCTCCCAGTGCAGGTTTCCTCCAGGTACTCAGGTTTCCTCTCACACTACAAAGACATGCTGGGAGGTGAATTGTCTCCTATGTTGTCCCTAGTATGTGTATGTATGAATGTGAGTTAGGGCCCTTAGATTGTACGCTCCTCGGGGGCGGGGGACTGATGGGAATGTACAATATAGATGTAAACTGACGGCGCTATTATAAGTACCTGGAATAAATAATAATAATACACCCAGATCATCGATGACGAGGAGGAAGGTTCGGTCACAGATGATTGGTCCGTCTATAGCAGGGACAGGAGCCGGGACCAGGAATAGGAGATCCACCTGACTTACCCCGTGTGCTCTGACATGGAGAAGATCCCATGCTGGCCCTATGGTGGCCGTGTGTTCAGGATGGAGACCGACAATCACAGGACCTTCTGGAAGCCGATATAAAATGGCTGATGGGAGGAAAGTGTTCCCGGGACAGGAAGTGACACAACCAGGAAGTGACTCCAGACAGATTTATACAGAGGCTGCAGTATGGAGAGCAGACACTAGATGGTGCTGGTCCAAAAAAAGCTGAATAGCATAAAACAACAGAGAAAAAACCTGAAAAACAAAAGATGATGGCGGCTCGTAAACTTCTATTATCACAGTTATCACATTACAGTGGATTAGATCTCCCTTCATTTTGTTGTAGCCCGCCTGTCCCTCCTCCGGCGGCCATTTTCCCTTACTCTGATACAATGTTCTCCCAGTTATCACATTACAGTGGATTAGATCTCCCTCCTCCATTTTGTTGTAGCCCGCCTGTCCCTCCTCCGGCGGCCATTTTCCCTTAGTCTGATACGAATGCTGGCACATTTTGTCCCCTGATATTAGACATCAGCCGGGTGATTGTATACACACAGCGGGCAGATCTCAATCAATGTCACCCACTAGTCTATACTGTCACGGGGTTGGCCAGCCAATCATGTGGCTCCTATTCTGTCCTTCCAATGACCATTCCTAGTACATAGGACTCATCTTCCATACTACATTCATGATACAACAAGATGGAAACTCCCAATATACAGCGAAAATCTCCCATAAAATACATAGAAATCACATCTGCCCTAAAGGGCCATAAACATAAGAAGATTGCCCCCGACGCCCCCAGATTCATCTACAATACTAGCCAAGGTGTCATTGGTCCCCCTAATACACGGATAGTACCCCAATCCTGCATTCATACATGTGACAATACACCATGGATTCCTCCCGCTCTATATTATGTCTCCATACAAATCAGTCGCCATCCAATCCATCCATCTCACAAAAGCTCCAATACCCAGCAAATGTTTCCGTCTCCTCCTAGTAATAACCATGTGATCTCCATGAGAATAAAGCGCAGGATGTACACCCCTTCATGGCCACGCCTCTTTATGTAACTGACAATTGTGCGGTCGTGCAACGCTGCACCCAAACTAAATATCCGTCCTTTCTTCACACAAATAGAGCTTTCTGTCGGTGGGATGTCATCACCTGTGCGCTTTTTATTTTTCACGCCATAAACAAAGGAAGACCGAAAATGTTGAAGAAAAACAATATTTTGTACTTTCAGCTATAAAATATATAAAAAGTAAACCTCAAAGTTAGTTATAAATTTCACCAAAATGTCTCCCGCTCCATGTTTATGGAAAAAGGACCCCAATAAGTGGATATTGATTGCTGTGTGACCGTTATATCGTCTGCAGACTATTATTATTATTATTATTATTATACAGTATTTATAAAGCGCCAATATAGTTCGCTCAGCGCTGTACATTACAAAGGGGGACAGAACATGTGACAGAACAATACCAATACAATGCAAAACATGAGGGGATCGAGGGCCCTGCTCTTTCGAGCTTACAATCTAGAAGGGATGGGATAGTGGCACAGGAGGAGATAGCTGTGGGGGATGGAGTGGTAGGAAGAGTGGAGGAGGTCAGCAAGTTAGCAGGGGGTGAGGTAGGCTTCCTGAAGAGATGGGTTTTCAGGGTGCGCCTAAAGGAGAGGAGAGTAGGTGATAATCTGATGGGTTGGGGCAGGGGAGTTCCAGAGGATGGGTGACACCCTGGAGAAGTCCTGGAGGCGGGCATGGGAGGAGGAGACCAGGGAACTAGAGAAGGAGGTCTTGTGAGGAGCGGAGTGTGCGTGTTGGGCGGTACTTGGATTTAGGTCAGTGATGTAGTTCGGGGCAGTATGGTGGACAGCTTTGTACGTCAGTGTTAGGATTTTAAATTTGATCCGTTGCGCAATCGGAAGCCAGTGGAGGGATTGGCAGAGGGGGGTGGCGGAAATGGAGCGGTTGGAAAGGTGAATGAGTCTGGCAGCCGTATTCAGGATCGACTGAAGCGGGGATAGCCAGCGGCGAGGCAGGCCAGTGAGAGGGAGAGTTGCAGTAGTCGAGTCGTGATATGATGAGGGAGTGGATGAGCTGTTTAGTGGTTTCTGGGGTTAGGAACGTGCGGATTTTGGCGATGTTGCGGAGGTGGAGTCTGCACGAGTTTGTTAAAGATTGGACTTGGGGCTGGAAGGATAGGTTGGAGTCCAGAATGACACCAAGTACTCTGGCCTGCAGAGCGGGTTTGATATTGGCGTTGTTGGATGTGATGTAGAAGTCAATGGGGGGTGGGGTTCGGGCTGGGGGGGAAGACAAGGAGCTCGGTTTTGGAGAGATTCAGTTTAAGGAAGTGGAGCGACATCCAATCTGATATGTCGCTCAGTAGGTGTGTGTGATTTGGGCAGAGACCGAAGGGGTGAGGTGGGGGGTTGAGAGATAGATTTGTGTGTCGTCGGCATAGAGGTGGTAGTTGAAGCCGTGAGAGTGTATGAGTTGGCCAAGGGAGGAGGTGTAGATGGAGAAGAGAAGGGGCCCAAGGACAGAGCCTTGAGGGACCCCAACAGAGAGGGGGAGTGAGGGGGAGGTGGTAGCATTATAGGTAACGCTGAAAGAGCGTTGTGACAGGTAGGATGAGAGCCAGGAGAGAGCAGAATCTCTGAGGCCGAGGGAGTGTAGTATTTTGAGGAGGAGGGGGTGGTCAACTGTGTCGAAGGCCGCAGAGAGGTCAAGGAGTAGGAGCACTGAATAGTGGCCATTAGCTTTGGCGGTTAGAAGGTCGTTGGAGAGTTTTGAGTAAGGCGGTTTCGGTGGAGTGTAGGGGGCGGAAGCCAGACTGTAGGGGATCGAGGAGGTTGTTGTCGTTGAGGTGAGAGCATAGGCGGGTGTAGACGAGACGCTCGAGGAGTTTAGATGTAAGTGGGAGCAGGGAGATGGGTCTGAGGTTGTTCGGGTCATTGGGGTCCAGGGAGGGCTTTTTAAGTATGGGGGTGATGTGTGCATGCTTCAGTGGGGAGGGGAAAGTGCCGGAGGAGAGGGAGAGATTAAAGATGTGGGTGAGGGAGCGTAGGATGGAGGGGGAGGGAGGTCGTAGGAATTGTGAGGGGATAGGGTCGAGGGGGCAGGTGGTGAGGCGGGCATCAGAGAGGATCTTGGAGACTTCCTCAATGGTAGTAAGGTCAAAGGTGTGGAGTGTTGGGGGAGCTTCAGTATGAGGAATGTAGGGTGGGGTGGGAGTGGAGGTCAGAGCAGTGGTGGGGCCGTGGGAGAGGGGGTGATGAGGGGTAGCTGAGTGAGGGGGAACGAGGTCGGAGGGAGTTTGAGCAGTGACGAAGTCCCTGCGGTAATGTCGAGGGGGAGGGGGATGAGGGGTAGCTGTGTGAGAGGGGACGGGTTGAGAGGGCGTGTGAGTTGCGGCAATGTCCTTGCGAATTGTGTCAATCTTGTTTTTGAAGTGATTGGCAATCTCAAGGGCGGTGAGCGAGGTGCTGGGTGGAGGTGGGGGTGGAGAGAGTAGAGAGTTGAAGGTGGAGAAGAGTCGGCGAGGATTGGAGGAGAGGGCTTGATGAGGGTCAGGAAGTAGGCTTGTTTGGCTGCGTGGAGGGAGGAGGTGTAGGTGCGGAAGGCAGATTTGTAGCAGGTGAAAGCTTGTTGGGATTTTGTTTTGCGCCATAGTCGCTCCAGGGCACGACTGCGTCGTTTGAGGGTTTTGGTGTGATCAGTCTGCCAGGGCTGGAGCGTCGGAGTCTGATGTTGCGTGTGGTTAAAGGCGCTAGTGAGTCAAGGGCTGCTGACAGCGCGTTGTTGTAGGCAGTCATAGCCAAGTCGGGGCAGGACAGGGGGAGGATGCGGTCGTGGAGTTGATCAGCTGCAGAGTGGAGGGGGGCAGGGTTAAGGTTGCGGAGGTTACGGCTGGTAGTAGTGTGACATTTGGAGGGGTAGGCGTTGGAGGACGAGGAGATAGAGAAGGTGATCAGGTTGTGGTCAGAGAGAGGGAAGGGGGTGTTAGTGAGGTTGTGGGGGAGCACAGCGGTTGGAGAAGACAAGATCAAGGATATTACCGTTGGAGTGGGTGGTGGATTGTATGCACTGTGCAAGTGCAAAGGAGGAGGTTAAGTGGAGGAGACGGGCTGTGTCCGGGTTGTCAAGGTTGACAGGGATGTTAAAATCCCCAAGAATGATGGTGGGTAGCTCAGAGGAGAGGAAGAAGGGTAGCCAGGAGGAGAAGTCTTCCAGGAAGCGGGGTATGGATCCAGGAGGCCGGTATATCACAGCAGCAATCTTCAGGGGGGTTGGGGAGAATAGTCGGACGCAGTGGGCCTCGAAGGAGGAGAAGGATAGGGAGGGGGGGGTTTGGGAGGACTCGGAAGGTGCTCCGCGGTGACAGGAGCAGACCAACCCCACCACCTTTACGACCGTTAGGTCTGGGTGAGTGGGTTCAGGTGAGACCTCCATAGGAGAGTGCAGCAGGGGAGGTAGAGTCAGTGGGCTGGATCCAGGTTTCCGTGATCGCCAGGAGGTTGAGGGAGCGGGAAACAAAGAGGTCGTGGATGGCGGTAAGCTTGTTGCACACCGATCGCGGGCGTTCAGGAGTGCACATGAAAACGGGGGGGGAGATTTTAGGGAGCAGGGGGACAGATACTAGGTTGCGGTAGGGACATGGCGGCGGGAGGGTGTTGTGCGGGTGAGGGAGGTGGTGGAGGGCCAGGATTCGGGGAGATGTCTCCTGCGGCTAGGAGGAGGAGAAGGGTGAGAAAGGTGGCATGGGAACGGGATGTGCAGGAGCGTGAGAAACTCCTAGTGGAGGTGTTGGGGTCAGTGGGAGAGTGGAATAATAGGAGGAGGTGGTGGGTGCCATAGAGGGGCGAAGGAAGCAGTGAGGACACAATGTACAAATGTTTAGGAGGAGCAGAGGGATATAGTGAATGGATTTTGGGAATGGAGGAGAGGAAAATGAGAAGGAGTAGAAGAGGCATTGTGGGGGGTGATGAGAGCAGTAGTAGGGAGATGATAGCAATGAGGGGGAGATGTGCAAGTTTTGGGGTGGAGCAGAGGGGTAAAGAAATGAGATTTGGGAACAGAGGATAGTAGTATGAAGAGGAGGAGTGTATTATATAAAAAAAGTACATAGAGTGGGAGTCAGGCATGTAAGAGATGTTTCCCAGGGTGTTTGCTTGCAGTCTGTCCAGCATGCAGTGCACTTTTTTCACACAAATAGAGCTTTTTTTTGGTATTTGATCTCCTGTGCGCTTCTTATTTTTGGTGCTATAAACAAAAACAGTTTTGAAATTAAAAAAAAAAAAAAATTTGTGATGGGAGTCACTTTGGGTGGGGGGCCCACGGAGAGGTGGGGAGACCCCTGTCTCAGCTCCCCATATCCCTTTTATGTGTAAATCACCCTGTGCCTGTTAGGGGTGCAGGGTGATCTGTCCTAATATTGGGGTGGGGGGTTTTTTGATTGTTTAATGCCATGTAGTTGCATCCCATTGTTCTATTGTGTGTCTTGCTTGGGAGCAAACTATTATGGGATGTATGTGTTTGTGTATTGGCTTGGTGGGGGGGGGGGGTTCCTCCAGCAGCCCTCCCTCCTCCTGGGTAATACAATACAGTTGGAGGGATACAATGTACAGTGGGAAATGGGATAATACCCCTCAACAGAACATGATCGAAGGAAATGTGTATTTGCCCCTCCACAGAAACGATCGGTCTGATGGTGAATGTTCGCCCCTCACACAGAAATGATCGGTCTAACAATGGAATGTTTCCCCCTCTGATCGGTCTAACAATGGAATGTTCGGTGTAACACTGAGAGACAGAATACAACAACAAATTCAGCAGAAATGCGTCTAACAAATGATGACGGATCTGCATGTTCATGAGGGAAAGAAGGATTTGATCCCCTTCACAAAACATGACTTAGTACTTGGTGGCAAATCCCTTGTTGGCCATCACAGAGGTCAGACGTTTCCTGGAGTTGGCCCCCAGGTTCGCACACATCTCAGGAGGGATTTTGGCCCACTCTCTCTTGGCAGATCCTCTCCAAGTCATTAAGGTTTGGTGGCTGACGTTTGGCAACTCGAACTTTCAGCTTCCCTCCACAGATTTTCAATTGGATGAAGGTCTGGAAACTGGCTAGGCCACTCCAGGACCTTAATGTGCTTCTTCTTGAGCCGCTCCTTTTGTTGCCTTGGCCGTGTGTTTTGGGTCATTGTCATGCTGGAACACCCATCCACCACCCATTTTCAATGCCCTGGCTGAGGGAAGAAGAAGGTTCTCACCCAAGATTTGATGGTACATTGCCCCGTCTATCATCCCTTTGATGCGGTGCAGTTGTCCTGTCCCCTTAGCAGAAAAACACCCCCAAAGCAGAATGTTTTCTTCCACCACCATGTTTCTCAGTTGGGATGGTGTTCTTGGGGTCATAGGCAGCATTCCTCCTCCTCCAAACACAGCGAGTTGAGTTGATGCCAAAGAGCTGGATTTTGGTCTCCTCTGACCACAACACTTCCCACCAGTCCTCCTCTGCATCATTCAGATGTTCAGTGGCAGACTTCAGACGGGCCTGGACATGTGCTTTCTTGAGCAGAGGGACCTTGCGGGGCACTGCAGGATTTCAGTCCTTGTCGGCGTAGTGTGTTACCAATTGTTTTCTTGGTGACTGTGGTCCCAGCTGCCTGGAGATCATTGACAAGATCCTCACGTGTAGTTCTGGGATGATTCCTCACTGTTCTCATGATCATTGACACTCCACGAGGTGAGATCTTGCATGGTGCACCAGACCTAGGGAGACTGACACTTGTTTTGTGTTTCTTCCATTTGTGAATGATTGCACCAACTGTTGTCACCTTCTCACCAAGCTGCTTGGCCATAGTTTGGTAGCCAGTCCAGCCTTGTGTAGGTCTACCATCTTGTCCCTGACATCCTTGGACAGCTCTTTGGTCTTTGCCATGGTGGAGAGTTTGGAATCTGATGGTTTGATTGCTCCTGTGGACAGGTGTCTTTTATACAGGTAACACAATGAGATTAGCAGCACTCCCTTTAAGAGACTGCTTCTAATCTCAGCTTGTTACCTGTATGAAAGACACCTGGGAGCCAGAAATCCTGCTGAATGATAGGGGATCAAATCCTTCTTTCCCTCATGAACATGCAGATCAGTCATCATTTGTTAGACGCATTTCTGCTGAATTTGTTGTTGTATTCTGTCTCTCAGTGTTACACCGAACATTCCATTGTTAGACCGATCATTTCTGTGTGAGGGGGAACATTCCATTGTTAGACCGATCATTTCTGTGTGAGGGGCGAACATTCCATTGTTAGACCGATCATTTCTGTGTGAGGGGCGAACGTTCAGCATCAGCCGGGGAGCAAATACGCATTTCCTTCACTGTATGGGGGATTATAATGTTTCTCTCTTAGGACGTCCTGTGTGAAAAGTTCTCCATCAGCTGATTGTTTTTGATCTTCCCTATACTGCCCCTCCCCCCATAGTGACACCACATTGCCCCCCCATGGTTCCTTTACTCCCACCCCAGTGTCCCCCCTGTACCCCCCTCCATGGCCCCCCTTCTTTCCTGATCTCTCCAGAAGTTTCTCATTCAGCTTCTTGTCTGTGTCTGTTCTTGTAGCTCAGAGAGGGGGCTGGGTGTCCTTCATGTTCTTGTAGCTCAGAGAGGGGGAGGGGTGTCCTCCATGTTCTTGTAGCTCAGAGAGGGGGAGGGGGAAGGAGGGGGAGGGGTCCTCCATGTTCTTGTAGCTCAGAGAGGGGGAGGGGTGTCCTCCATGTTCTTGTAGCTCAGAGAGGGGGAGGGGTGTCCTCCATGTTCTTGTAGCTCAGAGGGGGGAGGGGGAGGGGTGTCCTCCATATTCTGGTAGCTCAGAGAGGGGGAGGGGTGTAACATAAATGTAGGAGTAGGGTAGTTGAGCTGTGATCCCAGTGGAAGCCATGGTTGTCACACGGGGTGGAGGAGCCATCCCTACTGTGCCTATGGTTTGTGTTTCTTTGATCCAAAAATCTGAAAGTCAAGTGACAAAAGTGGGCGGAGCAGATCCCACCAATGAAGGAGGCCGTGTGGATAGCATGCAGCCTGTTACAGCAGGTAACAATGTTTCAGCTGGACTCTGAGATACGGGACCTGAGGATGTCCTAGCTCTTCCAGGATTGGGGAGATGTGAGGATGTGGTCACAAAGGAAGCCACAGTTATCACAGGGGTGGGGTTGGAGGAGTCACTCTGTGCTACCTACAGCTTGTGTTGCTTTGCCCCTAGGATCCAAAAACAAAGTGAGAGAGAAGTGGGTGGAGCAGATGCCACTAACATACTGTCGGGTACTGACCTGGGGGAGTTGGGTAGCCCAAAACAAGCCAAAGTCAACCCCTCTGAGGTCTACATCTCCACCTGAGGCCCCGGATTCATGTAACGTACTGTTGGGTGATTCAGTGCACATTGAGAATTCTGGGGAGGGTCAGGGGGTGAATGACCATGTACCAGGTCCTGGCCCTAGTGGCTCTCTGGAGTCAAGGCCTGGGGAAGAACTTAAAACCACAACAGACTCTTAAACTGACAATGTTTTGTGTGATGTAAAATATCATGACGTGTGCAGTGCAGACCCTCCCTCTGTTGCAGTGAGGACCCTCAGCACCCCACCAGTCATCCTCACCCTGGCCCCTGCCCACTGCTACAGAGGAACTGTCTGAAGAGGGAGCTGATCAGTTCAGGTCAGACCCCTCTGAACCTGGCCCAGAGAGCCTGAGGTCTCCTCAGAATGTTGTCCACCTGGCACCTGTGGCAGATAGCTCTGAGTCCCTTGAGGCTGTAAAAATTGATGGCAGGAGAGAGAAGGATCTCGGGGTTCTGGCTGAAGGACCACAGCAGTGGATGGCAGGATAAGGGTGTACAGGCAACAGGAATTTGTTTTTTTACCCATTTGTAAAGAAATAGAATGTTCTTCTGAAGTACCTGGTGAAGAGGCACATTGTGTTTCAGTAAGTCCTGGTATAGACCCCATATTGTGTGCCTCTATCCCCTTGTGGGAGGAAGTTTTCTTTTGTCTGCTCCCCTGTCACCACAGATACCAGTACTGCCATTTTGGATCCTGGATGTGGAGCACAGAGGAGGGACCACACGGTGAGGGTTTAAATCTGACTCTACTCCCTCAGCAGCTGCGGCTGACGGCACTGAGTTTCTAGAGGTGGATATATTTGATGCCAGCCCAGAGGAGCTCAGGTGTTGTGTGCCAACAGAAGGTCGGCTAAGGACGGGGTAGAAGTGTGTGACGTGGGTCGGAACACAACCCCTGGTGTGTGACGTGGTGTGGTCAGAGGACAACCCCTGGTGTGTGACGTGGGTCAGAGGACAACCCCTGGTGTGTGACGTGTGGGTCAGAGGACAACCCCTGGTGTGTGACGTGGGTCAGAGGACAACCCCTGGTGTGTGTGACGTGGGTCAGAGGACAACCCCTGGTGTGTGACGTGGGTCAGAGGACAACCCCTGGTGTGTGACGTGGGTCGAACCCCTGGTGTGTGACGTGGGTCAGGAGGACAACCCCTGGTGTGTGACGTGGGTCAGAGGACAACCCCTGTGTGTGTGACGTGGGTCGGAGGACAACCCCTGTGTGACGTGGTCGGAGGACATCCCCTGGTGTGTGACGTGGGTCGGAGGACAACCCCTGGTGTGTGACGTGGGTCGGAGGACATCCCCTGGTGTGTGACGTGGGTCGGAGGACAACCCCTGGTGTGTGACGTGGGTCAGAGGACAACCCCTGGTGTGTGACGTGGGTCAGAGGACAACCCCTGGTGTGTGACGGTCGGAGGACATCCCCTGGTGTGTGACGTGGGTCAGAGGACAACCCCTGGTGTGTGACGTGGGTCAGAGGACATCCCCTGGTGTGTGACGTGGGTCGGAGGACAACCCTGGTGTGTGACGTGGGTCAGAGGACAACCCCTGGTGTGTGACGTGGGTCAGAGGACAACCCCTGGTGTGTGACGTGGGTCGGAGGACAACCCCTGGTGGAATCCTTTCTCCTGTCTCTTTCCCCTCTGTCACCACAGTCGAGGGTGCTGCCAGTGCAGACTCATTTCTGTGTGTTGCAGAGGGAAGTCTGCAGGATGTTGGGGCAAATTCAGCCCAATCAGTGTCTTCCACCTCAGGAGCTGCAGCTGACATCACTGAGTCTTCCAGGCTGATAGATTGATGTTGGCCCGGAGGAGCTCAGGTGTGGTGCTGACAGACGTCCTGCTGAGGAGGACAGAGTAGAAGGGTGTGGCACGGGTCAGAGGATGACTTCTGGTGGAATAAAGTTTCTGTGGATTTATCCTTTGTCCCCACAGCTATGAGTATCATGATTGAGGATTCATTGCTGTGCACAGCAGAGGAAGGTCCGCAGGATGATGGGGGAACATTGACCGATCACCAGGAACGACCTTATGCCAGGCTCAAACATCTGGGTGCGGTAACTAATAGAGACCCACCAGGTGACCATGGCCAGTGGGATGAAGATGATGACAGACACACAATGACAGGGTTTGCCTGTACCCTTCCAGTAGGTAGTCGGTGGCCAGTGGATGAAGTGGATCTGCAGGGCGATCTGCTGGCCAGTTCTGATCCAGACCCTTTAGGATCACTCAGAGATAGCTAGTCGCCGTGGGCGTGTGTTGTATCCGGGACACAGCGCAGCTCACCTCGTCACTAATAGCAACAACCCGCTCACCGCTCTGTCCTCGTCTCATTGATTTTTCTTTGTTATTTTTCATCGTTTTACTGTTTTGGTTCCCCAACAGTTCAGTGCGGACAGCATGGAGTCCCAGCGGGGTTTGTGCTTTGTCCTTTTTCTGTGTTCCTTTCACACATTTCCCCTTTTTTCTCTTCTTTTATCAATTTTTGTTTTTATATTTTGTTTATCTAATTGGACCAGCACCATCTAGTGTCTGCTCTTCATACTGCCCCCTCTGTATTATCAGTCTGGAGTCACTTCCTGTCCTGTGTCACTTCCTGTCTGTGTCACTTCCTGTCCTGTGTCACTTCCTGTACGTGTCACTTCCTGTCCTGTGTCACTTCCTGTCAATGTCACTTCCTGTCTGTGTCACTTCTTCCATGTACGTGTCACTTCCTGTCTGTGTCACTTCCTGTCTGTGTCACTTCCTGTCCTGGGAACACTTTCCTCCTCTCAGCCATTTTAGATTGTCGGTCTCCATCCTGAACACACGGCCACCATAGGGCCAGCATGGGATCTTCTCCATGTCAGAGCACACGGGTAAGTCAGGTGGATCTCCTATTCCTGGTCCCGGCTATAGACGATCTGCGTGTATACATGTATATATATATATATTCAGCATCTACTTCTCAGTGTTGGTTTCCTCCTCATTGCCGGCCATTAAATGGGCCTCAGAATGGCTCCGGTATTCCCTCCTAGGAAGGACATTCAGGGCGATCTCCACCATGTTATTTATTATACAGGATTGGATGGCGCCAACAGTATCTGCGCAGCGCTGTACAATATAAGGGGGGCGGTACAATTACAATACATTTCAGTACTTACAGAAGGGACTAGGAGGGCCCTTCCCGTGTAGCTTACATACTCAACCCCACACTCTTCACTTTTTCTTGATGTTCCCTCCTTGGTATTGGTCTTTTTCATTAACATTAATACCCCTACTTAACTGGGGGAACTTTGGTTTATTTCAACCCCATGACCTATAGTAAAACCAAAGATCAACCAAATAGGCCTCTCCAACATTTATTTTTTCATCCTTCCCCACCATTTTATTTACACCATCAATTCATATTCACATTCTTATCTTCACAAACTTATTCAACCAACACCCCCCAATCACAACCCCCAACCACCAACCCCCCAAACCCAACAAAACCACCCCCCCCCCCCCCCCCCCCCCCCCCCCCCCCCCCATCCACCCTTACCCATTCATTTCACCCTCTCCCACTTCCCCCAAAACCCCTCCCCCCAAACCAACACCCATAAAAACCACCCACTTCCACCCACTCAACCCATACCCAACCCCCTCACCCTACAAACCTCAACACTTATCTCCCCATTCAACATCCATCCATTCTTCCCCTCAAACACCTTCTCAAACATCTTTCTTTCATTTTTTTTTTCCTCACTTTTTCCATTCTTACCTCATACCTTCCATCACCTCTCTTTTTTAATCCCCTTTTTTTACCCACTTCCTATTCTTTTTTCTCATTTCTTACTTCCTTCTTTCTTCCAACCCCCTTTTTTTTCCAATTTTCCTTTTCTTTTATTCTTTTTTTTTTTTTTCTCTCCTTTCTTTCCCTTTTTTTTTTTTCTTTCCAATTTTTTATTTTCTTTTCCTTTAAATTTTCACCTTTTTCTTTCATCATTTTTTCTTTTTTTTTTTTCCTTTTAAAATTATTCAATAATCTCATTTTTATTTTTTTTTTATCCCTTTCCCTTTTTTATTCTTTCTTTTTTCTCACCTAACCTTAATTTTTTAATACTTTTTTTCTTATTCCATCCCTTAACCCCTTTTTTTCTTTTTTTTTTTTTTCAATAATTACATTATTTTTAATTCTTTCCAAACATTTCATTTCCTCCCTCCTCCATAAATTTTCAATAATAACTTTTTCTTTTTTTCCTTCTTTTCCTATTTTTCTCTACCCATTTTTTTCATTTTTTTCCTTTTCCCCTCTTCTTACCTCTTTCTTTAATATTTTTTTTTTTTTTTCTTTCCCATCTAAATAACATTTTATTTCTTTCAAATTCAATCTCTTTTATTCTTATTTATTACTTCTTTATTCAAATTCTCTTTTTTATTTACATTTATTTTTTTCTTATATTCCATCAATTTTTTTTTTTCTTAATTCTTTTTTTCTATTTCTTTCATTTTCCCTTATTTTTATTTTTAACTTTTACTATCCCTTACAATTCTCATAATCATTTTTTCTTCAAAAACCTTCCTCAATTTTTCCTTTCATTAAATTCATCTATCATCCTTTTTTTTTTTTTTTTTTATTTTCCATCCTCTTTTTTATTCTTTTCTTCCCCCATTATTTTTTTTTTCTTTCAATTTTTTTTCTTTTTTATTCTTCCCATTATTCTTTTTTTTTCATTTTAACCATTTTTTTTCTTTTATTTTTCTTCATTTCTTATTTCCCCAATTTTTAATTTCTTTTTTTTAACTCCATCCTATTCTTTCTATTCTTTTTTTTCTTTTTTTTTCTTCCAATTTCTTTCTATTCTTTTTCTTCTTTCCTCTCTTTTTTTCCCATCCATATATTTCAATTCATTCCCATTATTTTTTTTCTTCCCATTCTTTTTTCTTTTTCATCAATTTTTCCCCCATATTTCTTTATTTTTTATTTTCTTCTATTTTTTTTTTTTTCTTCAATTTTCATTTTCTTCTTTTCTTTTCCTTTTTTTTCAATTCATATTTTTTTTTTTTTCCCTTTTTTTTATTTAAACTTTTTCCCAAAATCATCACTCTTATTTTTTTTTTTTTTTTTTTCATCAATATTTTTTTTTTTTTAATCTTTCCAAACTTTTTTTTTTTTCCATTTTTTCAACTTTCTTTTTTTTTTTTTTCTTACTTTTTATTCTTATTCATTCTTCCCCCATTCCAAACATTTCAATTTTCCCATAATCTTACCCCAAACTATTTTTTTCATTTTTTCTTTTAATTCTTCATCATAACTTAATTCTTTTACATTTTTCTTTTTTTTTAAATTCCCCATCTATTCTTTTATTTTCTTTCATTTTTTTTTTATACCCCTATTCAATTATTCCCTTTATATTTATTTTTTCATTTTCATCATTCTTTTTTTTTTACCAATTTTTTTAATTTTTCCATAAAATAATTTTTATCAATTCTTAACCACCTTTTTCCCCATAAAAAAACATTCTTATCTTTTATCACCAAATTAAACATTACCACCCCCTTTCTAAAACCCCAACATAACCACCCCCACCCTATTTTCATACAAAATTTAACAAACCATTAAAATCATTATATCCATTTCCACCCAAACCAAATTTTATTTTATTATCACATTTAATTCAACATTTTTAACCAAAATCCACTAACCTCATAAAACAATTAACACATCTTTTCCACCCTTAACTCATCCCCATACTATAAATTTTTATTTAAACCAAATACACAAATTTTATTTATCACACAATATTTCTTAATTTCCACCATATTAACAACATCTTAAAAACCCAATAACCATATTCCCATTTTTAATTTCACATTTATATAATTCATAAAAACAAATCAATAAATTTATTTACACATTTAACCATTATAATATAAATCCACATTTATACAATAAACATCATTTTCTTAAAAATATTTTAAACAATTTTCTTCAATTTTTCCTAATTATCAACTATTTCCCTTATAATTAATTTATTAACACCCTTTTT
>CATNWA010003373.1:0-20840 GCA_951230385.1 Staurois parvus | reverse complement strand
GCTTTTGTACAGAGAATGAACATACTGCTAGGAGCTGGAACAATAGAGGGCTCATGGGGGGAAGGGGAGGAGATATGCTCTCCACAGAGGGCTCATGGGAGGAAGGGGAGGAATGTGAATTCCACACTAGCCTTAGAGTGTCGTGTGATGATTCTAGGGCAACGGAGCTCCAATCACCCACATTTCAACAGAAGCTAACCCATTTGGATGGGCAGGAATCGTGTAGTTTAGCTGCAGTCGTGGTAAGCGAGATTCGCACAGCTTTATGGGGGATTTCTGCGCATCCAACTGCGAGTACTCACGGTAAGGAGAAATTTGTTTTAAAGCGAATTTCCAAGACAAGGTAAGGAAATGGAAGGGAGAAGGAAGGAAAGAAGAAAAGAGGATGGAAGGAATGTAAGGGAAAGTAGAAAGGAATAAAGGCAAAGGAAAGGAAGAGAAGGGAGGCAGGGAAGGAAGGGAAGATAATGAATGAAGGAAGGAAAGAAAAAAGGAAAGAAGGGGAGGGAAGGGAAGGGAAAAAGAAGAAAATAAAGGCATGGGCATTCCTATAAAAGAGAGTAGGGGAGGGTATGGGAGGGAGAAAAGGAGGAAGGAAGGAAGGAAGGAGTGAAGTAAGGAAGGAGGAAGGAATGGATGGAAGGGAAGGAATGAGGGAATGGATGAAGGAAGGGAGGGAGGAAAGAAAAAAGGAAAGGAAGGAAGGAAAGAAGGATGTAAAGATAGGCTAGGAAAGGGAGTAAGGGAGAAAAGGAAAGAAGAAGAAAAGGAAGGAAGGAAGGGAAGGGAATGGAGGGGAGTGAAGTAGGGAGGGGAAATAAGGAAAAGAAAGGTATGGAAGGAATGAAGGAGAGGAGCTGAGGGAAGGGGGAGGGAGGAAAGGAGGAAGGAAGAAAGGACGGAAGTAAGGAAGGAGGGAGGTAGGGAGGAAGAGAAAGAAAAAGAGAATGGAGGAAGGAAAGAGGGAAAGGAGGGATGGAAGGCAAGAAGGAAAAGGGGGAAGGGAGGAGAGATGGAAGGGAAAAGGAAGGGGGGAAGGGAGAGAAGAATGGAAGGAATGAAAGAAGGGATGAAGGAAAGAAGGAAGGAAGGAGAGGGGAGGAAGGAAGAATGGAAAGGAAAGGAAAGGAAAGGAAAGAAAAAGAAAAGGAAAGGAAAGGAAAGGGCAGGAAAAAAAAAAGGAAAGGAATGGAAAGGAGGGAAGAGATGAAGGCACAAAGGAAGGAAGGGGATGAAGAGCAGGAGGGTAGGAAGGAAGATAAGGAAGCGTAGGAAGGAAAGAAGGGAATTGGGAGGGAAGGGAAGAAGGGAATGCAGAAAGGAAAAAAGGGGAATAAATGAAGCAGGGGAAGAAGGAAATGAAAGAAAGAATAAAAGGGGAAAGGAAGGGAATAAAGGATGGAAAGAAAAAGGGAAGGGGAGGGAGGGATAGAAGAAAGGCAGGAAGGAAGGGAAGCAGGGAAAAGCAGGAAGGAAAAGGGAAAGAAAAAAAAAGGGTAGGGAAGAGAAGGGAGGAGAGAAGGGAAAAAGGAAGGAAAGGAAGGAAAGGAAGGAAAGGAAGGAAGGAAGGAAGGAAAGAAGAGAGGGGGAGGGGAGGGAAGAAGAAAAAAAGAAAAGAAAGTTGGGAAGGAAAGGAGGGGAGGAAAAAGGAAAGGAAGGAAGGAATGAGGGAGGGAAGCAAGAAAAAGGGTTAGGATGGAAGGGAAGGTAGGGATGAAGAAAGAATAGAAGGAAATGGAGATGGGGAGGGGTGAAGGAAGGAAAGAAGAGAGGAAGGATTGTAGGGAAAAGTGAAGGAAAGGAAGATGGAAGTTCAAAGGATGGAATGAAAGGAAATGAAGGGAATGAAAGGAAGGGGAGGGAGGAAGGAAGAAAGGAAAAGAAGAAGGAAGGAAAGAAAGGAAGGAGGGAAAAGGGAAGAAGGAAGAGAGAAGAAAGAAGGAAGGAAGGAAAAGGGAAGTGAAGGAGGGAAGGGAAGAAGGAAAGGAAGGAAGGAAGGAAGGAAAAGAGAGGAGGGAGAGAAGTAAGGAAGGAGGGAGGGAAAAAAAAGGAAGGAAGGAAAGGAAGGAAAGAAGGAAGAAAGGAAGGAGAAGAAGGAAAAAAGAAGGAGGGAGGAAAGGAAGGAAGGAAGGAAGGTAGGTGGAAAAGGATGGGAGAAAGAAAAGAAAAGAAAAGAAAGGAAGAAAGGAAGGAGGGGGGAAGGAAGGAGGAAGGGGGAGAGAAATGTATGGAAGGAAGAAAAAGGAAAAGAAGAGAAAGGAGAAAAGGAAAGAAAAGGAAAAAAAGGGAAAAAAAAAAAGAAATGTGAAATGAAAGGAAAGGAGGGAAGGAAAGAAGGAAAAGGAAAGAAAAAGGGAAGGAGAAACAGGAGGAAGGAAGGAAGAAAAAGGAAGAGGAAAAAAAGAAAGGAAAAGGAAAGGAAAGGAAGGGAATTGAGGAAGGGAAGGGAAGAAGGGAAAATGCAGAAAGGAAAGACTTGGAATAAAGAAGCAAGGGAAAGAAAGGAAAAAAGAAAAGATAAAAAAGGAAGGGAGAAAGAATAAGGAGATGAAAGAAGGAAAGGGAAAAGGAGGGAAAGGAGGATAGAGTGAGAAAAGGCAGGAGAAAAAAAAGGAGGGAGGGAAAGGGAAGGAAAAAAGGAAGGAGGAGGAAGGGAAAGAAAAAAAGGAAGGAAAGAAGGGAAGGAAGGAGGGAAGGAGGGAAAGGAAAGAAGGAAGGGAGGAGTAAGGAAGGAAGGGAAGAAAGGAAGGGAAAAGAAAGGGAGGGGATGGGAACCAGGAAGAAAGTTTGAAAGAAAAGGAGGGAAGGAAAAGGGAATGAAGGAAGAGGATGGAAGGAAGGAGGGAAGAAAAGAAGAGAAGAAAGAAGGAAATGGAGGAAGAAAGAGAGGAGGGGAAGGAAGAAGAAAGAAGAAAGGAAGGATTGTAGGATGAAGTGAAGGAAAGAGAAGAAAAGAAAGTTCAAAGGAAGGAAAGAAAGGAAAGGAAAGGAGAAGGAAGGAAGGAAGGAGAGGGAAGAAAAAAGGAAAGGATAGGATAGGAAGAAAGGAGGAAGGGAAGAAAAGGAAGAAAGAAAGGAAGAAAAAGAAGAAAAAGGAAGGAAGAGAAAAAAGAGAAGATAAGAAAAAAAAGAAGGAGGAAAGGAAGAGGGGAAGGGAAAGAAGAAAAAGGAAAAAGAAATAAAGGGAATGAAGGAGGGGAAGAGAGAAGAAAGGAGAGGATGGGAAAAGAAGGAAGGAAAGGAAGGAGAGGAAGGAAGAGAAGGAAGGAAGAAGGAAGAAGGAAGGAGGGAAGAAAAGAAGAGAAAGGAAGGGATGAAGGCAGAAAGAGAAGGGGATGGAAAGAGGAGGGAAGGAAGGAAGAAGAAAGGAAGGGTAGCAGGGAAAAAAAGGAAAGGAAAGAAGAGAAAAAAAGGAAGAAAAAAAAAAAGAAAAAGGCAGAAAGGAAAGAAGGGGAGAAAAAGGATGCAAAGGGAAGGTAGGAGAAAGGGAAGAAGGAAGGGAAGAGGAAGAAGAGGGAGGGAGGAAAGGAAGAAGGAAAGGAAAGAAGGAAGCAAGAAGAAAGAAGAATGAAAGAAAGAAAAGGGTAGGGAAGAGAAGAGGAAATGGGAGAGAGAGGGAGAAGGAAGGAAGGAAGAGAAAAAAGAAGAAAGGAAGGAAGGGAGGGAGGAAGGAAAGATGAGGAAAGAAAGAAGGAAGGAAAGGGAGTGGAGGGGAGGGGGGGAATTAAGGGAAAAGAAGGGAAAGAGGGAAAGAAGAATGAAGGAGAGAAGAAGGGGAGGAAAAAGAAGGGAGGAAAGGAAGAAGGAAGGAAGGAAAGAGAGGAAGGAAGGAAGGAGGGAGGGAAAAAAGAAGGAAGGAAGGGAAGGAAGGAAAGAAAGAAAAAGAAAAAAGAAAAGAAAAAGGAAGGAAGAAAAGAAGGAAAGAGAAGCAAGCAAGAAAGAGAAGGGAGGGAGAAGAAGGAAGGAAAGAAGGGAAGGGAAAGAAATGGGAGGAGGAAGAAAAGGAAGAAAGAGAAGGAAAGGAAAAAGGAAGGAACAGAAAAGAAGGAGAGAAGAAGAAGAGGAAGAAATGAGAGAAGGGAAGGAAGAAGGAAGAGAAAGGAAAAGGAAAAAGAAAGAAAAAAGAGAAAAAAGAAAAAAGGAAGGAAAAAAAAGGAAGAGGAAGGAAAAATGAAGAAAGAAGAAAAGAAGGTGAGAAATTGAAGCAAAGGAAGGGAGGAGAGAAAAGAGAGAAAGAAGGGAAGGAGGGAGGGAAGGAAGGGGGAAGAAAAAAGAAAAAAATAAGAAAGGGAAGGAAAGGGGATGGAAGGGAAGGAAGAGGAAGAGGGAGGAAAAGAAGAAAGAAAGGGAGGAAAAAAAGAAAGGAAAGAAGGAAGGAGAATTAAAGAAGAAGGGAGGAAGAGAGGGGGAAGGAAGGAAGGAAGGAGAAAGGGGAAAAGGAGAAAAAAAAAAGGAGAGGAAGGAAGAAGGGAGGGGAAAAGTGTAGGAAAGGGAATGAAAAAGGAAGGAAAAAAGAAAAATAGGAGGAAGGAAAGAAAGAAGTGAGAGGAAAAATAAGGAAAGGAAGCAAAGAAAATGGAAAGGGAAATAAGGAAGGAAGAAATGGAAGAAGGGGAAGAAAGGAGAGAAAAAAAAAGAAAAAAAGAAGAAAAGATAGGGAAGAAAAAGAAGAGAAGGATGGAAAGGAATGAGGATGGAAGGAAAGAAGGAGGAAGAAGAGGGGGAAGGAGAAATCAAGAAAGGAATGAATGGAAAGAAGGAAGGGTAGGAGTGAGACAGGAAGAGAAGGTAAGGAAGAAAAATAGGGAAAGAAAAAAAAAGGAAAGGAAAGGAAAAGGAAGAGAAGAAAAAAAGTAGGAGGATGAGAAGAAGGAAGGATAGGAAGAAGAAAGAAAGAAAGGAGTGGAAGGAAGGGGAGAAGAAAGGAAGAGGAAAGAAAAGGAAGAAAAAGGAGGGAAGAAAGGAAATGGGAGAAAGGAAAGAAAAGAGGGAGGAAGGAAGGAAAAAAAAAAAAGGAAGGAATGAAATGGAGGGAGTGAGGAAGGAAGGAGGGGAAAGAAGGAAAAAAGGAGAAGGGAAAGGGAATAGATAGAAGAGAGAAGGAAGAAAAGATGAGAAGGAAGAAAGTAAGTGTAGGAAAGAGGGAAAAATAATGAAGGAAGGATTAGGAAAAAGAGAAGAGAAGGAAGGGAAAGAAGGAAGGAAGTTAAAAAAAAAAAGAATGAAGAAACAGAGGAGAGGAAAGAAGGAAGAAAAGAAAACAAAAAAAAAGAAGAAGGAAGGAAGGAGGAAGGAAGGAAAGGGAAAGGAGGGAGGAAAAAGAAGGGGAAAGAAGGAAGGAGGGAAAGAAGGAGGGGAAGGAAAAAGAAGAGAGGGAGGGATAGATTGAAGGATGGGAGAGAAGGAAGGAAAGAAGGGCAAGAGGGAATAAGGATGGAAATAATTAAGAATGGAAAGAAGAAAGGAGAGGATGTGAGAGAAGGATAAAGAAGGATGAAGAAAAAAAAGGAAGGAGAGGAAATGAAGGAAGGAAGAAAAAGGGGATGAAAGAAAGGAGGAAAGAGAGAAAGAAGGAAAAAGAGAAGAAGAAAGGAATTAAAAAATTTAAGGGGAAAGTAGAAAGGAATGAAGGCAAGGGAAAGGAAGGGAAGAGAAGGGAGGCATGGAAGGAAAAGAAAATAGAAGAATGGAAGGAAATACAAAAGGAAGGGAGGGGAGAGGAGGGAAGGAAGGGAAAGGGAGGAGAAGGAAAAGAAAGAAAGAATGGAAGGAAGAAGGAAGGGAAGGGATGGGAGGGAGGAAAAGAAGAGAGAAGGAAGGAGTGAAGTAAGGAAGGAGGGAAGGAAGAAGGAAGAGGAAAGGATGGAAGGGAAGGAAGAGGGAAGGGATGAAGAAGAAAGAGAGGGAGGAGAAAAAAGGAAAACAAAGGAAGGAAGGAAGGAAAGAGGAGGATAGGATAGAAAAGGGAGTAAGGGAGAAAAAAAAAAGAGAAGAAGAAAAGGAAGGGAAGGAAGGAAGGAAAAAAAAAAGTAAGAAGGAAAAGAAAGAAAGGGGAGGAAGAAGGGATGGGAAAGAAGGAAGAAAGAAAGGTAAAAAAGGAAAAGAGGAGAGAGGAAAAAGAAAAGAGGGGAAAAGAAGGAAAGGAGGAAAAAAGGAAGAAGGGAAGAAGAAGGCCGTTTTGCAGAAAGAGAAGATTTTGGGTGGGGACAAAGAAAAGGGATAGATCAGTGGAGAGAAGGAAGAAGATGGAGAGGTAAATCCAGAATAATCAATGCTACACCTGGCCGTCTGAAGTCTTTCTTCACAGCTATGAATCTGAAGTTATGCATGTCGTTTTTGATGAAGCAGAAAACTTTTGCTGAGCAGCTGCAGGAGAAAGCCTTCTTCCAGAAAATAGTCACACCTTGTTTTTCTCAGCCACTCTTCCCAAGATGCTGCTAGAATTTGCCCGTGCAGGTATTACTGAACCTTTGCTAATACGTCTAAATGTTGATACAAAGCTGAGTGATCAGTTAAAGCTGGCATTTTTTCAAGTGAGAAAGAAGAAGATAAACCTGCTGTGCTTCTACATCTATTGCACTGCATTGTGAACCCTCAGGCAAAAACGGTCATTTTTGTGGCCACCAAAACACTATGCAGCTGAAAGAAATGCTGGATATGTAGTAGCTCATGATGAAAGAAGGATATGATCCTGTATATGATCTTCCTCTTTCAAGGAAGACTCTTGAATCTGGCAGGTGACCCACAGTTTCATATCAAGAAGCGGATGATGCTCTAGGACGAGTCCCACAAAGTTTGATGGATGATGAACATGCTCTGAAAATCACAGATCATGAGAGGTCTTTAGAACTGCAGAACCTGCAAGGAAGAATCTCTGAGAATGCTTACAAACAGTACAGCAAATTCAGACTAGCCCCAGCCTCTCTCCTGAGTCTGTGAAACGTATCAAAGAGGCCAATTACAATAAGTTGGGAGGCGTCCCTTGTTTTGGTCTCGCCTTGCTGAGGATGAAATTCCACACTGAGCAGAAGCACCAAACAGCAGATTGTCAAGCAGAGAAAATCACAAAAGAAGCAAAAAGTTAGTAAGCGAAGCGGTGGAATGAAACTGAAAAAATAAAACAAAAGCAGAGAGTGCAGAAAATGAGGAAAACTGCCTTTGGCAGAGGAAAGAGTAATGGTTTTCTAAAAAGGAAAGCGGATGGTGCTCTAAATGAATGAAAAAGAACAGATCTTGACACTCCAAAATAGAAAGGATAACTTCCTTCTTTCCCTTCCCTCCCTCACTTCCATCTCTTCCTTCTTACCTTCTCTCCTCTTCCTTCCCTTTCTTCCTTTTTTCTTTTCTCTCTTTCTTTCCTTCCTCCCTTTTCTTTTTTCCTTCCTTCTCCTAAAAAAGAAGAATTCTTCCTTCCTTCTCTTCCTCTCCCTTCTCACCCTTCCTTCCCTTCCCTTCCCTTCCTTCCCTCCTTTCATTTCGTCCTTCCTGACCTTCTTTTCTTCCTTTCCTTCACTTCCTCCTTTCTTTCCTTTCTTCCCCCCTTCTTTCCTTTCCTTCCCCCCCCCCTCCACATCTCCATTTCCTTCTAGGGAATATCCTTCATCCCATCCTTCCCTTACATTTTACCCTTCCATCCATCCCCCCTTCTTCCCTCCCTCATTCCTTCCTTCCTTTACTTTCCTCCCCTCCTTTCTTTCCCTTTTTCTATACTTTCTTGCCTGCTTCCCACCCCCTCCCCTCTTTTTTTCCTTCCTTTATTCCCTTCCTTCCTTCCCTTTTCCTTTCCCCTTCTTCCTTCCTTCCTTCCTTTCCTTCCTGAAGATTCCTTCCTTCCTTCCTTTCCTTCCTTCCCTTCCTTCCTTCCTTCCTTCCCTTCCTTCCTTCCTTCCCTCCCTCCTTCCTTCCTTCCTTCTTCCTGCGTTCCCTGCCTTCCTTCTTTCCTTTCTTTCTTCCTCCCTTCTTCCCTTACCTCCCTTCTTTCCCCTCCTCCCCTTTCCTTTCCTTCCATCCTTATTAGCCCTCCCCTTCCTTTTTTCTTTTTTTCTTTTCTTCCTTCCTTCCCTCCCTCCTCCCTTCCTTCCTTCTTCCCCTTCTCCTCCCTTCCCTTTGCTTCAATTTCTCACCTTCTTTTCTTTCTGCATTCCTTTCTTCTTCCCTTCCCTTCCGTTCCTTCCTTTTCCATTCTTCTTTCTCTTCATTTCTTTTTTCCTTTTTCTTTCCTTTCTCTTCCTTCCTTCCTTCCCTTCCATACATTTCTATCCTCCTTCTCTCCTTCCTTACCCATTCCTTTCTTCTTTCCTTTCTTCCTCTTCTTCCTACCATCCTTCCCATTTCTTCCCTTCCCCTCTTTCCTTCCTTCTTTCCCTCCCTTCCTTTACTTGCTTGCTTCCCCTTCCTTCTTTCTTCCTTCTTTCTTCCTTCCTTCCATTCTCTTTCCTTTCTTCTTTCTTTCTTTCTCTTTCCTTCCTTCCTTCCTTCCTTCCCTTCAATTCCCTCCCTCCTTCCTTTTTCCCGCTTTCCCTCCTTCCTTCCTTCTTCTCCCCCTTCTATTCCCTCCCCCTCCTCTCCTTCATTCATTCCCTACTTCCCTTCTTTCCCTTCCCCTTCTTCACTCCCCCCTCCCTCCCTTCCTTCCCTTCCTTCCTTCCTTCCTTCCTTCCTTCTCTTCCTTTTCTTTCTTCCTTCTTTTCCTCCATCCCTCCTTCCTTTCTTACTTTCTAAGAAATCCTTCCTTCCCCTCTTCCTTCCTTCCTTTCTTTCCTTTCCCTCTCTTCCCCTTCCTTCCCTACCCTTTTGGAAAAGAGTTCTCTTTCTTCCTTCCTTCCTTTCCTTTCCTGCTTTCCTCCTCCCTCCCTCTTCCCTTCTTCCTTAATCCCTTCTCTCTACCTTCCTTTGCATCCATTTCTTCCTTCTTTCCTTTCTGTTTCTTTCCCTTACCTCCCTCCTTCCCATCCTTCCTTTTTTCCCTTCCCCTTCCTTTCCTTCTTTCTTCCTTCCTTCCTTCCCTTCCTTCCTCCCTTCCTTCTCCATCCTCCTCCTTTCTTTTCCTCCCTTCCTTTCTCTTCTTTTCTTTTTTTTCTTTCCTTTCCTTTATCTTCCCCTTTCCTTTTCCCTCTCCTTTCCCTTTCCTTTCCTTTCCTTTTCCTTCCTTCCCTCCTTCCTTCCTTCAATACTTTCTATCCTTCCTTCCTTTTTTTTCCATTCTTCTTCCTCCTTTTTCCCTTCCTTTCTTTCCTTTCCTTCCCTCCATACATTTCTATCCTCCTTCCCTACTTCCTTTTTCTCTCTTTTCTTCCTCTTCTTTCTCTCATCATTCCCTTTCTTCACTCTCTCTCCTTACTTGCTTTCTTGCTTCCTTTCTTCCTCCTTCATCCTTCCTTCAAAAATTCCCTTCCCCTTTCTTCCTTCCTTCTTCCTTCACTTTTCTTTCTTTCTTTCCTCTCCTCCCATTTCTTCCTTCATCTCTTCCCTTCTTCCTTTTTCCTTTCTTTTCTCCATTCACTCCTTTCCTTCTTCCCTAATCTCCTTCCTTCTCCCTCTTTATTTCCTTTCCTCCCTTCATCCTTTTCCTATTCTATCTTTCCTTCCTTCTCTTCCTTTTATTCATTTCATCCTTAACTTCTCTCCCCATCCTTCCCTCCTTCTTTTTCTTTCTATTCCTTCCTTCCATCCTACCCTTTTCTTCCTCCATTCTTTTCCTTCCTTCAGCCCCTTTCTTTTTTCCATCTCAATTTCCTTCAATTCTTTCTTCATCCCTTCCCTTCTTTTTTTTTCTTCCATCTTTCTTTCCCCTTTTCTTCCTTATTCCCTTCTTCATTTTTTCCTTTCCTTCTTTTCTTCCATTCTTTTCTTTCCTTCCTTTTTACTTTTTCCTAATTTTCTTCCTTTCTTCCTTCTTTCCTTTTTTCTTTTCTTTCTTTTTTTTCCTTTATATCTTCCCTTCCTTTTTTCCTTCTTTCTTTCCTTCATTCCTTTTTCCTTCTTTTCCCTTCTTCTTCCTTTTCCTTTTTCCTTTTTTTTATCTCTTTTCTACTTTTCTTCCTTTTCTGTAAAGGAAGGAAAGGAAGGGGAAAAAAAAGGAAGGAAGGGAAGGAAGAAGGGAGTGGAGGGGAGAAGAAGGAGAGAAGGGGAGGGAATGGAGGGGAGGGAAAAAAGGGGAAGGAAGGAAGGGAGGAAGGAAGGAAAGAATTAAGGAAGGAAGGGGAGGAATGAAGGAAGGAGGAAGGAAAAAAAAAAAAGGAAGCAAGTAAGGGAAGGAAAGAAGGAAGGAAAAAGGAGAAGGAAAGAAAATCTTTCTTCTTTTATTCTCTTCTTCTTCCTCTCTTTTTTTCAAAGATGGGGAGGGAAGCAGGCATTAAAGTTTTTTTTTCTTCTTTCTTAAGGAGGGGAGGAAAAAGGAATTCTCTTCTGGAGGGAGGGAAGAAGGATTTCTTTTTCCTAAGGATGGAAGGGAAGGGAGGAAAGAATAGAAGGAAATGGAATTGGGACTTTCTTTCCTTTTTCTTTTCTTCTCTCTTTTCTTGTAGGGATGAAAGTGAAGGAAAGGAAGAAAAGAAGGTCAGGAAGGACGGAATGAAAGGAAAGGAGGAAAAAAGAATCGATAGAAAAGGATAGGAAAGGGAGGAAGGGAGAAAAAAGAAAGAAGCAAGAAAGAAGGAGAGAAGGTAAAGAAGGAAGGAAGGGAGGGAAGTGAAGGAGGGAAGGGAAAGAAAAAAGGAAAGGATGGAGGGAAGAGAGGAAGGAAGAATGGGAGGGAAGGAATGGAAGAAAGAAGAAGGATAGAAAGAACATAAAGGAAGGAGGAAGAAATGTAGGGAGGGAAGGAAGGAAGATTTCCCTAGAAGTTCTTTTTAGGAAAGGAATGGAAAGGACGGAAAATGGAAATTAGGAAAGAAAGGAAGGAAATAAGCAAGGAAAGGAAGGAAGGAAAGGAAGGAAGGGGGGAAAAATCTTTTTTCCTTGTAAAAAGAAAGAAAGGAAGGGGATGTAGGGAAGGAAGGAGGAAAAGAAGGAAGGAATTCTAAGGGAAAGTAGAAAGGAATGAAGGAAAGGAAGAAAAGGGAGGCAGGGAAGGAAGGAAAGATAATGATATGAAGGAATGGAGGAAAGAAGGAAAAAAGGAATTCTTTCTTTTCTTTTATCCTTTCTGTAGGAAGGGAGGGAAGGAGAGTAGTGAAGAAGGCAAGGGAAAAAAAGGCTGGAAGGAATGAAGGAGGGGAGGGAAGGGTGGGAGAAAAGGAGGAAAGAAGGAAGGAAGGAAGGAAGGTGATGGAGGGAAAGAAAGCGATTCCTTCTTCTTTTCCTTCTCAAGGAAGGAAAGAATTTCTTTTCTTCTCATTTTTCTTTTCCATGCAGAAAGAAAAGAAGGGGAGAAACTTTCTCCAAAGGAAAGGGAGGAGAAGGCGAAAAAAAGAAAGAAAGGGAGGGAGGGAGGAAAAGAAAGGAAAGGATGGAAAGGATTGAAGAAGGAGGAAATTTTGAATAAGAAGGAAAGGCAGAAAGGAGAGGAAGAGGAAGGAAAGAAGGATTTACTTCTTGGAAAAGAAGTGTAGCAACTTTTCTTGTGGGGGTTTAAAGTCTAGCTTTCTTTTAAAAAGACTTTTAAAGTAATTTATTGCACAGCCAGTAAGTCTAAGCTTGGAAGTTCAAGATCTGTTTGTCATCATTTTATGGACCATCCGCTTTCCTTTTTTAAAACCATTACTCTTTCCTCAGCCAAAGCAGTTTTCCTCATTTTCTGCCCTCTCTGCTTTGTTTTTTTTTTTCAGCTGTTTCATTCCACCGCTTTGTACGCATCAGAAGCGTCATTCTGATGAAATCTTCTCTGCTTGACAATCTGCTTTTTTTTGCGCTTCTCAGATAGGAAATTCTTCCCCAGCAAGGCGAGACCAGAACAAGGGAAGTTCTCCCAACTGATTGTAATTGGCCTCAAAATACAACGAGCTGGGGCTAGTCTGAATTTCTGTGATGCTGTTTGTAAAGCTTTCTCAGAGATGCGGTGCAGGTTATGCAATTCTAAAGACCGCTCATAATCTCTTTCAGCAGATCATCTTCATCATCCATTTTCCTTTGTGGGACTCGTCCTAGAACATCATCCGCTTCTTGATCTGATACTGGGGGTCACCTTTCAGATTCAAGGTTCTTTCTAGAAAAGGTGGAGATGTGGTGTATGAACAAATAAGGTGTGTCATCATGAGCACCATATCCAGCATCTCTTTCAGCATGCATCTGTTTGGTGGTAACAAAGATGACCGTTTGTGTCTGAGGCTTCACAATGAGCACAAAAGATGTGGAAGCACAGCAGGTTCTTTCCTCACATGAAAAAATGCTAGATATAAATAATCACTTTGTATAAACATCCAGACGGACTAGCACAGGTGTTCTTCAGTAAGACCTGCACAGGCAAATTCTAGCAGCATCTTGGGAAGAGTAGCCACTCTTCCAAAGAAAAACAAGAGAAAAGAGAAGCAAGAGAAAAACAAGGTTTGGCGATTTTCTGGAAGACGGTCAAGGATCTCCTGCAGCTGTTCAGCAAACGTCTTTCTGCTTCATGAAAAACGACATATTCCTCACTGCGTAACTTCAGTTTCATGGACGTGCAATAGACGGCCAGTTTTAGCAATGATTGCAACAGGATTTTCATGTAGTGCAAGCAATCTGATCTTCCATCTTGTCCCCACCCAAAATAAAAGCAGTCTGAAAACCAGTAAATTTTCCACCCTTAAGCTCTTTCAGTAGTAAAATAAAAGAATTTTAGCCCATGTTCCCAAAACACCATCAATCACTGTCACTGGTTAAAATAATAATACATCCGATCTGCAATCATTGCACAGCAAGTAATTTTTTTCTGTTCTAAATAAGCCATGTCATTTTCTAGACATGTAAAGATCTTTTCTTTTTCCTCTTTCCTTTCTTAAATCTCTTTCCTCTGCCAAAATAAGTTTTTCCTCATTTCCTGCACTCTATGCTTTGTTTTATTTTTCAGCTTTTTCATTTTCACCGCTTTGTAAGAAATGCTACTTCTGCTGTAATCTTCTTTACTTAAGAATCTGCTGTTTGGTGCTCTGCTCAGAGCTTAATTTCATCCCAAGCAAGGCGAGACCAGAACAAGGGATGTACTCCCAACTGATTTTTAATGGCCTCTTTGACATGTTTCATACACTCTTGAGCTGGGGCTGTGTGTAGTGCTTGTAAGCATTCTGAGTTATTATGCAGGTTCTGCAGTTCTAAAGACCGCTCATTGATCTGTGATCATCAGAGCATCTTCATTATCTTTCAAACTTTGTGGGACTCGTCCTAGAGCATCATCCGCTTCTTGATCTGAAACTGTGGGTCACCTGCACCTTGCCAGTTTCAAGGGTCTTCCTGGAAAGGAGGTGGAGATCATATACATAAGGTGTTTCATCATGAGCTACTACATATCCAGCATCTCTTTCAACTGCATGGTGTTTGGTGGGTCAAAGATGACAGTTTGTGCCTGAGGCTTCACAATGCAGAGCAATAGATGTAGAAGCACAGCAGGTTTATCTTCTGCCTCACTTGAAAAGATGCCAGCTTTAACTGATCACTCAGCTTTGTATCAAGATCCAGACGGATTAGCACAGGTCCAGTAAGATCTGCACGGACAAATTTTAGCTGCATCTTAGGAAGAGTGGCTGAGAAAAAACTTTCCTCTTTTTCGATTTTCTTCTTTTGATGGGCAAGAATCTCCTGCAGCTGCTAAGCTAAAGTCTGTCTGCTTTCAAAAAAAACATTCCCCCCTTCCCCACTTCCCATCTTAAGAGTAGGACAATGATTGTATCAGGACGGTAGTATGCAAGGAAGGTGATCTTCCGAGCACACTGCGTGTAGTTTCAGATTCAGCCTTTCTATTCACGGCTTCTTGAATGTACGGCCAGAACTCCCTTTTCCTTCCTTCCTTCCTTCCTTCCTTCCCTCCTTCCTTCTTTCTTTTCTCCTTCCTTCCTTTCCTTTCTTCCTTCTTTCCTTTCCTCTTTCCTCCCTTTTCTTCCTTCTATCCTTCCTTCTCCTTCCCTTCCTTTCTTTCTTCCCTCCCTCCCCGTTCCTTGCTTCCCTTCTATTGATTCTTTCCATCCTCACCTTCCCTCTTTTTTTTTCTTTTTTTTCCATCCTTCCATCCCAAATCCTCCCTCCGTTCCTTCCTTCACCCCCTCCCCTTCCCTTCATTTCATTCTATTCTTTTTTTCTTTCATCCCTTCCATTCTTTTCTTCCATTCCATCCTTTCCCTTCCTTTCTTTTTTTTCCCTCTCCCTCTCATTCTTTACTTTCCTACTTTCCTTGCTTATCTTCCTACTTCCCTCCCGTCCTTCCTTTCCTCTTTCTTGTCCCTCCTCCCTTCCTTCCTTTAGTTCCTTTTCCTTTCCTTCCTCTTTCCCTTCCTTCTTCATTTTTCTTTTCTATTCTCCTTACTTCCTTCCTTCCATTCATTTCTTCCACCTTCCTTCCTTCCCTCCCTCTATTCTTCTTCTTCTTCCTTCATCCTTCTTCCCTTTTTTCTTCCCTCCCTCCCCCCCCTTTTTTCTTCTTCCTTGCTTCCTTTCCTTCTTCCTCCTCTTCCTTCTTTTCTTCCTTTCTTCTTTTTTTTCCTTCCTTCCTTCCATCCTTCCTTCCTTCCTTCCTTCTTCTTTCTTCTTCCCTCCTTCCTTCCTCTCCTTTCTTAATTCCCTCCCTTCCTTCCTCCTTTCCTCCCTCCATTCACTCCCCTCCACTCCTTTACATCTTCCCTTCTTTCTTTCTCCTTCCATTCCCTCCTTCTTTCCTTTCCTCCCTTCCTCCTTTTCCTATTCTTCCTCCTTCCTTCCTTCCTTCCTTTCCCTTCCATCCTGAACTTCTCTTCCCTATCCCTCCCTTTTTTTCTTCCTTCCTTTCTTCTTCAATCCCTACCCTCCTCCTCCATTCTTTTCTTCCTTCACCCCCCTCCCCATTTCCATTTCCTTCCATTCTTTTCATCCATTCCCTTCTTATCTCAATTCCATCCTTTTCCTTCCTTCCTTCCTTCCTTCCTTCCTTCCTTCCTTCCTTCCTTCCTTCCTTCCTTCTTTTTTTCCTTCTTTCCTTTTTTCTTCTTCCTTCCTTCATTCTTTTTTTATTCCTTCCTTTCTTCTTACTTTTTCTCTCTTCCTTCCCTTTTTCTTTCTTTTTTCCTTTCTTTCCTTTCTCCTTTTTTCTTCCATTCTTCCCTTTTTCCCTCCCTCCACATCCCTTTTTTCTTTCAACTTTCCCCTCTTTCCTCTTCCTTCCCTCCCTTCCTTACTTGCTTCCTTCCTCTTTCCTCCCTTTCTTTCCTTCTTTCTTCTTTTCCTTCCTTTTCCTTCCTTCCTTTCTTCCTTCCCTTCCTTCTCTTCCCTCTTTCCCTCCTACCTTTCTCCTTTCCTCCCTCCATTCCCTCCCTACTTCCCTGTCCCTCCTTCACTCCTCTCCACTCCCTTCCTTCCCTTCCTTTTTTTTTCTTCCCTCCCTCCCATTCCTTCCTTCCCTTCCTTTCATTTTTTCCATCCTGACCTTCCCTCCCCTTCCTTTTCCTCCTTCTTTTTCTTCCTTTCCTTCTTTCGATCTTATTCCCCCTCCTTTCCAGCCTTCACCTCCTTCCTTTTCTCCATTTTCTTCTATTCTTTCTTCATCCCTTCCCTTCTTATCTCCATTCCAGCCTTTCCCTTTCCTTTCTTTCTTCCCTTCCTTCCTTCATTTTTCCTCCCATCCTTTCATTCCTTCCTTGCTTTCCTTCCCACTTCTTTCCCCTCCTTTCCCCTCTTTTCCTCCTTTTTCCCTCCATCCCTTCCTTCCTCCTTTCCATTCCTTCCACCTTTCCCTTTTTCTTTCTTTTTTTTCCTTTCCTTTATCTCCCAATTTACTTTCCTTCTTCTTTCCCTTTTTTTTCCCTTTCCTTCCTTTTCTTTTCATTCTTCCTCCTTCCCTTCCTTCCTTTCTTTCCTTCCTTTCCTACATACATTTCTTCTATGCTCCTTTCCTACTTCCTCCCTCTTTTCTTCCTCTTCTTCCTCTCATCATTCCCTTTCTTCCCTCTTCCCTTACTTGCTTTCTTGCTTCCTTTCCTTCCTTCTTAATCCTTCCTTCTTTCATTAATCCCCTTCCTTCCTTTCTTCCTTCCTTCTTCCCTCCTTCCTTTTTTCCTTAATTTCTTCCTTCCTTCTCCTTTCTTTCTTCTTTTCCTTTTCCCATCCTTTTTCCTTTACTCCCCTCCATTCGCTCCTTTCCTTCCTTCCCCTTCTTTCCTTTCCTCCTTTCATCCTTTTCCTATTTCTATCTTTCCTTCCCTTTCCTACCTTTTATTTTCTTCCATCCTTTTTCCTTTCTCTCCCCATCCTTCCCTCCTTCTTTTATTTCTATCCTTCACTTCCATCCCTATCCTTCTTCCACCATTCTTTCCTTTTCCTTCCTTCACCCCCTCCCAATCTCAATTTTCCTTCAATTCTTTCTTTCTTCTTCTCTTCCCTTCTTTTCCTTCTTCCATCCTTTCCCTTCCTTAATTCCCTCCCTTTTTCTTCTTTCCTTCATTTCTTTCAACTCCTTTCCTAAATTCCTTCCTTTATTTCTTCCCTTCCTTCCCTCCCTTCCTTCCTTCTTTATTTCCTTCATTCCTTCCTTCTTTTCTTACTTCCTTCCTTCCTTCCTTCCTTCCCTGGAAGAAAGAAAGGAAGGAAGGAAGGAGAGAAGGGGATTAGGAAGGAAGGAAGGTGAGAGAGGTAAGAAAGGGAACGATGAGAGGAAGAAGAGGAAGAAAAGAGGGAAAAGGAAGTAGGGAAGGAAGGGAAGAAATAGGGAACGAAGGAAGGAAGGAAGGTAGGAATGGAGGGAGGGAAAGGAGGGGAGGGAAGCCTGAAGGAAAGCAGGGAAGGAAGAAAGGAAAGGAAGAAAAGGGATGGGAGGAAGAGAAAGAAGAAGGCAGGAAGAAAAAGAAAGAAGAAAAGAAGGAAAGTAAAAAAGAGGGAAGGAGGAGGAAGGGAATAGTAAAGGAAGTAAGAAGCTAATGAAGGAAGGAAAAAAAAAGTAGGAAGTAAAGAAATTTCTTTCCTTTCCTTCTTCTCAGGAAGGGGTGGGGCGGAAGGGAAGGAAAGAGGAAGGAAGGAAAGAAGAAAGGAAGGGGAAAGGCTGGAATGGAGATAAGAAGGGAAGGGATGAAAAAAGAATGGAAGGAAATGGAGAAGTGGAGGGGGGTGAAGGAAGGAAATGAGGCAGGTATTAAATGGAAGGGAAAAGGAAAGGAAGAAAAGAAGGAGGGAGGGAAGGCCAGGATGGAAAGAATTCTTTAGGAAGAGAAGGAAGGAAAGGGAGGGAGGAAGAAGAAGGAAGGGAAGGGGAAGGAAGGAGGAAGGGGGGGGGGGGAAGGGAAGGGAAGA
Organism: Staurois parvus; assembly: GCA_951230385.1. NCBI lineage: Eukaryota > Metazoa > Chordata > Amphibia > Anura > Ranidae > Staurois > Staurois parvus. The sequence goes on along the minus strand of CATNWA010003373.1, from coordinate 3,461 downwards.
AGGGAATTTTTTAGAAAGGAAAAAAGGGGAGAAATTGAAGCAAAGGAAAAAGGAATGAAGGGGAAGAAAAGGATGGAAGGGAGAGGGAAGGAAGGAAAGGAAAGAAAGAATAAAAAAAGGGAGGGGAATAAGAGATGGAGGAAGGGAAGGGGAGGGAGGGATGGATAGAAGGAAGGAAGGAAGCAAGAAAGGAAAGAAAGAAGGCAGGGAACGCAGGAAGGAAAGAAGGAAGGAAAAAAAAGGAAAGAAAGGGTAGGGATAAGAAGGGAAGGTTAGGGTAGGATAAGAGAGGAATTCTTTTCCGAAAGGAAGCAAGAAAGGGAAAGAAGGAAGGAAGAAGAGGAATTAAAAAGGAAAGAAAGAAGGAAGGAAGGAAGGGAACAGAAGGAAGGGAAAGATCAAGGAAGGAAAAAGAGGGGAGGGGAGGGAAGCAGGCAAGAAAGTAGGGAAGAAAATCAGAGGAGGAAAGGAAGGAATGAGGCAGGGAAGAAGGATGGAAGGTAATGGAAGGGCTGAAGGAAGAATAGCAGGGAAGATGGAGATTCTCCCTTTTTCTTTTCCCCCCTTTTTCCTTCGGATGGAAGTGAAGGAAAGGAACAAAAGGTCAGGAAGAACTAAATGAACGGAAGGAAAATGAATGAAGAAGAAGGGGAGGGAGGGAATTAAGAAAGACAAGATAGGATAGGATGAAATAGGATTTGAAAGGGAGGAAGGGAGAAAAGCAAAGAAGGAAGAAAGCGAAGGTTCCTCTATTCTTCTCTTTACAGGAAAGGAGGAAGGAAGGAAGGATTGAAGTAAGGAAGGAGGGGGGAAAGAATTCCTTCTCCTTTTTTTGTAGTTAGGGAAGGAAGGAAGGGAAGGGAGTGGAAGTGTAGGAAAGGGAATTTCTAGGAATTAAGGAAGAAAGGGAGATAGGAAAGGAAGAAAGAATTCTTTTCTCTCCTTCTCTTCTTTCTTTTCTGGAAGGAAAGAAGGAAAAAAGGAAGGAAGGAAGGAAGGAAAGGAAAGGAAAGGAAGAAGAAAAAAGAAAAGGGGGAAGGAAAGGAAGAGGGAAGGAAGATTTCTTTTTCTCTTTTTTTCTTTTTTGGAGGGAAATAAGAAGGAAAAATGGTTTCTTTTTTTCTTCCCTTTCCCTCTTCTTTTTCCTTTCTTCCCCTTCTTTAGGAAGAAAATAAAGGAAATTCTTTTTTCCTTCCTGGAATGGAGTGAATGGAGGAAGGAAGGATGAAAGTCCCTTCCATTTGAAGGAGGGGGGCAGAAAGAAGGAAAAAATCCCTCTTCTTTCCCTTCCTTCCTCCTTTCCTCCCTCCCTTCCTACTCTTCTTCGCTTTCTTCCTTCTTTTCTTTTCTCCCTTCCTCCCTTTCTTATCCTATCCTTCTTTTATCTTTCTCTTTCCTTTTTCACTTCTTCCTTCTTCCCTTCCTCCCTTTATTTTTCTTTCCCTTCCTTTTCCCCTTCCGTTCCTTCTTCCTGACCTTTTCTTCCTTTCCTTCACTTCCATCCCTACCCCTTCTTCCTTCTTTCCTTTCTCCCCCCCCTTCTCTCCATTTCCTTTTTGATTCTTCCTTTCATCTTCCTTTCCATTCCCTTCCATCCTTCTTCCCTGTCATTCCTTCCTTTCCTTCCTTTCCTTTCCTCCTCTCATTTCTTCCATACTTTCTTCTTCTGCTTCCCTCCCCTCCCCTCCCTTTTCCCTTCTTTTTTTTTTCCTTCCCTCTCCTTCCCTAACTTACTTATCCTTCTTTCCTTTATTCTCTTCTTTCCTTTCCTTCACTCTTTCCTTCCTTTCTTCCCTTCCCCTCTATTCCCTACCCTAACTTCTCTTCTCTTCCCTTTTTTTTTTCTTTTTGTTTCCTTCCTTCTTTCCTTCCTGTGTTCCCTGCCTTCTTTCTTTCCTTTCTTGCTTCCTCCCTTTTTTTTTATTTCCTTCCATCCTCCCTCCCCTTTAAATTTTCTTCTTTTCCATCTCTTATTCCCCTCCCTTTTTTTCTTTTCTTTCATTCCTTCCTTCCCTCTCCCCTCCTTCTTCCATCCTTCTTGCCCTTCTCCTCCCTTCCCTTTGCTTCAATTTCTCCCTTCTTTCCTTTCTGCATTCCCTTCTTCTCTTCCCTCCCCTTCCCTTCTTTTCTTTTTTTCCTTCCTTTGACCCTTCCTTATCTTCCTTCCTTTCCATTTTTTCTCTCCATCCCGTTCCTTCCTTTGTACCTTCATCCCTTCCCTCCTTTTCCTTTCCATTCTTCTTTCTTTCCTTTATTTTTCTTCTTTTCCTTTGCTTTTCCTTTCTTTTCCTTCCTTCCTTCCTTCCATACATTTCTATCCTCCTTCCCTCCTTCCTTCCCCATCCTTTCTTCTTTCCTCTTCTTCCTCCCAATTTTTTCCCTCCTTCCCTCTCTCCACTTCCCTTTTTTCTTCCCTTCCCTCTCTTTCCTTCCTTTTTTCTACCTCCCCCCTTCCGTTCTTTTCTTCCTTGCTTCCTTTCTTCCTCCTTCCTTCCTTCCTTCCAATTTCTTCCTTCCTTCTTTCTTTCCTTCCTTCCTTCTTTCCTTCCCTCCCACCAATTCCCTCCCTCCTTTTTTCCTCCTTTCCTCCCTCCATTCCCTCCCCTCCCCTCCTCTCCTTCATTCATTCCCTACTTCCCTTCTTTCCCTCCTTCACTCCTCCACCTTTCTCCCTTCCTTCCTTCCCTTCCTTCTTTCTTACCTCCCTTTCCTTCCTTCTCTTCCTTTTCCTTTCTTTCATCCTGACCATCCCTCCCCTTCCTTCAGTCGACGGGGAAGATTTCTTCCTTTCCTTTCCTTCCCTCCCTCATTCCTTCCTTCATTTCCTCCTATCCCTTCCTTCCTTCCTTTCTTCTTTCCTTCCTTCCTCTTTCCTTCCCTTCTGCCCCACCCCTTCCTGGATTTCCTCCCCTTCCTTCATTTCTTTCCTTTATACCTTTTTCTCCTTCCTTTTCATTTCTTCACTTCTTACTATTCCTTCTTCCTACTTCCCTCTTTTTACTTTCCTTTTTTTTTTTTTTCTTTTTCTTTTTTTTCCCTGCCTTCCTCCTTCCCTTCCTCCCAAGCCTTTTCTTCCTTTCCTTTCTTCCTTCCCTTCAGGCTTCACTCTCCTCCTTTCCCTCCCTCCATTCCTACCTTCCTACCTTCTTTCCTTCATTCCCTCTTTCTTTCCTTCTTTTCCTTACTTCCCCTTTTCCCTCTTTTCTTTCCTTTCTTCCTCTCATCGTTCACTTTCTTCCCTGTCTCACCTTCCTTTCCTTCTCCCCTTCTCTCCTTCCTTCCCTTCCTTTCTTTCTTCCCCTCCTGGAGGGGAAGGAAGGAAGGAAGGGAAGAAAAGAAGGAAGGTGAAAAAAGAAGGAAGGAAGGGAGGAAGGAAGGGGAAGAAATAAGGAAGGTAGTTAGGAAAGGAGTGGAGGAATGAAGCGAGAAGAATTGAGGGAAAGGGAACTTTAAGGAAGGGA
>CATNWA010003372.1:0-19810 GCA_951230385.1 Staurois parvus | reverse complement strand
CGCGGCCCCCCCATTGCTGTGTCCCCGTCACACTCTGTCATGTCCCATTTTTCAGGTCTCCTCCACTGCTGTGGGTTCCTTTTGTCAAGAGTCTGGCAGATTAGGGGCGTCTCCCATTGCTGCTGCCGGGCCCCCTAATTTTCCATGGGCCCCGTACCGCCTCCCATGCTGCGCCAGGCCCACAAAGTGTCTCATGGGTCCCTGTACGACCTCACCATGCTGCGGTCTCCAGCGCCACACTCTTGCCAGCCAACGATTCAGTCGCCTCACACTTCCCTCAGTTCCATTGTGGTTCACCACCCCCACCCCAAGTTTGCTGACAGATTTACGGGCGTCTCATCCATGAGCTCTGGCGCCAGGCGGTCCCGGGTGAAATCGGGCCATTGGCGCGGCTATACCAGTCCTGGGTCCTCATGCGGCTGCTGCAAGCGGTCCAGAATGTCAAGGGTCCCTGGTACGAGCCTCCCATTTCGGCTGCGCCCTGAGGCAGCAGGCGCAGCACAGTGTCAAAAGCAAACTCGCCATGTGGCTAAAGCACCACTCCACTGCAGCCTACCACCACGGCCAGTAGTGGTGCCAGTGTGCACAGAGGAAAGTAGCAGTCAGCCAGTGAGGAGTATCGGGGGCAAAGTTTCCTACTCGGACGTGTGGCAATTTTTTTCATCAAGCCGCCCGAGGAAGTAAACGTAGCCGTATGTCGACTATGTGGCCAGAAAGTCAAGCGTGGCCAGGGGGCCCATGTTGGGGGACTACAGCGTTTGCGTCAGCATATGCAGCGTCGCCATTCGGCGGTGGCCTGGAAAAACCGGATAAAAAGATACGGCGGTTCTGCCGGCCCCAGCCCAGGGTTCCATTTTGTCATAGGGTGCTGGCAGATTACGGCCCTCCCATTGCTGCTGCCAGGCCTTAATCTGCCATGGGCCCCTGTACCGCCTCCTCATGCTGCTTGCCAGGTCCACAGTTGTCTCATGGGTCCCTGTACCGCCTCCCATTGCTGCTGTCTCCATCGCCACAACTCTGCCATGTGCCACTTTCAGGTCTCCTCACACTGCTGCTGGGTTCCATTTTGTCATAGGATGCTGCAGATTACGGGGCCTCCCATAGCTGATGCCAGGCCCCTAATCTGCCATGGCCCCTGTACCGCCTCCTCATGCTGCTGCCAGGTCCACAGTGTGTCGTGCCATGTGCCACTTTCAGGTCTCCTCACACTGCTGGTGTGTTTCCTTTTGTCATAGAGTGCTGGCAGATTACGGGCCTCCCATTGCTGCTGGCCAGGCCCCTAATCTGCCATGGGCCCCTGTACCCACCTCCTCATGCTGCGCTCAGGTCCACAGTGTCTCATGGTCCCTGTACGGCGTGACCATTGCTGCTGTCTCCATCGCCACACACTCTGTCCATGTGCCACTTTCAGGTCTCCCTCACACTGCTGGTGGGTTTCCATTTTGTCATAGGGTGCTGTATGGCCTCCCATTGCTGCTGCCAGGCCCGTAATCTGCCATGGGCCCCCGTACCGACTCCTCATGCTGCTGCCAGGCCCGTAATCTGTCATGGGCCCCTGTTGTTGCTTGTTGGCATATTCCGCTCGTTCAGATGCTCCTTCTCCTGCTACTCCTCTTCACGGATTCCGTCAGCAGTCTTTTCTTGGAATCCGTTTCCAAGAGACAACAGTTTTTGCGAGCACGCACCCCGACGGTGCAAAGAGCTGAACGTCCTCCTGTCCAAGTTGCTGCTGCCAGGCTCGTAATCTGTCATGCGCCCCTGTACCGCCTCCTCATGCTGCTGCCAGGTCCAGAGTATGTCATGGGCCCCCTGTACCGACTCCTCATGCTGCTGCCAGGCCCGTAATCTGTCATGGGCCCCTGTACCGCCTCCTCATGCTGCTGCCAGGTCCAGAGTGTGTCATGGGTCCCTGTACGGCCTCCCATTGCTGCTGCCAGGCCCGTAATCTGCCATGGGCCCCCGTACCAACTCCTCATGCTGCTGCCAGGCCCGTAATCTGTCATGGGCCCCTGTACCGCCTCCTCATGCTGCTGCCAGGTCCACAGTGTCTCATGGGTCCCTGTACGGCCTCCCATTGCTGCTGTCTCCATCGCCACACTCTGCCATGTGCCACTTTCAGGTCTCCTCACACTGCTGGTGGGTTCCATTTTGTCATAGGGTGCTGTACGGCCTCCCATTGCTGCTGCCAGGCCCGTAATCTGCCATGGGCCCCCGTACCGACTCCTCATGCTGCTGCCAGGCCCGTAATCTGTCATGCGCCCCTGTACCGCCTCCTCATGCTGCTGCCAGGTCCAGAGTGTGTCATGGGCCCCCGTACCGACTCCTCATGCTGCTGCCAGGCCCGTAATCTGTCATGGGCCCCTGTACCGCCTCCTCATGCTGCTGCCGCCAGGTCCAGAGTGTGTCATGGGTCCCTGTACGGCCTCCCATTGCTGCTGCCAGGCCCGTAATCTGCCATGGGCCCCCGTACCGACTCCTCATGCTGCAGCAAGGCCCGTAATCTGTCATCGGCCCCTGTACCGCCTCCTCATGCTGCTGCCAGGTCCAGAGTGTGTCATGGGCCCCCGTACCGACTCCTCATGCTGCTGCCAGGCCCGTAATCTGTCATGGGCCCCTGTACCGCCTCCTCATGCTGCTGCCAGGTCCAGAGTGTGTCATGGGTCCCTGTACGGCCTCCCATTGCTGCTGCCAGGCCCGTAATCTGCCATGGGCCCCCGTACCGACTCCTCATGCTGCTGCAAGGCCCGTAATCTGTCATGGGCCCCTGTACCGCCTCCTCATGCTGCTGCCAGGTCCAGAGTGTGTCATGGGTCCCTGTACGGCCTCCCATTGCTGCTGTCTCCATCGCCACACTCTGCCATGTGTCACTTTCAGGTCTCCTCACAAACTGCTGGTGGGTTCCATTTTGTCATAGGGTGCTGTATGGCCTCCCATTGCTGCTGCCTCCACCGCCACACTGTGGCTCCACACTCTGGTTTTGGCCCCGTGACTGCCCAAATGAGTGAAGTGTGCAGTGATTCTAAGATCGACGGCACTCATCTGCATGTCATACTGACTGACAGTATTATTTCTCTTCCCCAGCAGACTCCAAGGGCATTTAAATTAAAGGTACAGTGTTCTGCACTAATATAAAGGCTCTCTGAAGCCTAGAAACACCCTTTTATAATTTAAATTCGCAGCGAATATATTCGACTCGAATCAAAATTTTTTCACGAATTCGCCGAATCAGTCGAATCAAATTTTTGAATACTTCGCTCATCTCTAGTGATGGGCTCCTGAAACCCTGACTAGGTATCTCCACCAAGAAGCTTCTTCCCAAGCTCTGGAACACGAGGCAAGTGACTTTAACTCTAGCTACCTGAAAAAACTAGACAACACCAGTTATTGGAGTAAACAAGAACTGCTTTATACATAAATGTAAAACTGATATACAGTTGCAAGAAAAAGTATGTGAACCCCTTGGGATTTCTTGGAGTTTTGCATGAATTGGGCATAAAATGTGCTCTGAACGTCATCTAAGTCACAACAATAGAAGAACACAGTCTGCTGAACATAATACTACACAAACATTAGATGTTGCCATGGTTTAATTGCCCATAACATGTAAACATTCACAGTGCAGGGAGGAAAAAGTATGTGAACCTTAGGACTTAATAACTGGTTGACCATCCTTTGGCAGCAATAACCTCAACCAAACGTTTCCTGTAGTTGCAGATCAGACCTGCACAATGATCTGGAGTAATTTTGGACCACTCCTCTTCACAAAACTGTTTCAGTGTAGCAATATTCTTGGGATGTCTGGTGTGAATCGCTCTCTTAAGGTCATGCCACAGCATTTCAATCAGGTTGAGGTCGGGACTCTGACTGGGCCACTCCAGAAGGCGTATTCTGTGCTGTTGCAGCCATTGTTTTGTTGAAAAACTTGTATGCTTTGGGTCATTGTCCTGTTCCATCACCCATCCTCTGCGGAGCTTCAGTTGGCGGACAGATGGTCGTACGTTTTCCTGCAAAATGTCTTGATAAACTCTGGAATTCATTTTCCCATCAATGACAACAATCCGTCCAGGCCCTGAGGCAGCAAAGCAGCCCCAAACCATGATGCTCCCTCCGCCATGTTTCACAGTGGGGATGAGGTTTTGATGTTGGTGTGCTGTGCCTTTTTTTCCACACATAGTGTTGTGTGTTCTTCCCAAACAACTCAATCTTGGTTTCATCTGTCCACAGTATATTTTGCCAGTAGTGCTGTGGAACATCCAAGTGCTCTTTTGCAAACTTCAAACGTGCTGCAATATTCTTTTTGGACATCAATGGCTTCCTCCGTGGTGTCCTCCCATGTACTCCATTCTTGTTTAATGTTTTCCTTATTGTAGATGTGTCAACAAAAATGTTAGCATGTGCCAAAGACTTCTGTAGGTCTTTAGCTGACACTCTGGGATTCTTCTTTACCTCATGCAGCATTCTGCGCTGTGCTCTTGCAGTTATTTTTACAGGACGACCATGCCTAGGGAGAGTAGCAACAGTGCTAAACTTTCTCCATTTGTAGACAGTCTGTCTTACCGTGGACACATGAACATCAGGGCTTTTGGAGATACTTTTGTAACTCTTTCCAGCTTCATGCAAGTCAACAATTCTTGATCGTAGGTCTTCTGAGAGCTCTTTTCTGCTAGGCATGGTTCACATCAGACAGTGCTTCTTGAAACCAGTAAACCCAAAAACAGGTGTGTGTGTTTTTTAAGGGCAGGACAGCTGTCAGCAACACATCCAATATCATCACACTGATTGGAGTCAAGGTTGGCTCACTCCTGGCTCCAATTAGCTCTGGGAGAAGTCGTTAAGCTAGGGCCTCACATACGTTTTCCTCCCTGCACTGTGAATGTTTACATGTTATGTGTAATTAAACCATGGCAACATCTAATGTTTGTGTGTAGTATTATGTTCAGCAGACTGTGTTCTTTCTATTGTTGTGACTTAGATGACGTTCAGAGCACATTTTATGCCCAATTCATGCAAAACTCCACGTAATCCCAAGGGGTTCACATACTTTTTTCTTGCAACTGTAGATAAACTACAAGAAAAAATTAACTAGTTATGGACTCAACCGGAATAGGGGATTTGTATATATGTAAATAATACAAAAGGGTAATAATTCAAAAAGGAAGGAAAGGTGGTCAATGGCGCACAGACATTTATTTATTGACACAGACAAAATTAAAAGTTAAAAACAAAACATAAAAAAAGAGATCATACCACACTCCACAGGTCCCATGTATAGATCCCCTAAAGGGATACCCATAAATAATAGATTAGTATATAGGATAACTCCCCTCATGAGCTGTAACATATTCCATACAACAAAATAATAATGCCAATCACATATGACAAAGAAAATATGCTCCTATGCCCAACAATTAACTAACCGAGAACACCAAGGTAAGCCCATACCGGACCACCCATGCACGTATGGTGATTAGTGCAATACAGGTGAGGATGTAAAATTCAATACAGCACTTCCCTCATACACTAAATAGACACCAAGAGGTGAATATAAATATGGACCAGGGGAGGACACAATGAACCGAATAAATCCTCCTCTTGCACTAAAAGGTAAGAAGTAGTAACAACATGGAGGAGGACGTTGATATTACATAATATGTATGAAAAGGCCTGGAGCTCCCTCAGGCACCAAACAAAAAGACACCATCCAGGGGAGATCTTAACAGGCCACCATAACCTCTCTCATACATGACATGGTATAGGCATTCCTGGTCCAAGACTCAGCTGGAGGCTTTCTTGATATATGTTTAATATTCCTGAAAGTAGGTATGCACCAAATGTGGTTGGATGAAGAGTGTATTCCCCTTGGGGGGTGTAAGATTCAGTGGCCAAGCTGACACCTGCAGAATAGTAAACAAATGAACAGTCCCTTAAGTGTGGGTGAACATGCTAGCATTGAAAACTCTTTATATCAGAAGTAATTAGATTGCAGCATAGTATACGTTGGAGGACAGGGTGGTATTAGGGGATAGAGCTGGGGAAGTGGAACAGTATAAACTTATGTTCCAATTGAAAGACCTTTATGAAAAGAAGTCAAGGGTGTGGTGGAATATCTCCTACTTTAGGAAATACTTAAAGGAACAAGTATATCCAAGAGGCCTGAGGGTACAGACTTTTCCCAGGATCAGGGAGATAACTGGAGAGTTTAAGAAAAAGTGGCAGGACAACCTCCAGCAATGTTCTCATAATATAGTCTGTTTATTACAAGACTTTTATGAACAACAAATGATTGAACTAGAGAAAGATCTGAGAGGAACACTTGATACCCTGAGGCCTCTTAAACAGAATGCAACGATTATACAGAAAGAAAAGGAAATTTGTTCGTCAGTAGAAAAGCTAAATAAAGATATTGTAAAATCTAAAAATGAGAAATTGGATAGAGATAGACAAGCATACGCCACTGACAATGCTTACAGATGGAACAGGTTGCAACAATACCGTAGGCCATATACCCAAACACAGGATTATACTACCCAGGAGGACAGCAGTCTACCAGGATCAGAAACCGCTGGGTCTGAGAAAAGACCCCCTTTCCCTCGTAATGGGAGAGGGTCCAGGGGAGGAAGAGGACGTGGCTGGGGGGACTCGGTTAAGAGGAAAAATATGGCTCTGGAGGGAAATTAAGTTAGTTTGGCTAACACAGGGGGAAACCTGAAGGGGAGATCTGCACAACTGTAATCATCAACTTCATTGCAGTCAAAAAATGAGGGAGACCCAAAAGGCGCAGAAGGAGGAGGCATAGCAGGTATGGGATTCCAAGGGCTGTGGATCAGGTTTTGACCACCAGCCAATTAGTAGCGTATGTCTCAGGAACAACAATGCAGACATCACCACAGGGACCAAGTACCCACATAATCTTCACACTTTTCCCCAAGAAATACGGAATAGACCAATACATGATTCCCCCAGAGAACAGGAGACCTTGAGGGTAGTGAATGTATCTGGTATGGAGCTGTCTGAAGCTCAACTTTCCCTACTTTGTAAGGGTCTTACTTTCTGTCTAACTTTAAAGGGCAATGTTTTTGAGGTTGTTAAAAACATTGATTTGTTTGCTCGTAGACTAGTTCTCCGTGAGCAGAAATCACAAACTTCCCCTCTAGGCTCTTTGGGGGAGCGGACACACTTGAGTCGACGGGAATATAGACCCTTACAAGATTTGATTCTATGGGAGGAGGGACAGACTACTGACCAGGATGCTGTAGCTGGGGAATGTAGGAATTCCCTACATTAATGCTAGATTTTGCTTTAGAGGCAAGCGGTGAGGCATTGGAAATGCAAGTACAACAGATCGAGACTGCTACTTTAAAAGAAAAACAAGCTTGTTTAAAAGATCTGGTATATTTCTCCCTCTGTCTGCTGTTCCAGGAGTATCATGCTTTGTTAAGACAGTCACTAAGGAATTAAGAGACTTAAGGGTGTATCCAAGGATAACCTTACTCCTAGTGAATGTAACACCCTACAGGAATTGCGGTTGAATCTCGATTTGGTGATTAAGATGGCGGACAAAGGGGGAAACATTGTAATTATGGACAAGAGTAAATACATCAAAATGTGCAAACAGCTTTTGAATAAAAAAGATTGGTATACTCCCATTCCAAGCATCAATTTGGAGAGAGAGAAGGAACGTTTGTTTGCCATAATTGATCAAGTGCATCATGAACTCGTTATTAATAAACAAACAATATCATTTCTGAAGATAATACACCCTCACATTCCGGTTTTCTATGCCCTTCTGAAGGTTCACAAGTCAGTTGAGGACCCTCCCGGCCATCCCATAATCTCTGAAATGAGATCTCTTATGGAGAAATCTAGTGAATACATAGATAGGATCCTCCAGCCTTAGTGTTTGATAAATTTAAAATATCAGGGATACCCTGCATCTTTTGACACTTCTGCATGACCTTGCCATTCCCCCGGTACTATTCCCGGTACAGTGAGACCAGACAAATGCCAGCTGGGAATGGCTGAGGTGCAGTACCTTGGACACAGAGCAGGGGGGGGGGGGGGAATTGAAACCTGAGCCCGCCAAGGTCCAAGCTATCCATGGCTGGCCCACCCCCAGACCAAGAAACAAGTGATGTCGTTCCTTGGCACTGCCGGCTATTATCGTAAATTTGTACCTAATTTAAGCTCCACAGCCCAACCCCTGACCGAACTGACGCGGAAGAACAGCCCCAGGATGGTGAATTGGACCTTGGCCTGCGACTCCGCCTTCCATGACCTCAAGTCAGCCCTGGCAAGCAAACCCATCCTGGCCACCCCTGACCACAGCAGACGCTTCCTGGTACAGACAGACGCCTCCACCTTTGCCGTTCTCAGCCAAGTAAATGAGGCTGGGGAGGAACACCCCGTTGCCTTCCTCAGCCGCAAACTACTGGACAGGAAAGTTGCCTACACTACTGTAGAAAAAGAGTGCCTGGCCATAGTTTGGGCCCTAAAGAAATTGCAACCCTACCTATACGGCCGGGAGTTCACCATTGTCACTGATCACAACCCCCTCACATGGTTAAATAGGGTGTCCGGGGACAACGGGAGCCTCCTCAGATGGAGCCTCGCCCTCCAGCCCTACAATTTCACCATTCAGTATAGACGGGGAAGCCAACACCAAAAATGGGGACGGCCTAATCCCGCCAACAAGACCCCCAGTAGCTAAGTCAGGGCCCCACAAGTGCCTTCAAGGGAACCCGGTCGGGTCCCCCCTTGCTGGCACTTGTGAAATGGAAGGGGGAGGAGTGTCACGGTGTGGCAGATGTCCCGCTCCCTCCTTGGCTCTCCTTGATCACCCCCCTCCACCTCTCATCCTACAGCGGCTCTGTGAAGCCGGGCCATGCAGGAAAAGAGGTACGACTCCTGTCACTGATCTTCCCCCCATCCGGCTTGGCCGGAGGAGGAATATAGGAAAAGAAGTCGACAAATGGAAGAGATTATGCAAATACCGCACTATATAAGGACTGGAAAGTTGTCCCCTCCTAGTTCTGACGAAGTCCGCGATGATTGGCGGACAAAAACATGTAAACGGAATGACATCATCACACTCTGCGCAATACCATGCTGCAATGTCCATTATGGTGGAAGAGGTACGCCACGCGCCTGCATCTTGGATATACACTGGGCAAGACGGAAACTGCCAGCACATGAGCCTACTCCCGGGAGTTTTCAGTAATGTACAGCGATATATATAACTTCTACCAGCGGCAAGTAACTTTTGAATTGTGCTAAGCATTGCACTTTGATACTTTACGGGACATATATGTTCTTAACCTTACAGAGGAACTTTATTACCCTTATTTAGAAGAGACATTTTTGGGCCTATTAAAGTGACAACTATATACATGATATGCGATAAGCATCGATAAGGAAAAAAGGGACTTTTTGTCTACAATTTTCCTAAGGAACTGTCTTGTTCTTACTTAGAAGAGGAATTGTCGGGCTTTTTGAAGGCTATTTTCATACATATCTATCCATGCCATCGCGGGATTGAGATTCAAGTTACATGCATACTCTTCATAGCCCTAACACAATTTTTATGCTTGGGAGGTGAATTACCTTAATATTTTTGATTATGGGTCTCAAGATCCAAAATTTTCTATTTGAAAAACAGTTATGACGTCTATCAAGGTAATCCTATTATTTGATACTTTCATTATTTATACATGGTTTTTCTTTTTATTTATAATCTATGTCATTTATTATAGATTTAGCAAAGTGCCCATCCACCAGAGATCATCTTGTTAAAGAATTATCCTCCGATTGAGGCTGCGACTATATACAGTTCATTCTTTTCTTGTCAGTTAACATGATGATGACGAGATACATGGAAGGAAACTAAAGATTACTATATAATTTTCCTCATTAGAGTATCAGAAATTATTGGATCCAAACTTGATGAGATATATATAGATATATGTTTATGGTGACTCGTCCTAGATTTTATATTCATTGCACATATTTGATTCTTTAGGATTTTTTTTCCACTTATTACCTCAATATCCAACATTGATGAGTATATGAGGGAAGTGCAAAGAAGTCTTATCCTAAAGATATATCAATATTGGAAAAACAACAGAACCTGAACTGTGAAGATTGAACCATAAAGAATACTATTATAGTGGACCTCCATACATCATAACAACCTCTCATAAATTTAGATTACTACTTCTAATTTAAAATAACTGTTTTCCAGACATTTAATTGATGCAGCTAAGTGGACTTTTTTGTTTTTTGTTTTTATATTCACTGTTTTTATTTTCGTGCATGACTGTGTGTTCACCATGTCTAATGCCCACCCTTTCAAATGATCTTCGCAATCAAAAATAAAGTAATTATTTGCATCCACTATTGATGTTAATGATTTACTCTGCATTGGATTTATAAATACCGTTCTTTTTTGCAGTTTGCTCTAGTCGGCTGCTAACCTTTTCCTATTTGCTAGGAGATGCATTGAACTGTGATTTGCTTTGTGCACTGCTGGGACTTGGTGGTTCTACATTGCCTGTACGGTCTTGAAGCTGCGGCCAAGACACACAGCCCTCTGAAGACCCTTGAGGAGTTGGTGCCTAGCTGGCTAGACTTCCTCTGCTGAGGCCACTGCTGGCTGGTGAGTCCCTGAATTGCTAACCCTGTGCTCTGCCTGTCTGCTCTGTTGCCACCCCCTGTGAGGACCCAACCTGGACTTAACCATTATCTGCCAGAACTTCCCCTCTGCTGTAATGCCCCCTGGACTTAACCATTATCTGTCAGAACTTACCCTCTGCTGTGTGCCCCTGGACTTAACCATTGTCTGCCAGAAATGCCCCCTCTGCGTGTGCCCCTGGACGTAACACTGCCTGCCAAACCTGTTTTCTGCTGTGTCCCCCTGGACTTAACCATTGTTTTGCCAAACTGCCCATCTGCTGTGTGCCCCTGGACTTAACCATTATCTTCCAAAACTGCCCCTCTGCTGTGTGCCCCTGGACTTAACCATTGTCTGCCAAAACTGCCCCTCTGCTGTGTGCCCCCTGGACTTAACCAATGTCTTGCCAAAACTACCCCTCTGCTGTGTGCCCCTGGACTTGATCTTTGCCTGCCAGAAACTGCCTTCTGCTGTGTGCCCCAAGACTTAACCATTGTCTGCCAGAAACTGCCCCTCTGCTGTGTGCCCCCCTGGACTTAACCATTGTCTGCCAGAAATGCCCCTCTGCTGTGTGCCCCTGCACGTAACCACTTGCCTGCCAATCCTCGCTTCTGCTGTGTGCCCCCTAGACTTAACCAATGTCTGCCAAAACTGCCCCTCTGCTGTGTGCCCCTGGGCGTAACTCTTGCCTGCCAGAGTCTGCCCTTCTCTGCTGTGTGCCCCCTGGACTTAACCATTGTCTGCCAAAACTGCCCCTCTGCTGTGTACCCTCTGGACTTAACCATTGTCTGCCAGAAATGCTCCTCTGCTGTGTGCCCCCTGGATGTAACTCTTGCCTGCCAGAACTGCCTCTGCTTTGTGCTCCTGGACTTAGCCATTGTCTGCCAAAACTGACCCTCTGTGTGTGCCCCCTGGACCTAACTATTGTCTTCCAGAACTGCCCCTCTATTGTGTGCCCCTGGACTTAACCATTGTCTGACCAGAACTGCCCCTCTGCTGTGTGCCCCTGGATGTAACACTTGCCTGCCAAACCTGTCAATCTGCTGTGTGCCCCCTGGACTAAACCATTGTCTGCCAAAAAAAACTGCCCATTCTGCTGTGTGCCCCCTGGACTTAAACCATTATCTTCCTACAACTGCCCCTCTGCTGTGTGCCCCCCCTGGACTTAACCATCGTGTCTGCCAAAACTGTCCCTCTGCTGTGTGCCCCCTGGACCTAACCAATGTCTGCCAAAACTACCCCTCTGCTTTGTGCCCCTGGACTTGATCTTTGCCTGCCAGAACTGCCTTCTGCTGTGTGCCCCAAGACTTAACCATTGTCTGCCAGAACTGCCCCTGCTGCTGTGTGCCCCTGGACGTAACACTTGTCTGCCAAACCTGCCTTTGCTGTGTGCCCCATGGACTTAACCAATGTCTGCCAAAACTGCCCCTCTGCTGTGTTGCCTGGGTGTAACTCTTGCCTGCCAGAGTCTGCCCTTTCTGCTGTGTGCCCCCCTGGACTTAACCATTGTCTGCCAGAAATGCTCCTCTGCTGTGTGCCCCTTGGATGTAACTCTTGCCTGCCAGAACCTGCCTCTGCTGTGTGCTCCTGGACTTAGCCATTGTCTGCCAAAACTGCCCCTCTGTGTGTGCCCCCTGGACCTAACTATTGTCTGCCAGAACTGCCCTCTACTGTGTGCCCCCCTGGACTTAACCATTGTCTGCCAGAAACTGCCACTCTGCTGTGTGCCCCCTGGACTTAACCATTGTCTGCCAGAAATGCTCCCTCTGCTGTGTGCCCTCTGGATGTAACTCTTGCCTGCCAGAACTGCCTCTTCTGTGTGCTCCTGAACTTAGCCATTGTCTGCCAAAAACTGCCCCTCTGTGTGTGCCCCCTGGACTTAACTATTGTCTGCCAGAACTGCCCCTCTACTATGTGCCCCCAGGACTTAACCATTCTTGCCGCCAGAACTGCCCCTCTGCTGTGTGCCCCCTGGACTTAACCATTGTCTGCCAGAACTGCCCCTCTACTGTATGCCCCTGGACTTAATCTTTGCTTGCCAGAACTGCCTTCTGCTGCATTTCCCGGGACTTAACCATTGTCTGCCAGAACTGCCCCCCCCCGCGCTGTGTGCCCCCTGGAAACTTAACCATTGTCTGCCAGAACTGCCCCCCCTGCTGTGTGCCCCTGGACTTAACCCTTGCTATACCTAAATCTCTATATCACTTACTATATCCCCAAATCACTCAATAAAAGCCTTGTGTGCCCCACTGCTCTCCACCTGTGTTCTGTCCCACCTACACCTCCATCACAGTCCCTTTGGATAATCTTGGATGAACTGTCTGATCTGATCGGCTCTCGAAAGCTGGTGTACTATAACCGATCAGATTATTGTACAAATTGCGGTCAAAATCTATATTTTTTAAAAATATTTTCTGATCATGTGTACTAGGCTTTACTTCCCTGTCCCTGAGTGACACTGATCATCAGAACACATAGAAAAGGTAATTAATTATAAAAGACTGACATGTGCTTAACCCATCTCATGCCATCAACCCATCCAAAACAAAATATATGCATGTTCTTTAGGTAGAATTTTTAAATGGATTGAAAATTGCGCCCCTTGTGGTGGCAGCTGAAAGACCACATTACATGAACGGACAATTGTGGTTGTCCGGCAGAATGAGTGTATTGTGTCACATTTTTCACATAGCTGTGAGCGGACAGAGACAATCTGTGTGTGACAAATCTCCATTTTATTTAACCTTCATAAAACAATGGAACACTTGATGGTAAACGCCGCTGTGCATACATTGTGTCCTGAATAACATTTCCCTAGCAGGAAGGATACATTTGTGTCTACAGATGAAGATCGGAGCACAGGACCCGGTTGAGATGTTTGTTTGAATTATATTATTACTGTTTTTTATGTGGAATCATTGGAAGTGCTTTCTGTAATTATAAAGAAGGGGTGGCACATTAAATCTGAAGTTATAAACTTTGCAATCTCTGGCTCCTCCCTCCCCCCTCATCAACATACTCTTTATTTTTTTTAAATAAACTTTTTTGTGTTTCATTACATAACCTTATTGTAGACCCAGTGACACCATTACTGGGTCTCTGTGTGCTCTTTGAAAATCAGGCAGATCATAGCTGGTGGGAGGGGCCTGGCAGGGTGATGATACATAGCTTTCTGAAAACATCATAGCACCACTGTCTCAGTACTCTTCTTAAAGTGTTACTAAACCTTGGACCCTGCATTCACTATATCCGGTCTCCCCGGACCCTGCATTCACTATATCCGGTCTCCCCCCTGACCCCGCATTCACTATATCCGGTCTCTCCCAGGACCCTGCATTCACTATATCTGTCTCCCCGGACCCCGCATTTCACTATATCCTGCTCTCCCCCGGACCCCTGCATTCACTATATATCTGATCTACTCGGACCCTGCATTCACTATATCTGGTCTCCCCAGACCCTGCATTCACTATATCCGCTCTCCCCGTACCCCGCAATTCACTATATCCGGTCTCCCCCAGACCCTGCATTCACTATATCTGGTCTCCCCGGACCCTGCATTCACTATATCCGGTCTCCCCCCCCCCGGACCCTGCATTCATTATATCTGGTCTTCCCGGACCCTGCATTCACTATATCCGCTCTCCCCGGACCCTGCAAATCACTATATCCGCTTTCCCCGGACCCTGCATTCACTATATATGATCTCCTCGGACCCTGCATTCACTATATCTGCTCTCCCCAGACCCTGCATTCACTATATCCAGTCTCCCAGACCCTGCATTCACTATATATCTGCTCTGCCCTGACCCCTGCATTCACTATATCCGCTCTCCCTGGACCCTGCATTCACTATATCTGATCTCCCCGGACCCTGCATTCACTTTATCTGGTCTCCCCGGACCCTGCATTCACTATATCTGGTCTCCCCGGACCCTGCATTTACTTTATCTGGTCTCCCCGGACCCTGCATTCACTATATCTGGACTCCCGGACCCTGCATTCACTATATCTGGACTCCCAGGACCCTGCATTCACTATATCCGGTCTCCCCGGACCCCGCATTCACTATATCCGGTCTCTCCCCGGACCCCGCATTCACTATATCCGGTCTCCCGGACCCGTTGCGTTCACTATATCTGGTCTCCCACAGTACACAGAAAACGGAAATGCAATTATTTTAGTAATAAGTGACCTACATGGATGGTGAATATCCAGCCGCATAAGAAAAGCGGCCAGGGATAGCAGTGATGTTACTGCCCAACTATGCCCACTAATGCCCCCCACCTGAAAACCCCCAAAACCACCAGGACAGGGTTGTGTGGAAGAGGCCCTTGTCCTCATCAGTTTGGCACCCCTTCATGTTGAGAGCACGTGGCCTGCTATGGTTTGTAGTGGGGATGCACATTCATCTCTTTTCTTTTTCTGGCCAGCCAGATGGCACACACTCGGATGTTGGGTTTGATATAGATTTGTAGGGGGACTACCATGTATTTTTTTTGTTTAATTTTTTTGCGTGGGGAATCCCCTTTAAATTCATTACCAGACTAGGTACTTTTTTTGGTCATTCTTGCTATTGGATATGCTACAGCAAAAGTGACATTCTCAAAGGAAAAAAAATGAATAAATGAATGAATGAATTAATGCTATTTTTTAAATTGCTGGCATAATATATTTTTTATTGTCTGCTTTTTTTTTGTAAACACAGACCCCTGCAAAGGTCCCACAAAATACATAGCAGACCCATAAGGGTGAATATTTGTTTCCATGGTATAGCTATTTTTTAAAAATAAAAAACTTTTTTGTGTTTATATTTGGATATTGGGCATAAGTCTGTGCAAGGCAGAAAGCTTGCGATTATCCTATATGTGGGGAAGAGTAAAATCTACACCTTTGCAGTTTAGATGTGGTGTGTTTTAAATGCATTTTCCATGCATTACCATTGAACTCTATGAGACATTATAGCCATAATGGTTATATTGAGAAGGGGCCAAAGGGATAACAAAGCCTCCAATCAGTGGGGTGAAGCCATGCAAAAAATTTCTTTACACCCCAACACATTCAGAACCAAGGGTGTATAGTGCAAATACAACCTAATATTATAGATCTGTAGTGTTGGGTAGGGGGGTGGAAGTGCCCAGTGTAGTTCCCTGGTTTGGCCACAAGATGTTGCTCAGTTAGTGGTTAGAGTAGGTTCAGGGACCCCTTGTAGTCCGTAGGTAGTTTCATTATCTAGATAGCCACTAGGGGTCTCCACAGTAATAGTGGAGTGCAGGGGCGGACTGACAACTCAGGGGCCCCGGGCAATAGGGGATCATGGGGCCCCTGTGTCCTTGCCCAAACTCAAAAAAAGCCTATGAAAAAGTTACCAGGGGTATCTCATGGGGCCCCCTACTGATACCGGGCCCTCGGGCAGTGCCCGGGGTTTCCAAATGGTCAGTCCGCCCCTGGTGGAGTGAGATCTTAGGTCAGGGGTGTCAAACGGGTGGTCCTCCAGCTGTTGCAAAACTACAAGTCCCATCATGCTTCTGCCTTTGGGAGTCATGCTTTGTAACTGTCAATCTTGCAATGCTTCATGGGACTTGTAGTTTGGCAACAGCTGGAAGGCCGCCAGTTTGACACCCGTGCCTTAGGTAGTACCCAGCCCTGCTTATGCCAGGGTGTCACATCTTGGGAAATAGCAAACAAACAAACAAAAAACAAACATCTTGGGAAATAGGGCTCAGAGGGGAGTCCGCTGGTGGTCATCATGGTAATTGTTTGGAGGATCAAGCCACAAAAAGATGTAGTCTGTGAGGCTCTATATGCTTTAGCTTCCCCTTAGGGGGAAGCAGGGGAGGAAAGTACAGGACTATTGAGACTACTCATATGCCCTTTACATGGATGCTGTACTCTGGCAAAAGGTATAGGCTCATCAACATAGGTTTCCTCTCTCATCTACGTTCTCTCTACTGTTTTTGTAACCTTAAAAAAAGGTGCAATCACCTCTGGGCTGACTGAAGGTTGTATGTATCGAATTAACTGTACTCAGGAAATGGTTTTTGATAGGTTTTCATTGTGTGGACACTTCCTTCTCCTAACCTCAAGATAGGGATGTCATTTTGAAATGGAAGGAGCATGATGAGACTGCAGTTGGGGGTCCATTATGGAGTAAGGCTACTGAAGTAGGTATTGGATGGACTTCTTGGGGCATCTCCCAGGATGTGCTCATGTAACGGGAGCATCCAGTGAGTACCCTTGGGAGGTGTTCCATATCCATAGCACCCTGGTGGGTCAAAGAAGCCATCCTATGTTTGGATTATAAAGAGTGCACATGCTCCTCTACTGCATGGATAGCTGTACATGTGAAGAACATACACCCAAGAACTTGGTTACCACCACATTACAGAACCATTTATGCAAAACCTGTACGTTTATACTCTCTCATTGGGTCTCTCAAGCCATACTCCATAGAAGCCATGGTTTCCACAAACTGCTCTGATGATGGCCAAAAATCCCAAAACAACTGCATGAAGTTTCGGAATAATTGGCTCTATAATATTAGGCTGTATTTGTAGAAAACACCAGTGATCCTGGATGTATATCTAACTGATTTGCATGGCTCCCCAAATTTCCTGAAATGTGACACACATTTTGGCAAAATAACCTTATGATTGGAGCCCTAAAGTGTAACTAAAAGCAATTTGTTTTCATTTTGCATACAGTAAGTGAGGGTTTCAACCCCTATCATGTTTCTTTTGCTATCTGTGTCCCAGTAGGTAGATTGGTGACATTTGGTGACATCATGATTACCACCTCTTCCAATCAGAGGACACTTTACATTCATTGAGAAAATGGAAAGTGTTTCCTCAATGGCGCCCGTGCCAAGCTAATGAACATACATATAAAATAAGTGATAACAATGTGCCCAAGAACTGTGCATGAAAAGCAATAAAGTCCTTAAGTGATAAATGGTGACTCAAAAACGTGCGTCTTCCGGTGATCAGAATAATTGAATCATGCACTCACCAGATGCATAATTCAAATATGCATATAGATGATATCCCGATATCCAAGCGAAAGTTATCTCATAAACGGATAGGGTCATCATCTGGGTACATCAGTCCGTCCAGTTTCTCCTTATGGATCGTGTGTGTTTCCACACTAGAACACCCCTCAGCTGTCCCCTATGTACCCAGATGATGACCCTATCCGTTTATGAGATAACTTCGCTTGGATATCGGGATATCATCTCTATGCATATTTGAATTATGCATCTGGTGAGTGCATGATTCAATTATTCTGATCACCGGAAGAGGAAGACGCACGTTTTTTAGAGTCACCATTTATCACTTAAGGACTTTATTGCTTTTCATGCACAGTTCTTGGCACATTGTTATCACTTATTTTATATGTATGTTCATTAGCTTCTACTGCATTTTAGCGCTGCGCCCTTTCTTATATGTTCTTTACAGAGTCTTTTGGTACTTATTGGCGCCATTAGCAGCTCTTTTTTTTATCTAGCGCTCACTTTCACATTTTTTTTGGCCCGTGCCAAGCTGCTGACCTCCTGTGTTTATTAGTGCAGCTTTCCCAACTGCTCAGGAATGGGTGAACCTGGAAGCAAGTGGAGACCACAGTAGTAGAGGTATCTTTACAGTGATTTCCAGCTTCTAGAGGGATCCCACAGTTATGGTATATACAGTATATAGTCACATTGGTCTCAGTTGAGGATCAAGGTAACTACCGTATACCTCATATACACAGGGCTTGTATGCCGCTTTGACAGATGTTTGTTTTATTTTTTTCTTCAGCCTGTAAAACATCTCTTGTTAGCGTATGTAGCCATGGATAGATAGGCATTTACAGGGGTAATAGAAGGCAGGGCCAGATTTATTAAAGGGGGCAAAAGGGACAATTGCCCTGGGTCCCCTGACAGAAGAGGTCTATCTCTATACAAAAATTATAGAAAACAATATAAAATAAATTATATACAAAAATAATAATAAAAAAAAGTAAAATGTTTAAAAAATATATACTTTCTTTCATTAAATCTATCTTGGGAAGTAATATTTTGCCTGCCATCATCTGTAAAAAACACTGGACTGGTATACTGTATTGTTTTTTTGCAATGAATTTTGGTGGCTCAAGCAAAGCACACATAGAGCACTATGACTGCAAGTGTGACCTCAGAATGACGTTGTGTCTTGCATTTTAAAAATGTGTGTATTGTCATTGAGAATGTAAACCGATCCTGTGTATAAGGGGACCCCTGAACCTGAAGTGTCCTGGGACCTCCAAGGTCTAAATCTGGTTATGATAGAAGGGGAGCATTTAGAGCAGAGGTTGGCAACCTTAAAGAGGTGGAGATCTACCTGAACAACATGGGAGAAGTCGAGATCACCGTTCACAGTGTTGGACAGTGTCATCTCCTCAAACCTGATTTAAATCTCTAATTGCAGTACTACTGTGTCGCAATAATGTGCATTGCACTGTAAATCATGGGTTTAAATCAGGTGGTGAGGAGGCAACATATCACCTCCTCATCACCTGTCAAAACACACTCATATTGCTTTGCAGAGGAGCAGCAGTGTGAATGAGCCCCTTAGTTGTATCCGGCAGTGGCAACCCTTCGGGCTCGTTCACATGTAAAGATGGGGTGTGGTAAAACCCTGCAGTTGAGTCACAGTTTTACTGCTCCCAATTCCCTAACCCCCTTTAGGTCTTCTGAGGCTGCAGCCAAAGATGTACAAATGCCGCAGCAGGAATTACACCCCTGTTGTGTTTTGGTGGGTGCTACCACATGTCCACTCAAAGAGCCCAGAGACCGCAATCTCAATGTAATGGGGGGTGGCCAGGAACATATGCCAATTGCCCCTTTCAACTGCCTGCTTCTGCCGTAGAAGTCCAAGAGTGGTAAAGGCATCATGTGGCTGAGAAAGCAACACATCGCTGCCTGCTTTAAACACTTTTTCCTTTGGTTAGCTGTACAGCAAACAAGGTTGCAGGGCTATTGCAGAGTGGCCCTCAATCACGTGATATGGATCATGCTTGGCAGGTGTTTACACCCACCAACCATGACAGGGTTGTAGGTAGCCGAGCTCTACAGAGGAAATTAAATCAATTTTATGTGGCTCTGGCACCTTTACTACAGTTCCAACTTCA